>OX578143.1:54310408-54910408 GCA_951213105.1 Amaurobius ferox | reverse complement strand
AGAGAGCACTGTCGTTCCCGCAGTGCCACAGTGCCTATACACGAGCCGCCACTGCTAGGAACTCTATATTAAAGAGGTCCAAAATTGGTAATTTTTAGCCATAAATCTGTCCCTTATTAGTTTTTGCTTACGGGTGGGACAACGTCAATGCCAAACAAAGAACCTCTCAAAAGGGGACGTCAATGTCTGCAAGGGGGGATCAAACTGTTTAGGATAGGGTATGTCGAATACCTGTCTTTTTGAGAGGTTCTTCGTTTGGATTGACGCTGTCCCACCCTTAAGCAAAAGCTTAAGCACCTCGATAACTTTGTATGAGTGTACCGAGGGTCCTTCCCTCCACAGAGTGTACACATTGGGTCTGTCTACAGAAAATTGAATAGAGCTTTTTTGGTTTGGGTTCTCGGTGCTTATTGTTTTGCCTTTTCCTTTGGTTGGATTGAGGTCATAATTATTTCATTGTTTTACTTTTTAAAAATTGCTTCTGATTGCTATGGGGTTCTGTTTGTATTTATTCTGTACAAGCTTGCTATTTTTTCTATGTGTTCTGTTGGAATTTTCGAAATCTTTGTTATTGTTACGATTGTGTAAAATGCTTTAGCGACCCTTCTCCCCCACCCCTCCACACTGAAGTATCTTTTGAAAACCAGGCGGAGAAAACACTCGTACACGTGTCATTTCCCATGACGGGAATCAAGAGTTTCCATATTCCGAAGTTCGAAAGAGGATTGCCAGATTTGGCAATTTATCACCAATTTGTTCACCAAAAAGTTAAATTTAAACAAAACAGTGAAAAAGCATCAAACCTGTTGAGTTGTTCTTCAGTTATACGCGGTCATGACAAACGGGAATGTGGTTTTCATTCTTGTCATTATGTACGGCACTGAAGAGTAATAAAAAGCATTTCAAACTAATTCCTGGATTCAGCCTCATTGCCAGAAAAATTTACTGAAGTGTTCTTTAACTCCACTTTCTCATACCAGAATTCATGGTGGGTTTTTTTTCCAAATTTTACAAGAAAATTTTAAAGAAATCCAAATGATTACAACTATATCGTGTTGCCTTTCATTTTAAAAGGGCTTGAAAAAATTATTCGATTCATATCATACTTGACAGTGTACCCATTGGGGGGTTAACTTGTCCCTTAAGGGGTACTAATGACGACAAGAACAAAATAAACCTATATCGCGGCAATTTTTCGCAACAATGATTGAAACTATTAGGTCTCCTGATCATTGGGCCATAAATAAACCCTTTTATGCATGATTATACCAAATGTTGTCCTAAACTGCCATGTTAAAAACAAATTGCAAAATTTCGAATAAAAATTACATATTTTCGCTCGATTTAAAATTCTTACTTTCCTTCTCTACATAATGTATAAGGAAAGTATTGTGACGGGGTCGAAAATTCGGATTCGAGTTTTCGACGAGAGAGCTCGTTTCAAGCATCCCTGATCACGAATCAAACATTTTTGAGGTGATGTCTGTGTGTGTGTGTGTGTGAAAGTATGTGGAGACGATATCTCACGAACGAATGGGGCGATTTGAATGAAATTTGGTACAAAAATCACAATCCGTTAATACTGGACGCCTATTGTTTTTAAATGCAATCGAATGTTCTGAACCCCCCTAAATTTTCGAGTGAAATTTTGAAAAAAATCTTCAAAAAATTAACACCTTTAATAAAATTACGCAAATAGACATTTCTTTTGTAATTTTTCCTTAGAAAATTAGAAAATGATTAACACAAACTTTAGAACGCTAGCATGAACCGTTCTCGAGATATTGCACATTTTTCAAATACATTTATAAAAAAATCCCATAAATTAAAAAAAATATATTAACTGTTGAAAAACATGTTCACTTTTCATATGTAATATCATGCGATAAATTTGGCGACATCATTTTCGTGGATCTAGCTCGTTCCATTCATAAGAAAAGATACGTTGAGTAATACATTTGTATTTGAACGTCAATAGTCATTTATCTGCTATAAGAATAACTTATTTCTCAGTCCATAACGCTTGGCGAGATTTTGGCAACGAATTTGGCGTAATGTCGCCAACTTGGCGACTTTTTTAAAGTTGCCAAATTAACGAAAATCTCGCCAAATGGATAAAAATCATGCTAAATCGATAAAAATGACAACTAATTAACGAAAATTCAATATTTTGGAAAGAATCTAAGTATATACTATAAGAATAACCTACATTTTTTGCTGTAAAAGTAGTAAATTCATTGCATTATATAAGGAAAGTCATGTGCTGCCCACATCAGATTTTTTTTTATCTTGTTCTAGATTTTTTTTATAACAAAGCAGGATATAAGGTTACATGAAATTCCATTAATATTCGTGGCTGCTGTCGTATACACAAGAAAACGACCACAAACATCATACAGACAGACAGACAGACTGACCGCAGACGGATATCACTCCAAAAATAGTCAAAACATGTTCAGGAGGTCTTAAAATAGTTATTGGAATCACAATATCGAAATCGAAAATTTTTGTGAAAAAAAACAATACTTCCTCAATACTACTTATGAGAAAGTAAAAATTCACTAAAATCCATCGCCCGGTTCAAGATATATTTAAGTTAGAAGTCCGTATTTAAATTTTCCATTTTATACATCAAATTAAAAAGTAAAACTTCTAAAGTTCATTTTCATGTACCCAATATTCTAACCCGAATTTTTATTGCTGATTACTAACTGCTAAAGGAATAAACTTCGAGTTAAAAGGCCCAATAATACCCTTTATCTATGGAAATTCTTTATCTTTAAACTATAAACTACCTTCCTTTAAGAATGCAAATTGATTAAAGATATGCGCTGCCTTTATAGAATTTCCTAAAGACACTGTTTTTCTGAAACTTTGTGACAATATCCCTTTCTCTTCTGTCAACTTAATTCTAGACTTTTATTAGAAATCTAGTGAAACCTTTTAAAAGCACAATCTTGATATACTATATTTATGTTTGACGTCCTAGATGGAAGACAAAGGTTACGTCAAAGAGTAGCATTTCCTGAAAGATAACATTAGCCGAAAGAAATGCTTGATGAGAAAATGGCTGTTGCGTCAACTGGTAAATTATCCACTCTTTATTTCCTCCTCTTCAATTAATCTGAATCGCGATTGATGATAATTTATTCTCATTTATTTTGCTTTTCAAAATTTAACTTTCCCTACATACAATATATGATATATAAAGGTAAGAGAAAAATACTGAAGCATGCCAATAACTTTGTAAGGATGTAACTAGTATGAGTATACACGTTGGGTCTAGCTATGGAAATAAAAGTCAGAAGTTAATACAGGGTACACAGCTCACAGTACACTTACGTGCACAGTATGATATAGAGAGTTCCTCGAAAAATACTTAAGTATGCCAGGAACTTTGTAAGGATGTAACTATGAGTGTACACGTTGGGTTTATTTATGGAGATAAAAGTCAGAAGTTAATACAGAGTACACAGTTCACAGTGCACTTACGTGCACAGTATGATATAGACAGTTCCTAGAAAAATACTTAAGCATAGCAGGAACTTTGTAAGGATGTAACCATGAGTGTACACGTTAGGTCTATCTATGAGATAAAAGTCGGAAGAGTTAATACAGAGTACACCGGTCACAGTACACTTACGTGCACAGAATAATATAGAGAGTGCCTAGAAAAATACTTAAGCATGCCAGGAACTTTGTAAGGATGTAACTATGAGTGTACACGTTGGGTCTACTTATGGAGATAAAAGTCAGGAGTTAATACAGAGTACACAGTACACTTACGTGCACAGTATGATATAGAGAGTGCCTGGAAAAATACTTAAGCATGTCAGTAATTTTTTAAGGATGTAACCATGAGTATACACGTTAGATCTATCTATGGAGATAAAAGTTGAGAGTTAATACAGAGTACACAGCTCACAGTACACTTACATACACAGTACACTTATATACACAGTACACTTACATACATAGAGTTCCTAGAAAAATATTTAAATATGCCAGTAATTTTGTGAGGAAGGAACCATGAGTCTACGCGTTAGGTCTATCCATGGAGATAAAAGTAAGAAGTTAATACACTGTACACAGTGCACCTACATACACAGTGTGATATATAGAGTTCCTAGAAAAATACTTAAACATGCCAATAACTTTGTATGGGTGGAACGATGAGTGTACACGTTAAGTCTATCCATGGAGTTAAAAGTAAATAATTAATAATTCATATAAATAAAACAATAATATCGTTTGAGACAATAATTCAGGTGGCGCTGGGATAAGATAAATAGTTCTACATTGTAAGTATTTCTTTGGCGAAAGTCCTAAAATATTTATTTAAACTGCTAATTTTATCAAAATAAATTATTAGCGCAATTCAAGTTAGAACCGAAACAATAAAGAATACGTATTCAATATCATTTTACTTTTCAATTTATTTTATCTTCCTATATTCTGTACTCTGGCCTACAACTTTGAATGAATACTGATTAATTATACTCATAATTAGGGAACTGTAATAATAAAAAATTAACCTTAATAATTTAACAACCTTATTTAAGGGAACCTTAATAATTTAAAAATAATCAAAAATACGTGTACTAAATATTACGCCTTTTCTGTTTCGTCAACTATTAATAAGACTACTTTACTAACACTAGTGGCACCTAGATATAATTCCCAAAGCATTATGGCATTTTCAAACATTTCATCCATAGAAGTTTTATCTCCTTGTCTCTAAATCTATGGATCTAGCTATAGTAAAATGACCATATCTGATCGAATAAAAGTGATTGCAAAACACCCTAGTGGAGAACTTGAAAAGTTAGGATAACGAACAAGACAAGAAAGCGAGATAGGCAAAAAAAGCCAATTACAAAGTTTTGGAGCATTATGTAGTTAGTAGGAATTTGTAATAAAACTGTTATGGAAAACATGTATTTGACATGATAGGATTAAATGCGAATGGCTATTCTATTCAGGAAGTATACAATAAACTACTTTTATAGAAAGCATTTATTCTATAACAACATTCTATAACAACAGTTATAGAAAGCATTTATTTAACATGATAGTGTTAAAGGCGAATGAATATCGTATTCAGGAAATATACAATAAACTACTGTTATAGAATGCATTTATTCTATAACAACTGTTATAGAAGCATTTATTTGACATGATAGGGTTAAAGGCAAATGGCTGTCCTATGCAGGAAGTATACACTAAAATATTGTTATAGAAAGCATTTATTCTATAACAAATTTCTCTAACAACTGTTGTAGAAAGCATTTATTTAACATAATAGGGTTAAAGGCGAATGACTATCGTATGCAGGAAGTATACAATAAACTATTGTTATAGAATGCATTTATTCTATAACAACTGTTATAGAAAGCATTTATTTGACATGGTAGGGTTAAAGGCTAATGGCTATCCTATTCAGGAAGTATACGATAAAATACTATTATAGAAAATATTTATTCCATAACAACTTTGTATAACAACATTTATTTGACATGATAGCATTTATTTGTTAAAGAAAAAAAGCATTTATTAACATTTTACAGCATAGTTGAAAAGTGTTTATGACTTTGTTCATTCTGTCTGTCTGTCTGTCTATTAGCACGATAAGTGTCGTAAAAATGACTTTATTAAAATGAAATTTTAGCATGTTGTTCAGACGGTCTGTGGGACCTATGGGAATATAAATGAATAATATCCCCTAATTAGTTTTAGATTGAACCCGGATTGAAAAAATGAAATACATTGAAGGCTGTGGGACCAAATTTTTCAAACATTTTTTAAGCGAATTTGTTTTAGGAAATATTCAAATTATCCCATAAAATGTATAAAAAAATTTCAGCAAAATATACTTAGTTTTTAAATAAAAATTGAAATAATAATTACACCCTTTATATTGAAAGATCCCGTGGCCATTATATGAAGACATCACGTGACCCACTTCAAAATAAAATATGGCATCCATCTTGTATCAAACTCATGATTTTTAAAGTTTTTTAATTCATATTTAGTGTTGTATCTGACCTAAAATCGCTTTATGTTTGCTTAAATTCTGTGCATTTACATACTGAAACAGCGCAATTACAATATATTTGAGTTTAAATGATCATCCAACGTTGATTATTTCTACAACAAAGTCTTAATTTTCACTTATAGAGAATATAAACACCAAAAGATGTAGAATGAGTTGTATAATAATTGCTGCATTTCTTTAATGCAAAATTATTTACTCATGCAATCTGCAATATAGCTGATATGAATGAAACATTCATTGATTTTACACAGAAAAGAAGACGATTTTTTCGATGAAGTTTTAAGCATAGAGTTAAATTAATTGTACCTCCATGGTTTTAAGTTTTAAAATAAAATAAATTATTATAGTATTAAGATGAATGAAAGGAATGGAAAATTTTTATGAATGAAATGCTGCTTTTATAGAGAAAACCAGGCGATTTATATATCGATGACGTCACTTGAATAAAGTTCATTTATTTTCGATGAAGTTTTCAAATATAATACATTATTGTAATATTGTGATAATTTTAAAAATATTAACGAGGAATGCATCGCATTTTAGAGATGTTTAAACCAGGCAATTTATATTTCCATGCCGTCATTTGAAGGAAGTTCATTTTTTTCGATGAAGTTTTAAGTTTTCAAATATAATAAATTAATGTGGTATTGTGATAATTTTAAAAATATTACCGAGGAATGCATCGCATTTTAGAGATGTTTAAATAAAATTGCATTGAAGTTGGAAAGTGTTTCATAATCAATGCTTTATACATGATTGATCTTTCTTGTTTGACATGATAGGGTTAAAGACGAATAACTATTATATTCAGAAAGTATACAATAAGGTAGACAAAAAAAAACTACAAAGTAATGGCACATTTTGTAATTAGTAGAAATCTACAATGAAACTATTATAGCAGGCATTTCTTTGACACAATAGGTTGAAAGGCGAATGACTATCCTATTAAGGAAGTATGCAATAAACAACACTTGCATAAAGAAAAATCTGGTTTAGAGCCTGTTTAAAAGGTTTTCCTCCATAGACATTGCATATTTGAATTTCAGAAAAAATATTTCATTGAGAAGCATTGCAGGTATCACCTTGTTAGTGACCCTGATGATACAAAATTTCGACAGGTATTTATTGCATTCCTTATATGCGTTTAATTCGTTCCTGGTGTCGATTCCTACTTATTAGGCAATGCTTTACAAGATTTTCATTCGCTTTTTTCGTCTATCACGCTTTGTTGCTAATTTTATAATCCAACCTTTTTAAATTATCCACTAAGGAGTGCTGTAATCACTGTTATTTGATGAGGCACAGTCACTTTGCTATAAATAGACCTGAAACGTGTATTCTCATTGACCTTTCCTTACAAAATTATTGGGGAACTTAAGAACATTCCTAGAAACCTTATATATTAAAGTAGTACAAATACTTTTAGGCATAAACTGTATCCTATTAAACTTAAGAAGCCATTGAACATGTGTCTAACTCGTTGAGCTGTTCTACAATTATAATTACTCATGACACACAGACAGATAAAAATATGTTTTTAATTCTAGTTATTCCGAGCTTCGCTATGGTGGTATAAAATACACATCAGGATATTTATTGGAGACTCAGCATCGTTGCCTGAGAGACAATTTATGAAAATCCATTGCATGGGTCAGGAGATATATTTAAGTTAGAAAACTGAATTTAAATTTTCCCTTTTATATAATAGAGGAGCAAGTAAAACTTCAAACGTTCATTTTCATGTATCCAATATTCTAACTCGCATTTTACTATCCCTGTATTTCATGGTAATGCATAGGGAAAGGGTTAAAATAGTGCCGAAAATCGCATATCGAGTTTTCGACAGATCCACACGTTTTTGGACCTCTAGAACACGAAAAACTATTTCTAGAGTGACGTCTGCGTGTATGTGTCTGTCTGTGCAATGTATGTATCCACACTAACTCAAAAGCTAATTAAAAATATTTCATAAAATGTTATAGTCAAGTCACTTGTGGGTGACACTGGTGCTGATTAGATTTTGGTACGATTCGGGATAAAAAAAAACTGCCTTTGTTTTAGAAATAGCCCGCAAAAATCATATGTATCCGCTCTAGTTAAAAAACTAATTGACCCAATTTCAAACAATTTGGTAGATATAGTCCTTTGTCGATTACCCTGGTGCTGATTAGATTTTAGTACGATTGTGAAAAATGCCTGTTCTTTTACGAGATGACCCACAAAAATTGTCAAAATCTAAAATAAAAAACTACGCATGCTCAAACGCATACATTAAATGCTTGTTTTATATGTAATGTGTGACAATGAAGGAAATAAAATCAATCCCATCACTCCAAGACTAACCGTTCTCGAGATATTTTAGTTTTTTTTTTCGCATTTTAGTTACTCCGCCTTTGAAAATACATCCAGTTACCAAATGAAACCGAAAATTGAATTCAAAATGCATATTCAGTGTTCTTTCAAATAAGTATGGGTGATAAATATTTTGTGCAATTAAACTCAATTTAATGAATTATTAAAGAAATGAAAAGAAAATAAATTGAAGTCTGTAGCGAAAGTCATGTGCTGCCCACATCAGATTTTTTTATTGCTTAATACTAGCTGCTTATGGAATAAACTCTGTGTTAAAAAAAACCAATAATACCCTTTATCTCTAGAAATTATTTCTCTTAAATAATAAATGAAAAGAAAATAAATTGAAGTCTGTAGCGAAAGTCATGTGCTGCCCACATCAGATTTTTTTATTGCTTAATACTAGCTGCTTATGGAATAAACTCTGTGTTAAAAAAAACCAATAATACCCTTTATCTCTAGAAATTATTTCTCTTAAAACTGTTAGCTACCTTCCCTTTAAGAATGCAAATTGATTAAAGATATTCGCCGCCGTTATGGAATTTCCCAAAAACTGTTTTTCCAGAAACTGATCGACAATATGCCTTTCTCTTCTGTCAACTTAATGCCGAACTTTTATTAGAAATCCCATGAATTTTATTTAGCAGCGCAATCTTGATGTACTGCATTCATGTTTATCTTTGACGTCCTTAGCGGAAGACAAAAGTTACGTCAACGAGAAACATTTCCTAAAGGATGGCATTAGCCAAAAGAACCGCTTGACGAGAAAATGGCTGATGCGTCAACTTGTAAATTAGTCATTCTTTATTTCCTTCTATTCAATTAATTGAAGTTTGCGGCGGGTGATAATTTATTCACTTTTATTTTACTTTTCAAATTTTTACTTTTCCTACATGCAGGGAAGCTATAAATTTGAAAAGTAAAATAAAAGTGAATGAAAGTAAAAATTTGAAAAGTAAAATAAAAGTGAATGAAAGTAAAAATTTGAAAAGTAAAATAAAAGTGAATGAAAGTAAAAATTTGAAAAGTAAAATAAAAGTGAATGAAAGTAAAAATTTGAAAAGTAAAAAAATATGATGTGGGCAGCACATGACTTTCCTAATATAATGCAATCAATTTACTACTTTTACAGCAAAATAAATTGATTATTCTTATAGTAGATACTTATATTCTTTCCAAGATATTGAATTTTCGTTAATTAGTCGCCATTTTCATCGACTTAGCGTCATTTTTATCCAAATGGCGAGATTTTCGTTAATTTGGCAAAATTTCAAAAAGTCGCCAAGTTGGCGACATTCCGCCAAATTCGTCGTCAAAATCTCGCCATGCTTTATGGACGGAGAAATAAGTTATTCTTATAGCAGATAAATGACTATTGGCGTTCAAATACAAATGTATTACGCAAAGTATCTTTTCTTATGAATGGAACAAGCTAGATCCACGAGAATGATGTCACCAAATTTATCGCATGATATTACATATGAAAAGTGAACATGTTTCTCAACAGTTAATATTTTTTTCTTAATTTATGGGATTTTTTTTATAAATTCATTTGAAAAATTTGTAATATCTCGAGAACGGTTCATGATAGCGTTCTAAAGTTTATGTCAATCGTTTTCTAAGGGAAAATTACATAAGAAATGTCTGTTTGCGTAATTTTATTAAAGGTTTTGATTTTTTGATGATATTTTCAGAATTTCACTCGAAAATTTAGGAGAGTTCTGAACATTCGATTGTGTTTTAAAACAATAGGCTTCCAGTATTCACGGACTGTGATTTTTGTACCAAATTTCATTCGAATCGCTTCATTCGTTCGTGAGATATCGTCTCCACAAACTCACTGATGCACACACACACACACACACTTTCACACACACACACACACACACAGTTATCTCCTCAAAAATGTTTGATTCGTGATCAGGGACGCTTGAAACGTGCTCTCCCGTCAAAAATTCGAATTCGAATTTTCGACCTCGTCACAATACTTTCCTTATACATTATGTATATAAGGAAAGTAAATAAACGTGAATGAAAGTAAAAATTTGAAAAGTAAATTAAACGTGAATAAATTGTCACCCGGCTCAAACTTCTAATTAATTGAATAGAATGAAATAAAGAATGTCTAATGTATAAGTTGACGCTTCAACCATTTTCTCGTCAGTTTATATGTAAGGAAAGTATTGGAATAACATCAATAACTTAAGTTTGAGCTTTCGTTTTACACTTTTTTAGTATTCCTGAACTCTAATAAAAAAATTTTGAAGAGGATGTGTGCTTATATGCATGGCGTTGCTAATGTGTCTGTTTGAACTTTTGCATGTTATTTTTGCGGATATTATATCTCTTAAAATTGAACATCTTCATAGCAAATGTATGTGTTTGAACTTGTACATATTTATTGAAGTACAATATATCTCAAACGAATGGAGCGATTCGAAAAAAATGTGGTACGATTATCGTGATCTATGAAGAATGGACGTTTATTCATTGATGCCGTACTATTTACTGATCGATATCGTACTATCTACTGATTGATATCGTACTATCTATTGATTGATATCATACTATCTATTGATTGATATCGTACTATCTACTGATTGATATCGTACTATCAATTTATTGATATCGTACTATCTATTGATTGATATCGTACATTTAGGAGGTCTTCAATTTTTCGATTATGTTTTCAAAAAATTCAGTACAGACAATTATGTTGAACAATCCCCATTTTTTAAGCGCTAGAGTTTGATCCCATAGCCAAAGTGTGTTAGACAAACATTACCAAAAAGCTAAAGATATCTCCAGTTCAGGGCATTTAATATCCTCATGTAAGTGACCGCTACTGTACTCCCCGTTCCAGTGAACAGTGTTTCTTTCAGAACATTTTGACCGAGGGGGGGAGATGGAACTTTAGAGGTGGCAGGTTTCCTATTTGCCCTATATAAATATATCTCAATACTGTCACATATATAAAAACTAGATTAACATAAAATATCTTTGAGGGGTGAATAATCTATTCCGGAGGGCTTCGCCCTTCCCCCGGATATATACCTGAAAGAAACACTGCCAGTGAGTTTTGTCGATACCAAGCGAAGTTGCGAAAAATGCATAAGAACTTTAAGTTTGAGTCGTATATGTTTTACACTTTATTCCTATCACGCTGTCGATGAAGAAAGCGTGTCAAATTATCCATAATTATAGATGGTTCATAAAGCAATAATCGGGAGCGTTTGCCCTAAAGTACCATCTGTGACAGCATCTTTACTTGGAATGTGGCCAATAATAGCCCTTGCTTAAAAATCCATGTCCCTTAAAATAAATACGCACACCTTTCTTGCGATAAAGTAACACTATTTTACGAAATGTTAAAAGCATTATTTTACCGTAAAAAATGTCATTAACCACCACATAATATAAATTTTAACCTAGTATATTTTAATAGAGTTTACACCTGATGATGAAAACAATGAGCGAAAAGTCCGTGAAATAAACTTAGCCATCTTAATTCTTTTAACTACTAAGTAAATGAATGGCCTTTTAACAATTGACTTGTAATTAAAATGAATGGAAAAACATCCATGTAGACACTTTTTGCTCAAACTCTTATTTTTTTTTACTTACTGGTATTGTTTTAAAAGAATAGCTTTAATAAAGAAAATGCAAGGTGCTTAATTCTTTTTATTCTTGCATCTGCTTTTCATTCTGTGACGTTTTGATAAGATTGTTTCAATTTTATTCGCTTCATAATTGTATTTTTTATCTCCTTGATATTTAATTGCATTTAAACTTAACGTTAGGATTAGGATTTGCATTTTTACTTTCCTTATATACATACTATAATGTATAAGGAAAGTATTGTGACGGTGTCGAAAATTCGAATTCGAGTTTTCGACGGGAGAACAAGTTTCAAGCGTCCCTGATCACGAATCGAATATTTTGAGGTAATGTCTCTGTGTGTGTGTGTGTGTGTCTGTGTGTGTGTGTGTGTCACTGAGTCTATTGAAACGATATCTCACGAATGAATGGAGCGATTCGAACGAAATTTGGTACAAAAATTACAATTCGAAACGATTGACATAAACTTTAGAACGCTAGCATGAACGGTTCTTGAGATATTGCACATTTTTCAAATAAATTTATCAAAAAATCCCTTAAATTAAATTTAAAAAAATCTGATGTGAGCAGCACATGACTTTCCTTATATAATGGAATGAATTTACTACTTTTACAGCAAAAAATAGGTTATTCTTATAGTAGATACTTATATTATTTCCAAGATATTGAATTTTCTTTTAATTAGTCATCATTTTTCTATGCTATTGAAAAATGTGCACTTATTAATAGCTATTTGAAAAATGTGCAAGATCTAGAGAACGGTTTATGCTAGCGTTCAAAAGTTTATGTCAATCGTTTTTTAAGGAAAAATTACATAAGAAATGTCTATTTGCGTAACTTTATTAAAGGTTTTGATTTTTTGATGATTTTTTCAAAATTTCACGCGAAAATTTAGGGGGGTTCTGAACATTCGGTTGCGGTTAAAAACAATAGGCTTCCAGTACTCACAGATTGTGACTTTTGTACCAAATTTCATTCGAATCACTCCATTCGTTCGTGAGATATCGTCTCCACTGACTCACTGATACACACACATACATATATATACTTTCACACACACACACACAGACATCACCTTAAAAATGTTTGATTCCTGATCAGGGATTCTTGAAACGTGCTCTCCCGTCGAAAACTCAAATTTGAATTTTCCACCCCGTCACAATACTTCCCTTATACATTATGTATATAAGGAAAGTAATACTAACTGTTGAGGAACACTTTTCATATGTATAATATCATGCGATAAATTTGGGAAGATCATTCTCGTGATCTAACTCGTTCCATTCATGAGATAAGATACTTTGAGTAATACTTTTGTATTTGAGCGCCAATAGTCATTTATCTGCTATAAGAATAACTTTTCTCAGCCCATAACGCTTGGCGAGATTTTGGCGATGAATTTGGCGGTATGTCTCCAACTTGGCGACTTTTTTAAATGTTGCCAAATTAGCGAAAATCTCGCGAAATATATCAAAATGACTCTAAATCAATGAAAATGACGACTAACTGACGAAAATTCAAAATCTTGGAAAGAATATAATTATCTACTATAAGATTAACCTATTTTATTTTTACTGTAAAAATAGTAAATTCATTCCAATTTATAAGGAAAATCATGTGCTGCCCATATCAAATTTTTATTTACAGGGCTAAAAGATACGAGTTGTCATTACCATACTGTAATTTTCACAAATTTTTTAGACAAATAAACTTATCGTATTTTGAAACAGTAATCGATTTTAAAATTCCGATATAAAATAAACTCACCGACTATCCAATCTTCGTAATTTAGCAGGATCTACATTAAATATTACGCATCGCCCCCAAACAAAATATATGTTTGGGGATCATCCATGCATTAAGTATGATTTTTAAAAGGTATTCGCGTATGGCTAATTTTTAAGAACCCTGTTTTCCAAAGAATAACGAGGTCACTCAGGGCCACGAACTTGCCATTCCACATGCATGCGTATTTGGCTACCTCGAATGGCGTTCTACTCTGTAGATGACATCCCAACCGCGTAAGGTTCCTAAATATTCAGGGCGGCGCATCAGAGGCCATCTTGACTCTCAATTGATGCGATGGTTGTAAATGACAAAAAAAAAAGATTTCTTTCTCGTCCTTTTCTCGGGATCTTTAGAAATTCAAAACATAGATTATTAATAAGTAAAATGCACTTTGTGCAAAGTATAAGGAAAACTTGAGCAGTACATATAAGCACAAATAGCACAATAATGCAGCATTAGAGCTGTTTCGTGGATATGCTGGATCCCCCTTCGTCGGTGCAAAAGAACCAACAAACCCAAAGTTCAAAACTGGAATGGACGCAAATAGAAGAAACAGAGAGGATTATATACCCCAGACCTGGATTAAGAGCTCACTTGAGAGAGCCAATCAGAAAGCAGAATGAAGAACAGTCCAAACAATCCTAAACGAGAGGTAACACACAAGATTGGCATGCGCCAAACCACAACAAAAATATTCCGACAAGTTCAGTTCGAACAAGAATAAATGAGATTCAAAAAGACGCAAAATAAGTCAAAACAACACACAAGAGCCCCAATGGTTAAGAAAAGGAGTGAAAAAGTATAAAATTTAAAGGGCGCTCCACCAGACAACGGACAAAATTGGAGTACTGGAGAAGTCACTAACTAAATTAATGGAATTGTTCTGGATATGAAAGACTTCAAAGAAGTCAGAATCATAGATCAACGTGCATTGTTGTATGCTCGTTGCTAAAGAAAACTAAAAACGGTAGTCAGATTGATAGCAATGTTGAGCAATTGAAGATTTATTAAATTCCAGTTTTTTTAAACAATTTTTACGCTCCTTAATACGAAATTTTAAATCACGTTTAGTTTGACTAATATAAGAAAGACCACACTGGCAAGCAATACTGTAAATGGCCCCAAGATTATTTTTAAAAATATGTTGCTGTAGATCGTGGTTTTTTTCCCAGCATTGTTGAGCGTGCATTTCAAAATTTTTTTAACCTTCTTCCGAACTTACTTCTCATAAAGATTTCAAAAACACTATCATTTCACCATTTCTTCCAAAAATCAATCGGCAGATTGCTAAAATCCTTTAAAAAAATTCAAATTCAATATTGCTTTTATACCTTCTTATGAACTCAGATTTTCTAATCTTAAAGAAAATCTTGGAAAAATATTTTCTAACCTTAGAAATTTCTAATAATTGGGGAATTTTCAGTATTTCTTGCAGGTGGGATCTTTCTTTTATTGATCACAACGTGGTTTAAAATTTTGTATTAAGAACTATGAAAACTATGTCAAAAAACAGGAATTTAATAAGTAAATATTCAATTGCTCAACATTGCTATCAATTTAACCACCCTTTTGAATTTTCTTTAGCAAGGATCGTACAAAAATGTACGTCGATTTATGATCTTGCTTTCTTTGAAGCCTTCTGTATCTAGAAAAATTTTAGTAATTTATTAATGATTTCTCCAAACTCTTTAGTACTCTACGCTTTATTTCTAAATCTTATGTGTCATTTTAACCTAATTTTTGTCTTGTTGGGCTCTCATTTAATCTTGTTCAGACTTGACACTTCATGTCATTATATACAGGGTGGCCATAACTAAAGTAGAGGTGTTTAGACCCCGATAGAAGGAAAACTGTTGGGCCAAACTCACCCAAATTTGCAGTAAATATTATTTAGACCATGAGGTTTTGATTTTTTTTTTTAAAAGTTCGGATTTTTGCCACCACGCGAGCCAAAGTGGCGCTGTAAGGTCCATTTTTGGAGTAAAATAGGAATACAGAAAGTTAACATCTTACGTGCATTTTGAAAAGGACATCACATTTCATTTTATACATATTTAGTACATTTTATATTTATATATGCATCTTACCTTTACATACGTGTGACATTAATTTTTATATTGGCATCATTTACATGTGTGATTCAATATATTTTCCTTGCATATGTTCCAAAAAGTGCATTCTCTGAACAACACTCTCTACTGCAGAATGCAGCAGATCTCCATTGATTTGCTTGATGTGCAATGTTATTCGGTCCGTCAAAGTGGCTAAATTATCCACATTACCTTGGTATACCAAGCGCTTTACATGACCCGACAACCAAAAGACACAAGGGGTCAGATCAGGAGAAAGGGCTGGCCACTTCATAGGAAACGCTCGACTAATTATTCGGTTGTTGGTAAAATGCTGTCGTAGGACTTCCTGTACGCGCAATCCAATATGAGGAGGTGCTCCATCCTGCATAAATATCATAGATTCGAGACATCCACGTTGTTGAAGTTGCGGAATAACACAGTCCAGCAACATTGTTCGATACCTCTGAGTATTGACGGAACAAGTCTTTGGACCAAATGATGTGGTCTCCTCGAAAAATTACGGACTTATAATGAATGGGACAGTAAAGACACACCAAACTGTTACTTTCGGCGAGTGCAAAGAAATCTCCTGAAACGCATGAGGGGGGTTGGTTCTCCGAAGCCCAAATGCGGCGATTGTGATTGTTTACTGTTCCATTCAGATGAAAATGCGCCTCATCACTCCACGAGATTTTCCAAGGCCATGATTTGTCAACTTCCATGCCAGCTAGGAATGTCAAAGAAAAATCCATGCGAGCTTCTGCATCTCCATGAAGCAACTACTACTGAGTGTGGTTGATTTTGTGTGGTTAAAATTTTAGCAATTTACGCATGATTTTCCATACCGTAGAATACGGTATATCCAGTTGCCTGGACATTGTCCGCACACTGCTAAATCCGGCTGTTGGATCCTCTATGGTAATTGCAACTGCATAAAGTTCTTCATTCCTTAAAGATTTAATCCCTCGTCCTGGTAACACTTGTAAAAGTTCCAGAATTTTCAAAACGCAAAACCATTTTTCGCAAACCTGTGGAAGTCATTGGACCTTTCTTTAGGCCCTTAAACCTCCGATATTCTCGAAGGGCAGCAGACTCATTTCCATTTGTTTGGTAGTAAAGTTTTACTAACAAGGCATGATCACGTAATGTTAGCATAGTGAACTTTTAACAGTAAAGCAAGATCGTAAAAATGTAGCGCATCATTGATTCCGACACATTCCTTCCATTTTTCGTATATCCTCAAAACTAGTAGTACGTATACTAATGCTGTCAGTGTCAGTTGACTAAAATTTGCACAACGTTTTACATTACCACCTCTTTTCTCCGTGAAAATCTGCATATTTACTACAACGCACTACTGCGTATGGGAGACATGATTACTAAAATGTTTGATAAAATGTAAGTGCAAATGTGAACGTAAAATGTGATGTCAATATCAAAATGCACGTAAAATGTTAACTTTCTGTACTTCGTATGCCTATTTTACTCCAAAAATGGACCTTACAGCACTTTGGCCCGCGGTGGCAAAAATCCGAACTATTTTTTTTTTGTTCTTTTAAAAATCAAAACCCCATGGTCTAAATAACATTTACTGCAAATTTGGTTGAGTTTGACCCAACAGTTTTCTCACTATCGGACTCTAAACACCTATACTTTAATTATGGCCACCCTGTATTTTTGTTGTGTTTTGGAGCACGTTAATCTTATGTATTACTTCTCGTTTCTTATTCATTGGACAGTTTTTCATTCTGCTTTCTGATTCTCTCTCTCGTATAAGCTCTTAATACAGGTTTTGGGTATATAACCCCCTCTGTTTCTACTATTTGCGTTCATTCTTCTTTTGGACATTGGATTTGTTGATTCTATTGCACTGACGAATGGGATCCAGCGTATCCTCGAAACAGTTGTATGCTGCATTACTGTATTACTTGTGCTTTTATACGTTGCACAAATTTTCCTTATTCTGGACTACTTTCTTAAATGATTGATACAATTGGTTCAAAAGAGAATTCCATTCTCGGAAGTCGTAATGCCTCAACATGTTTTTCTTACCTTCTAAACGGACATGTTGTTAAAGTGTTCTTAGTTTTTGAGAATCGCTGTGAGTTTCAGGGTCATTTTAATCATGGGTTTGCATTTTACATCCTGCGCAAACTCGGGTACCCGTTCTAGTTCTTTCACGAACAGCAACAACTGGGGTTCTAGTTCTTTTACAAACAGCAACTGGGGTTCTAGTTCCTTTACAAACGGCAACAACTGAGGCCATCTGTAAGTCCCTTATGGATATATATATATATTTCACACAAAAGTCATAAATACTGATAAAAAGGATAAAACCATAAGCAAACGACTTATTAAGCGCATAGTAGCCTTAATCTTACGTTTACCAAATACAATCTTACGTTTACCAAATACATATACGCGGCAAACACTCACTGAGGCCGGTACCAATTTGGTACCGGCTTCCGAGAGTGTTTGCCGCGGCTCTAAGCATGCTTTAACCGGGGAGAGGGGGTCACAACCCCCCCCGGCCACTTTGTGGTACCATTTTTGTTCTCTTCCCTTTCATATTCCTTTTGGAGATATATATATATATATATATATATATATATATATATATATATAAGCATATAAACATAGGTTCAAAATTTTAACATTAATGTCAGTCATAAACCAATATCATTATCAAGATTTAGCCGATATTCATCATTAACAGCACAAAAATAATATATTTTCTTTTACCGAAAGAATTAAAATTCTACACAATAATTATTTACGCATACTTCATAACAAATGGAACTGATGTTTAGGTTTGTGGTCAGAAAGCATGATTCAATTAGCAACCAAAAGGTGTAAGATAGCATTCGCATTCTAACTATGGAGACTCATTAGAATTCATGGATGAAGATTCGTGTTTTGATAAATTCATTATGCATTATTAATAATTTATCTGCGCAAGAAAATGAATGGTTTCCGTTATAAAATCAATTTCATTAAGTTTTACAGTTGTTTCGCCTTTTTACGTGAAAGAAGCATAATTGCAATAATAATAAAATAACTTAAATTATTCAGTGTGCCCAGAATTAAGTATCTCTGTGGTGGATTTATCTATAATCAGACTAAGAGACTGCCTGTGTTCCCCGCCTTAAAAGGAACCTTAAAATATTTAATGCTTTATTCAATTTAAAATTATCATAAATGTTTTGTTCCGTTATATAAATTAACCTTTGCATAGATTTTTGTCCACATTATTAACTAAATTTCAGTTACAAACGAATAAACAACTTTAAACCAACTATTTTACTAGAATTCAATTAATAATGTTAACTCATACAGCTTTCATAACCGGTAACTGTCTTAATTTTTGTTTACATTCTTAGCATCAGGCATAGTATCGTAATTCAGTATCATGAACTGGTACTGTTACAGTAGCTTGTTCGTTGGTTATTTGAATATAGTTGATGAAGTCTCGATTGAAGATCTCCAAAACTGATTGTTTCTCCACACTAAATCCGTACTTGTTTTAGAAATAGGAGTTTTTATACATATGATCGAATTCTGATAATCATGTTATTGATTAATACTGCGCAGTTCTTGTCATCTTCCTTCCCAAGTTAGCTCATGTAGAATTTGCGCGTACATGCATGCACTTTGAATGACTGCAGCGGGTAAGGCACTTTATGACTTCAAGCAACAAGTACCAAAAGGTGGTAATAAACTTTTTAAACGTCAAACAATGAACTCAGTCAGACGGTCGCCAGTGGTTGACAAATAATTTAAATAAATTTGTACGGGGGCAATAAAGAACTCCCACACACATCGAAAGATCACGTAGTCCTTAGGACCTCAAGTAGTTACACCTTGTGTATCTCCTGTCAGTTACAACTTTCCCGCACCAGCTGGACGGTCAATGGGGGCCAGCTATGGCCGCACCAGCTGGAAGGTCAATGGGGGCTAGCTATGGCCGCACCAGCTGGAAGGTCAATGGGGGCTAGCTATGGGGATAGATGGGGGTACCAACATCCAATGGGTCTAGGGGGAGAAATAAAGGAGGAGCCAGCAGATCAAGTCAAGTTTTCGTATAAGAAATTAGAAGTATTTTGGGGATTGAATTAATGAAAATATGGTCAATCGAATTGACGGCCTGTGAGTTAAAAGTTGATGATGATCGTCAAAAAGTTTTGAAATAAAAGTCGGCATAGACGTCATAACGACGTGCTGCCCCCTAAATATGACTCTAACCAAGATTATTCCCGCAAAAGGGTATGTAACCCGTTTAACATCCAAACCAGGTACTCCTATTACCCTCATGTGAAATTCACATTTTTTAAGCATTTTTTTAAGCATTTTTTTATTGTACATTACTCCTTCGTCATCACATTTGCCTCCAAGATAAATTTAAACTGAATGAATACGAACTGTAAAATTATTAATTGAATATATATTAGCGAAAAATATATGTTTTTAAATAAATAATTAAGTAAAGAAAAACAAAGGTGTCTTCAATA
Organism: Amaurobius ferox; assembly: GCA_951213105.1. NCBI lineage: Eukaryota > Metazoa > Arthropoda > Arachnida > Araneae > Amaurobiidae > Amaurobius > Amaurobius ferox. The sequence continues at coordinate 54,890,015 of OX578143.1, read as the reverse complement.
ATTAGTCGATAATTAATGTTTATCTTTTTGAACTTATGTTTCATTATAGATGGACGCCGGACTGCAGAAATAGATGGATTATTTTCGTGACACATACATTTATCCACACAAGATTACGAGGCCAAATTAAGTTAATTTAATTTAATTAAGACAATTTTCTCACCATAGACAAATTGACAGATACTTTTTAGCTGATGATGTCATCTCATATAGATTCTAAAAGCGGTTTTTTCTTCTTTCTATATTATATTCTTTTTTGACCTAGTCTCAGTCACTGTTCATTTTATAGTAGTTTGATTGATGAAATAAATTAACTTTTGAAACCTGTTATTACCTTTTCTTATTTTCTTATTAATTACTAGCTCATTCCCCTGTAATTTTTTATCATTCCTTTACAAGGGTTTAAATAATTTTTCCTCCCTCTAACCGCTTTAATTTTTTAACAACGATGTAACGATTCATATAACTTGTCCCTTTGTTTTATTTTAAATATCATAACAAAGCTTAAATTTCATTTTCAGAAGCATCTTCCCTTGTTCGTGGGCAGGGGAAGGACCCTTAATCGGTCTGTGTTGATATGTCCATGGTTCTTTTTCACGATAGCTGGCATTATCTCCAAGTAAAATTCTGAAAGAAGAAATTAAGCCTGAAGATTAACTCAGACGTATCATAATTTTTACTGTTCTTTCCGAGTTAATTTATTAAAAAAGTAAATCATAATTGCTAATGTGTTTACTGAAGAGCTTTTCAATTAAAGCGCTTTTATCAATATGAGAGCCATCGTGCTTTACCTAATGAATCCAGTAATGTTAAAATGTTCCTGCTGGGACTATGAATTCAAAACTTTGATCTTAAAGATTGTGTATCCGAAACTTATTCACTTTTACAACTCGCAGCACTAAATTGACACCTGGGGGAAAATTTTGAAACCCATATTTTATAGAGAAAATTATCGCTTCGGTATATTTTAAAGAATATAAAATACACTAGAACTGGTTTTATGCTTATTATGCACCCATTATAATGGAATAACCGATATCTGCAATGGCAGTAAAGAGCCCTTTTATGCGCCCCAATTTTGAGATCCTCAATTAGGGATATCTTTTAGACATCCCCAATGCTGCGAGTTTCACCTCTCTTTTTGCGATCCTCTTCTCGCTTCTTGCGATCCTCTTCTCGCTTTTTGTGATCCTCTCCTCGCTTTTCATGATCCTCTCCTCGCTTTTCGCGATCCTCTCCTCGCTTTTCGCAATTCTCTTCTCGCTTTTTACGATTCTCTCCTCACTTCTTGCGATCTTCTTCTCGCTTCTTGCGACCCTCTCTTCGCTTTTTTCGGACTTCTCCTCTCTTTTCGCGATCCTCTTCTCGCTTCTTCCGATCATCTTCTCGCTTCTTGTGATCCTCTTCTCGCTTTTTGCGATCCTCTTCTCGCTTTTCGCGATCCTCTTCTCGCTTTTCGCGATCCTCCTCTCGCTTTTTGCGATTCTCTCCTCGCTTTTTGCGATCTTCCCCTCGCTTTTTGTGATCCTCTCTTCGCTTTTTACGGTCTTCTCCTCTCTTTTAACGATCCTCTCCTCGCTTCTTGCGATCCTCTTCTCGCTTCTTGCGATCTTCTCCTCTCTTTTAGCGATCCTTTCATCGCTTTTTGCGATCGTCTCTCTCTTTTAGCGATCCTCTCCTTGTATTGTGCGATCCTCTCTTCGTATTTTGCGATCCTCTACAGAGATATATGTTTTGCAATCCTCTTTACAAATCCAGTCATTTTTTTTCTCTATGAATTATGCTATTATCTGCAATGAAAACACAGTCCTAATTTTGACAACGCCTTCTATAAGTCGGTGAATATCGCTTGGACCGTTGCAAACTTGTGCTTTCTGAGTTTAATTGCACGAGAACTAAATTTATATGTGTCTATAGTGATATAGAGCAAGTTTTCTTGCTGTCATTACAGATATTCAGACGAACACGTAAAAAACGCAAAACTAGTTCATAGATTCTGCTATCTTTTATATGAAAACTCTATGCTAAATTTTGAGAACATCCTCTTTAGGTGTATGCATATATTCAGTGCCTATACTTCTAAAAATGTCCCCAATAACTTTGTAAAGAAAGGTCCATAAATATACATGTTATATCTATCTATAGTAAAATGAACATGACCTATCAAATAAAAGTAATTGCAACGTCTCTAGAGGAAATTTTAAACAGTTAGGATGACGGACTCGGCAACAGAGCGAGATTGATGAAATATGTCAATTAAAAAGTTGTATAGAATTATCTAATTAGTAGAAATCGATACCAGGTACTCACGAAACACGTATATGAAAATCAATAAATACCCGTCAAAAGTCGTATCATCTGTAACACAGTGACACTTGCAGCGCTTATCAATGCACAAAGGGTCATATATTTTTTCAATTCCAAATGTACGTTGTTGCAGACGAAGGGGGTTTTGAACAAGCTACTGTACAAATACTGTACAATTACTGTACAACTGCTATGAAATTACTGTACATATAAGCATTGTTACTTTCCTTATATGCATAATGTATAAGGAAAGTATTGTGACGGGGTCGAAAATTCGAATTCGAGTTTTCGACGGGAGAGCACGGTTCAAGCATCCCTGATCACGAATCAAACATTTTTGAAGTGATGTCTGTGTGTGTGTGTGAGTGTGTGTGTGTGTGTGTGTGTGAAAGTATGTGTGTGTGTGTGTGTGTGTGTGTGTGTGTGTCAGTGAGTCTGTGGAGACGATAACTGACGAACGAATGGACCGATTCAAACCAAATTTGGTACAAAAACCACAATCCATAAACACTGGAAGCCTATTGTTTTTATTCGTAATCGATTGTTCAAAAAACCCCTAAATTTTCGAATGAAATTTTAAAAAAATCGTCAAAAACTCAAAACCACTAATAAAGTTACGCAAATAGACATTTCGTTTGTAATTTTTCATTAGAAAACGATTGACATAAATTTTAGAACGCTAACATGAACCGTTCTCGAGATATTGCACATTTTTCAAAAAAAATTATCAAAAAGTCGTTATAAAATAAAAAAAAATTTTCCTATTAAGAAACATGTTCACTTTTCATGTCTAATACCATGCGATAAATTGGGTGACATTAATCTCGTGGATCTAGCTCGTTCCATTCATGAAAAAAGATACTTTGAGTAATACTTTTGTATTTGAGCGCCAATAGTCATTTATCTGCTGTAAGAATAACTTATTTCTTAGTGCATAACGCTTGGTGAGATTTTGGCGACGAATTTGGCGAAATGTCGCCAACTTGCTGACTTTCTGAAATGTAGCCAAATTAACGAAAATCTCGCCAAATCGATAAAAATAACGCTAAATCAATGAAAATGACGACTAATTGACGAAAATTCAATATCTTGGAAAGAATATTAGTATCTACTATAAGAAAAACTTATTTTTTTTACTGAAAAGTAGTAAATTCATTACATTATATGAGGAAAATCATGTGTTGCCCACATCAGATTTTTTATTTTAGCATCTCTAAATAAAACAGCCGTTCTTCAATAATTAATAATAACAGCCATTCTTAGCTAGGGGTGCTGCAATCACTTTTATTCAATCGGACATGATCACTTTACTGTAGATAGACTTATCGTGCACCCTCGTGGGACTTACCTAACAAGGTCACAGGACCGCATAAAGATCCTCTGGAGAGACCTGTTTTCTCACTATTTTTCTCTAAACTTCAGATGTTAAAAATGTCTTCAGAATTTTATAAACATGGACACGACACTTTATATTATATACTTTATTTATGTAGTTATATGAAATATATCGGCTCTTATGACTTCAGTGAGGAATCTCTTGGTTAAATGATCTTTTTCAGGCTACATAAACAAAGAAGAAATAATTTTCAATACTTACATTGAGTCGTACTGACATTGAAATGTCTGAAAAGAGTATTTTCAGGAATGTAAAATCAAATCTGAAAAGAAAGTCTTAAATTAGAAATCATGTCAAAAGATTCAGATGGAATTAAAAATCATGCAATAAGAACAATTGACATTTCATATAATTTTACTTTAATGTTTTCCAAAATATAACTCAATATTTCTCTGCTTAAATATTATCAATGATTATAGGTGTGGAGATAGCACATTTAGTAACAAGAACAATGGATCACTTAAGCGAAGTTTAGATTTTGCGTTATGAGATAAGGAACAAGCATATAACCCACTTCTAAATTTCTAAATGTCTATAGCTGCTTTATCTAAAAGAAATAGTGAATTACTTGTTATAGATTAATACGAAAAGTCAATCCTTTTGCATATTTCAAATTTGAAAAGATCAATGTGTGTGGTGTGTGACGATTGCACAAAGTAAATATTTCGATATTTTCTGTTGTTGTTTTTAATTAAAAAATTTTTATTGTTTAAGGGATTAATAGAATGCAATTTATTTCGCTTCTATAGGACCGCAATCAGCGAAGTTATCGGCGATGAAACACTTGGATATAACTTTTGCAGTCACTCGACGATGCAAGCAGTAAGCGCATACAGGCGTATAACGCAGATGATTAATTATGCACAAATGTGGCGAATTTAAAATTTAGTTTTCTTACACTTTTTTACAACTTTCTTTCAAGTTGTTTTATAATGCAACTTAAAGGATACGGGCTGAAACGACCCGAGTTTCATTCCCGGCTCTACCTAAACTGTCCTCTTGTTCACGCAGAGTACAGACACGTTAAATATGTGGGTCCGTATGTCTTTGCGGGGGCTTAGTGGTAGGATAAGGCGGGTACAGTTCCTATGAATGCCACCCCACTGCGTTCCAGTCAAAATTGGGTCGTTATGTCACGGCCGTCCAAACAGATACCTTGCACCCTCAGTTCACATACGGCTATTCAAGCCTATACAGCAGCTAAATGTTAGAAGTTGCACGCAAATTATTTTTTACTTCCATTCTAGAAACAATACTACCTGACGGAGTAGACAATCAACACATATCTGTGCAGGACAATAACACGCTAGCACTTGAGAGTCAGGCACCGGTTGGAGCAAAAATGTATGTATTCCCTTTTGTTTATTTACAAAGAAAATATTTTATACATTATCTCGAATAATATATCATTAAAATACTTGGTAAATTATTAGGGTAGACGCTGTCTACCTTATCTGCCCTTATGCTTCTCCAGTAATGGAGACGGGAAATTTACTCAATTTTTCAAACATTTTTTAAGCTAAGCTAATATTCACAAATTGCTTCATACACTTTAAAATATATATAAAAAATTTCAGCAAAATGTGTTTGGTAGTTTTTTAAATTAAAAATTAAAATAGTAATGCAACCATGTAATATGAAGAGGTCACGTGACCCATTTCAAAATGAAATATGGCATCCATCTATTTTCCGAGAGGAGAGCGAGAAATTTACTCACATAACGAAACTAGCAGAGAATTTCATAGAAATTGAGCAAAACGAAAACTTGGTATGTGTCACAAGTCCACAAACTTGTATTAAAGCAGAAAAATTCCCTCTTACAAAGCAGCCGATACATAGCAAGTTTAATTGTTGCTGTGGTGATTAAACATTAAATGGTTAATCAAATGGTTAGTTAAATAGTAATTTTTTAAATAAATCGTATGAATTAAATTATCAATTAAAGTGGTCGTGAATCGTAACATTTGTACATTGCTATCGTGGCCTCAAGACGCACCATTACCTCTTTGCACAAGTTCCTTAGCACTGTCATTAAATCAAGGCACCAACTATTAAAATCCACATTTTTAACTTTTAAAATAAGTTATCATTTATTCACATCTCTATTACTGTTATAAATGAAATTACATCAATTTTAACAAAAGTTTAAGGAGGAGAAAAGCATCGTGTGAGATCAGGCCTTTTGAATCTTATTCCAAAGATCAAAAATTCAACTAACACACATGAAGGCTGGCACGTGGAATTTTGGGTCTGTCGCTCAGCATGACGGAGTTTGACTTCGTCTTTTCCTATAACATTTTCACTACTCAACCCATCATTTTGCCTGGGGTTCAGATACTCCCTCCTTGCTCTCATTGGATGCTCCTCAGTGCGATGTCGTATCTTTGCATTATTGACCCTTTCGGTTTCCAATGAAGCTTAGTTTAAATCTTGGCTCTAAGATATTTTACTCAAACCACATTTGAAATTTGTGTGACGTGCATTTATTGGAGACATAACTTTCCGAGCCAAAACTATCATAAAACGGTGACTAAAAGCCTACGCTTTGTTTCGTCGTAAACATCAAAAACTGCATATGATGCCTTCTGGTCTCACAGTTGCCAGTGTAGTTATCTGCTATTCAGTGCTGAAGAGCGCTAAAACTACCAAACCGATCCATTGATGTTGGAAAATTTAGTAGAGGCACGATAGTAGGGAATGAAATATAAACATCACACATTTATTTTCCCCATTATTAACATTTTTCACTTCCAAAATCGGTGCCTTTCTCATATTAAAGATTCTTGTGTCTTACGATCGATGACTTTTAGTATATTTTAAAGTGCCGATTTCAGTATTAAAAAATCCCCTACCGAAGTTAACTGCCCCGTCAATCACTTTCGACAAAGAAGGAAAGTGTTCACTTAAATCTTCACTTCGAGCATTTTCAGCTTTTTAAGTAATAAGATGCATCAAAATGTTTGGAAACACGTCTAAGAAATATTAAATTATAAATAGTAAAGATTACACTCTTAAGAGTAAAATGTATTTTTAAATGTTGACGCTATTTAAGACGTGAAAATAATATAACAATTAGAACAGAGCGCTTTCAGATCTTCTAACGTCTTTCATCAGTGGCGATGCAATTTTCCTCTTTTATTACATTGCCGCTGATGCAGAACATTAGGACGTCCAAAAGCGCTCTGGCCTAATTGTAATAACATTTTAACGTCTTAAATGGTGTCAATATTAAAAAATATTTTTACTCTTAAAAGTATAGTCTTTACTGTTATAATTTATTAAGATACATGTTATAAGAAATATGATGTGTCCAACATATCACTTTTCCTACAGATTAACAAATTTAGATTTTGAAGAGAAAATAATACAATTTAAAGCATTTGTATTGTTGAATCTCTAAAAAAATCAATGAGCTTATTTTTGTTACCAATTAAGAAACGAGTTCCGAATTTTATATAATTCAATTGATTATTTCAAGAAATATTGCGCTCCCTATGGAAGAATGAAATTCGTAATATCTCGAGAACGACTCGTTATAATTACTGATTACAACGAGTCAATTTAAAGCGTTTGTATTACTGACAATTTAAAGCGTTTGTATTGTTGGATCTCTAAAAAAATTAATGCGCTTATTTTTGTTACCAATTAAGACACAAGTTCCAAATTTTATGTAATTCAATTGATTATTTCAAGAAATTTTGCGCTCCCTATGGAAGAGTGAAATTCGTAATATCTCGAGAACGACGCGTTATAATTACTGAGAAATACTGTCCATTTATTTTATTCAATTGTCACGTGTTACCTTGGTGTATATAAAATTTTATGCAATTTGGTCGATTCGTTTCTGAGTTAGCGTAAATACATACATTGCACAGACAGACAGAAACTCACAAACACAAAGAGAGAGAGGGAGAGAGAGAGAAAGAGAAAGATAAAGAGAGAGCCTGACACCAAAACACACATACAGATACCCATACAGAGAAAAAGAAGAGAAAGAGACGTCACTCTAAAAATAGTTTTTGGTATTCTAGAAGTGTTAAAATGTATAGATCCGTCGAAAACTCGAGTTCCAATTTTCGACATGATTCCAATACTTTCCCTACCATGTATTGCAGAGAAAGTAAAAATCTGATGTGGGCAGCACATGACTTTCCCTGCAGACTCAAATTCATTTTTTCTTTATTTCTTGAAGAACTCATTAAATTGAGTTTAATTGCACAAAATGACACGAAATTTGCATTTTTAATTCAATTTCTGCTTTTATTTGGTAATTGGACATTTTTCCAAAGGCGGCATAAAAAATGCAAAAAATCTGAAATATCTCGAGAATGATTAGTCCTAGAGTAATAGAGTTGTTCTTATTCTTTTCCTCGTAAAAAATTACGTATAAAACAAGCGTTTAATTGATACATTTGAACATACGTAGTCTTTTTTTAGATATTGGCGATTTTTGCGGGCCATTTCGTAAGAAAAGGCAGGTTGTTCTTTTCCGAATCGTACGAAAATCTAATCAACACCTGAGCATCAGGGTATCCCATATGTGATTTATCTACCAAATTTTGTGAAATTTGGTAAATTTTGTATTTTAGCTAGAGTGAATACATGAGATTTTTGCAAGCCATTTCGCAAAAAAAGGCGGTTTCTTTTTCTCTGAATTTTACCAAAAACTAATCAGCAACAGGATCAAACACAAGGGTCTTATCTACCAAATTTTATGAAATTTGGTCCATTAGTTTTTGAGTTAGAGTGGATACATACATTGCACAGACACACAGACAGACAGACACACAGACATCACGCTAAAAATAGCTTTTTCGTATTCTAAAGGTCTCGAAACGTGTAGATCCGTCGAAAACTCGAGTTGCGATTTTCGATGTGATTCCAATACTTTCCCTATCCATTACAATGTGTGGCAGGGAAAGTAAAAAAGGCATTATAGCAAATGATTTTTCCAATATTTAATATAAATGATAAAAAATCTAAAACAAAGAAAAAACTCCTGAAATTGAAAGATACAAAAAGAGAACAATTATGCATTTACATAAATCGTAAGTAAAAATCCAGAATTCACCAATTCATTTATATAAAGCTTCTTCCGGCAAGCGAGCACTTTTTCAATTTAAATATGTATCAATGACCGAGACATACCCAAAGGTTGTACAGCATTAAATATTCCTGCTCCAAGAAATACATCTCCAAAAATTAATTCTCTTGTAAAATATTTTCTTTCGACAAAAAAGCGAAAGATTTTCACTTGAAAACACATCACTTAGTGCGAAATCAGTTCTTTAAGTAGAAAGAGATGAGTTTTATATTGTGATACAACTTCAAATATTCAAAAGAAGTTCAATTTTTTCCACAACTCCTTGATATTATTTCTATACTTTAGGATTATAATGAAAGGCTATTCCTGATTGAAATCTATTGCGACATTTTGCATATTGGTAGTTTTAATGGCCTATATTCTCCATGATTATTTTGTTCAGAAAAAGTCTGAAATTATAATTGCTATAGTACGAAAAGTCTGTCTCCCGAAACACAACTTTCCCTTGAAATTAAAAATATATTTTGTTACACTTTACAACATAGTTGAAAAGTGTTTCTGACTTTGATCATTCTGTCTGTCTGTATGTCCGTTCGCACGATAACTGCCGTAAAAATGACTTTATCAAAATGAAATTTCATATGTTTTTAAGACGGTCTGTGGGACGTATGGGAATGTAAATGACTAATATCAACCAATTAGTTTTGGATTTAACCCAGGTTGAAAAAATGAAATACATTGAATCCTATGGGACCTAATTTTTCAAACATTTTCTAAGCTAAATTAATATTCACAAATTGCTTCGAGCATTTTAAAATATATATAAATAATTTCAGCAAAATGTGTTTGGTAGTTTTTTAAATAAAAATTAAAATAATAATGGCACCCATATAATATAAAGAGGTCACGTGACCCACTTCAAAATGAAATATGACATCCGTCTTTTTCCTAATGTAAAAATCGTGATTTTTAAAGTTATTTTAAATTTATATTTAGTGTTTCATCCGTCCTGAAACGGCTTTATATTTGCGTTTTCTGTGTATCTATATATTGCGGCAACGCAGTTACAATATTTTTTAGTTTAAATGATGATTACACTTTGATTATTTCTACAACGAAGTCTAATTTTATTAAAGTAAAATGTAAACAAGTAATTGTAAGATGAGTTGTATAAGAATTGCTGAATATTTTCACGCAAAATTATTTAACTCTGGAGACTGGAATAAAAGTGTATGGATGAAATATTCAGCGCTTTTACATAGAGAGCCAGACGATTTATATTTCGATGACGTCATTTGAGGAAAGTTCTAAGCATGGAGTTAGAAAGTACTTTTACCTCCATGGTTTTAATTTTCTAAGTAAAATAAATTATTGTAGTTCTGTGATAATTAAAATATCGCCGCCGAATGTATCGTATTTTAGAGATGTTTAAAGAAAATTACAGTTGGAAAGTGTTTTATAGTCAATGCTTTATGCATGATTGGCCTTTCTTGTTTTATATTCAGTTGTGTCTCTTCATACAGCTTCCAATTCATTTTCTCTTTCTTTCTTTCGAAACACATTAAATAAAGTTTAATTGAACAAAGTAACACAGATAAATATTTAAAATTGTATTGAATTCGCAGTTATAATTCAGTTTTCATTTTATGAAATAAACAAGAAAGATCAATCATGCTTAAAGCATTGATAATGAAACACTTTCCAACTTCAATGCAATTTTATTTAAACATGTCTAAAATGCAATACATTCCTTGGTAATATTTTAAAACTTCTCACAATACTACATTGATTTATTATATTTGAAAACTTAAACATTCATCGAAAAAAATGAACTTCATTCAAATGACGGCATTGAAATATAAATTGCCTGGTTTAAACATCTCTAAAATGTGATATATTACTCGGTAACAATTTTAGAATTATCATAATACCACGATAATTTATTATATTTAAAAACTTCATCGAAAACAACTGAAATTCATTCAAATGACGTCATAGAAAAAATAACACGCCTGGCTCTCTCTAAAAAAGCAGCATTTCATTCATAAATAATTTCCCATTCATGTCATTCATCACAATACTATAATAATTTATTTTATTTAAAAATTAAGACCATGGAGCTATAAGTAATTTAACTCTATGCTTAAAACTTCATCGCAAAAAATCGTCCTTCTCTCGGTAAAGTCAATGAATATTTCTTTCATATCAGCTATGCAGACTCCATGAGCTAAATTCTTTTGCATTAAAAAAATACAGCAATTCCTATACAACTCATCCTACATATTTTGCTGTTTACATTTCACATAAGTGAAAAATAGGTTTCGTTAGAGAAATAATCAAAGTTGGATGCTCATTTAAACTCAAATATATTGTCATTGCGTTGTTTCAGTATGTAGATGCACAGAATTTAAGCGAAAAGAAAGAGGTTTTACGACGAATACAACACTCAATATGAATTAAAAAGAACTTTAAAAATGACGATTTTGAGACAAGATGGATGCCGTATTATATTTTGAAATTGGTCACGTGATCGTTTCATATCATGGTCACGTGATCGCTTCATATAACAGGTGTAATTCTTATTTTAATTTTTATTTAAAAAACTACTGCATATATTTTGCTGAATTTTTTTTTATATATTTTATGGAATAATTTGAATATTACCTAAAATTTTCGAAGCAATTTGTGAATTTTAAATCCGCTTAAAAAATGTTTGAAAAATTAGGTCCCATAGGGTTCAATGTATTTCATTTTTTCAGCCCGGGTTCAATCCAAAACTAGTTGGGTGATATTATTTATTTATATTCCCATAGGTCCTACAGATGGTCTGAACAACATACTAAAATTTCATTTTGATTAAGTCATTTTTACGGCAGTTATCGTGCTAACGGACAGACAGACAGACAGACAGAATGAATGAACAAAGTCATAAACACTTTTCAACTTTGTTGTAAAGTGTTAAAAATACAATATTTCATGGGCAGTTAGTCCCAGATTTTGAGATTAGTTTCATTTTTTGTAGTTAAAATATTACGTATCAAAAAGCATTTAGTTGAGACATTTGACAATACTTTGTCTTTTATTTTACATTTTGACGAAGTTGCAAGCCATTTCGAAAAAGAGGCAGTTTCTTGTTTTACGAATCTTACCAAAATTTAATCAGCACACTTTTTTACCGATTTTTTTTTAATTTAGTCAATTAGTTTTTCAGTTGGAGCAGACACATAGGATATTTTGGATCATTTTGCAAAAAGTGACAGATTATTTTTTCTACTCGTACGAAAATTTATTCAGCAGTAGTGTAACCCAAAGGTAACTTATCTACCGAATTTTGTGAAATTTGGTCAATTAGTTTCTGGGCTAGAGTGAATACATACATTGCCCAGACAGGCAAAGAGACAAACAAGCGTAACACTAAAAATAGTTTGTTTCAAATTCTAGAGTTCTCGAAACGCGTAGATCCGTCGAAAAGTCGAATTGCGATTTTCGATATGATTTCAATACTTTCCCTATATATTACCATGTACTGAAGAGAAAGTAAAATGCTACTTATAGCAGACGATTTTGCTAATATGTGATATAAATAGTAGAAAATCCAAAACAAAGGCAACTCTCGAAATAAAAAGATACGAAAACACAATTATACATTTACATAAATCCCAAGTAAAAATTCTGAATTCAGCTATTCATTTATGTAAAGTTTCTTCCGAAAAATGCACAATTTTTCAACTTGAATATGCATCGATATGATCGAGCCCAGTAATTGTATATCTTTAAATATTCCTTCTCAAGGAAATACATCTCCAAAAATTAATTACCTTCTAAAATCTTTTCTTTCGACAAAAAGTGAAAGTTATTCATCTGAAAACACATCACTTGGCGTAAAATCAGTTCTTTGATTAGAAAAAGATGAGTCTCATACTGTGATACACTTCAAATATTCAAAAGGAGTTCAAATCTTTCCACAACTTTATATTTCCGTACTTTACGATTACAATGAAACCCAATACTTGATTGAAGTCTTTAGTGCAATATTTTACATGGTGTCAATTTTAATGGCCCATATATTTTCAATGGTTACTTTGATTAGAAAAAGTCTGAAATTATAATTGTTACAGTACAAAAAGTTTCATGTCTTCCAACACACTACTTTCCATGGAGAATAAAAATAATTTATTATTACTATTATTGTTATCATTATTATTATTATTATTATTATTATTGTTATTATTATTATTATTATTTTTAATCTGATATGGGCAGGTCATGCCTTTACCTGCCGACTCAAATTAGTTTTATCTTTCTTTCTTTCTTTCTCAATTCATTAAATAAAGTTCGTTTGCACAAGATAACACGGATAATTATTTGAAATTGCATTGAATTCGCAGTTTTAATTCAAATTTCATTTTCTGGGAAAAGCTACAATAACTCGTGAACGGTTCCTAGAGTTTGAGGGTGCCTTATTTTTTTGTCGTCAAAAGATACATATAAAATAAGCATTTAACTGATACATTTGAGCATACTTAGTCTTTAATTCTAGATATTGGGGAATTTTGCAAGCCATTTCGCAAAAAAGGCAGGTTCCTTTTTCCGAGTTGTACCAAAATTTAACCAGCACAAAAAACATATTTATCGAATATTGTAAAATTTAGTCAATTAATTTCTAACATAAATTAGACACATAAAAATTTTAGACCATTACGCAAAAAGAAGTAGGTTCCTTTTTTCCCTAATCGTACTAAAATATAATCAGCACCAGTCTGATCAGTACCAGTACGGAAACCTAATCCGCATCATCCCAGAAGTAACTTATCCCCCGAGTTTTGTGAAATTTGGTCAATTACTTTATTAGCTAGAGAGGACAAATACTATGCGCAGACAGGAACACAGATAGACAGACGTCACAGTATTTTTTTTTTCTAGAGATCCTAAAACGTGTAGATCCATCGAACACTCGAGTTGCCATTTTCTACACAACTCCAATACTTTCCCCCTATGCATCACAATGTATTGTAGAGAAAGTAAAAAGTTACTTATAGCAGACGATTTTGCTAATATATGATATAGATAGTAGAAAATCCAAAACAAAAACAACTCTCGAAATAAAAAGATAAGAAAAACTATTATACATTTACATAAACCCCAAGTAAAAATTCTGAATTCAACGATTCATTTATGTAACTTTTCTTCCGGCAAATGCACACTTTTTCAATTTAAATATGTATCAATGACCGATACATACCCAGTGGTTGTACATTTTTAAATATTCCTTTTCCAGAAAATACATCTTCAAAAATTTATTCTCTTGTGACATCTTTTCTTTCGACGAAAAAGTGAAAGTGATTCATCTGAAAACACATCACTTGGCGTAAAATCAGTTCTTTGATTAGAAAAAGATGAGTCTCATATTGTGATACACTTCAAATATTCAAAAGGAGTTTAATTTTTTCCACAACTTTATATTTCCGTACTTTACGATTATAATGAAACCCGATACTTGAATGAACTCTTTAGTGCAATATTTTACATAGTGTCAATTTTAATAGCCCATATATTTTCAATGGTTACTTTGATTAGAAAAGTCTGAAATTATAATTGTTACAGTACGAAAAGTTTCACGTTTTCCAACACACTACTTTCCATGGAGAATAAAAATAATTTATTATTATTATTATTATTATTATTATTATTACCATTATTATTATTATTATTTTTAATCTGATATGGGCAGGTCATGTCTTTCCCTACCGACTCAAATTAGTTTTCTCTTTCTTTCTTTCTCAATTCATTAAATAAAATTTGTTTGCACAAGATAACACGGATCATTATTTGAAATTGCATTGAATTCGCAATTTTAATTCAAACTTCATTTTCTTGGAAAAACTACAATTTCTCGTGACCGGTTAATCCCAAAGTTAGAGGGTGCCTTATTTTTTTGCCGTCAACAGATACGTATAAAATAAGCATTTAACTGAAACATTTGAGCTTACTTAGTCTTTAATTCTAAGTATTGGGGAATTTTGCAAGCCATTTCGCAAAAAAGGCAGGTTCCTTTTTCCGAATTGTACCAAAATTTAACCAGCACAAAAAACATATTTATCGAATTTTGTGAAGTTTAGTCAATTAGTTTCTCAGCTGGATTAGACACATAATAAGTTTAACCATTACGCAAAAAGAAGTAGGTTCCTTTTTTCCTAATCGTGTAAAAATCTAATCAGCACCAGTGTAACCCAGAATGGACTTATCCATCGAGTTTTGTGAAATTTGGTCCATTAGTATTTTAGCTAGAGTGGATAGATACATTGTGCAGACAGGTAGACAGACAAACAGACGTCACACTAAATTTTTTTTCTAGAGGTCCTGAAACGTGTAGATCCATCGATAACTCGAGTTGCCATTTTCTACACAATTCCAATACTTTCCCCCTATGCATCACCATGCACTGTAGAGAAAGTAAAAAGTTGCTTATAGCAGACGATTTTGCTAATATGTGATATAAATAGTAGAAAATCCAAAACAAAGGCAACTCTCGAAATAAAAGGATACGAAAACACAATTATACATTTACATAAATCCTAAGTAAAAATTCTGAATTCAACTATTCATTTGTGTAAAGTTTCTTCCGGAAAATGCACGATTTTTCAATTTGAATATGCATCGATGATCGAGCCCAGTGATTGTATATCTTTAAATATTCCTTTTCAAGGAAATACATCTCCAAAAATTAATTATCTTCTAAAATCTTTTCTTTCGACAAAAAAGTGAAAGTGATTCATCTGAAAACACATCACTTGGCGTAAAATCAGTTCTTTGATTAGAAAGAGATGAGACTCATATTGTGATACACTTCAAATATTCAAAAGGAGTTTAATTTTTTCCACAACTTTACATTTCCGTACTTTACGATTGCAATGAAACCCGTTACTTGATTGAAATCTTTAGTGCAATATTTTACATAATGTCAATTTTAATGGCCCATATATATTCAATTGTTACTCTGATTAGAAAAAAGTCTGGAATTATGATTGTTACAGTACGAAAAGTTTCATGTCTTCGAACACACTACTTTCCATAGAGAATAAAAATAGTTTATTATTATTATTATTATTATTATTATTATTATTATTATTATTATTATTTGTAATCTGATGTGGGCAGGTCATGACTTTCCCTACCGCCTCAAATCCATTTTCTCTTTCTTTCTTTCTTTCTCAATTCATCAAATAAAGTTCATTTGCACAAAATAACACAGATAATTTTTTGAAATTGCATTGAATTCGCAGTTTTAATTCAAATTTCATTTTCTGGGAAAAACTACAATTCCTCGTGAACGGTTAATCCCAGATTTAGAGGGTGCCTTATTTTTTTGTCGTCAAAAGATACGTATGAAATAAACGTTTAACTGATACATTTGAGCATAATTAGTCTTTAATTCTAGATATTGGGAAATTTTGCAAGCCATTTCGCAAAAGAGGCAGGTTTTTTTTTCCGAGTCGTACCAAAATTTAACCAGCACAAAAAACATATTTATCGAATTTTGTAAAAATTTAGTCAATTAGTTTCTCAGCGAGATTAGACACATAAAAAGTTTTAGAACATTACGCAAAGAGAAGTAGGTTCCATTTTCCCTAATCGTACTAAAATCTAATCAGCACCAGTCTAATAAATACCAGTACGGAAACCTAATCAGCATCATCCCGGAAGTGACTTATCCACCGAGTTTTGTGAAATTTGGTCAATTACTTTATGAGCTAGAGTGGACAGATAAATTGCGCAGACAGGCAGACGTCACAGTAATTTTGTTTGTTCTAGAGATCCTAAAATGTGTAGATCCATCAAACTCTCGAGTTGCCATTTTCTACACAATTCCAATACTTTCCCTTATGCATCACCATGCATTGTAGAGAAAGTAAAAAGTTACTTATAGCAGACGATTTTGCTAATAAATGATATTAGCAGAACATCCAAAATAAAGGCAACTCTCGAAATAGAAAGATATGAAAAAAACAATTAGACATTTATATAAATCCTAAGTAATAATTCTAAATTCAACGATTCATTTATGTAACGTTTCTTCCAGCAAATGCACACCTTTTAAATTTAAATATGTATCAATGACCGACACATACCCAGTGGTTGTACATCTTTAAATATTCCTTTTCCAGGAAATACATCTCCAAAAATTTATTCTCTTATGAAATTTTCTCTTTCGACGGAAAAGTGAAAGTGATTCATCTGAAAACACATCACTTGGCGTAAAATCAGTTCTTTTAGTAGAAAGAGATGAGTTTTATATTGTGGTACAACTTCAAATATTCAAAAGAAGTTTCATTTTTCCCACAACTTCGTGATATATTTCCATACTTTAAGATTACAATGAAACCCGATACTTGATTGAAATCTTTAGTGCGACATTTTACATATTGTCAGTTTTAATTGCCTATATTCTCCATGGTTATGTTATTCAGAAAAAGTCTGGAATTATAACTGTTACAGTACGAAAAGTCTGCAGTTTCCCAACACACAACTTTCCCTTGAGAAAAAAATGTCGTCTCTTTTTGTCTTTCCTGATTCCTTAAATAAAGTTTAATTACACAAAATAAAACGGATAATTATTTGAAATTGCATTGAATTCGCAGTTTTAATTCAATATTAATTTCAAAAAATATGAATTGCGAAAATACTAAAATATCTCGTGAACGGTTAGTCCTTGAGTTAGATTGTTCGTCTCATTTTCTGTCGTTAAAAATTATGTGTAAAATGAACATTTAATAGATACATTTGGGCATGCATAGTTTTTTATCTTAGATTTTGCAAGTTTTGCAAGCCAATTCGCAAAATATATCTTATGCTACCATGCAAAAATATATAAAATTTGAATGAAATTTTCGCAGGAATTTAAAAAAAATTCTATCTAGTTCCAGATTTTTTTTTATAACAAAGCCGGATATAAAGTTTCGTGAAAATCCAATAATATTTGTAACAGATATCGTGTGCACAAAAATTCGACCACAGACAGGCGGACATCACTCAAATAGTCAAAACGCGTTCGGGTGGTGTTAAAACATATATTGGCATCAAAATCTCGAAATCAAAAATTTTCGTGAAAACAATACTTTCACAATACTACGTACGAGAAAGTAAAATTGCGTAAATGAATCGTTCATTTAGATAGAGAGAAGGAGATACAAATCCTATGGATTAAAAGCTTGAAAATACTGTAATACTTCAAAAACGTATAACTAGGTGTCGGTAGTGTTAGTATAGTTCCATCTGCATTGATAAAACAAGAAAGATCAATCATGCTTAAAGCATTGATTATGAAACACTTTCCAACTTCAATGCAATTTTATTTTAAAAAAGTCGAAAATGCAATACATTCCTCGGTAATATTTTAAAACTTATCACAATACTACATTGATTTATTATATTTGAAA
Organism: Amaurobius ferox; assembly: GCA_951213105.1. Classification (NCBI taxonomy): domain Eukaryota; kingdom Metazoa; phylum Arthropoda; class Arachnida; order Araneae; family Amaurobiidae; genus Amaurobius; species Amaurobius ferox. The sequence goes on along the minus strand of OX578143.1, from coordinate 54,871,831 downwards.
ACTTAAACCTTCATTGAAAAAAATGAACTTCATACAAATGACGGCATTGAAATATAAATTGCCTGGTTTAAATAACTCTAAAATGCAATACATTCCACGGTAATATTTTAAAAACTATCATAATACTACGATAATTTATTATATTTGAAAACTTCTTCGAAAACAACTGAAATTAATTCAAATGACGTCATAGAAAAAATAACACGCCTGGATCTCTCTATAAAAACAGGATTTCATTCATAACTTTCTCCCATTCATGTCATTCATCACAATACTATAATAATTTATTTTATATAAACATTTTATTTAAGACCATGGAGCTACAAATAATTAAATTCTATGCTTAAAACTTCATCGAAAAAAATCGTCCTTCTCTTTATAAAATCAATTAATATTTCATTCATATCAGCCATGCAGACTCCATGGACTAAATTATTTTGTGTTACAAAAATACAGGAATTCTAATACAACTCATTCTACATATTTTGCTGTTTACATTTTGCATAGGTGAAAAATAGGCTTAGTTGTGGAAATAATCAAATTCAGATGAGCATTTAAACTCAAATATATTGTCATTGCATTGTTTCAGTATGTAGATGCACAGAATGTAAGCAGAAATAAAGTAGTTTTAGGACGGATACAACACTCAATATGAATTAAAAAGAGCTTTAAAAAATCACGATTTTGAAACGAGATGGATGCCATATATCATTTTGAAGTGGGTCATGTGATCGTTTCATATCATGGTCACGTGATCGTTTCATATAAGAGGTGTAATTATTATTTTAATTTTTATTTAAAAAACTACTGAATATATTTCGCTGAATTTTTTTTATATATTTTATGGAACAATTTAAATATTATCTGAAATTTTTGAAGCAATTTGTGAATTTTAAATCCGCTTAAAAAATGTTTGAAAAATTTGGTCCCATAGGGCTCAATGTATTTCATTTTTTCAACCCGGGTTCAATCCAAAACTAATTGGGTGATATTATTCATTTATATTCCCATAGGTCCTACAGACCGTCTGAACATCATACTAAAATTTCATTTTGATTAAGTCATTTTTACGGCAGTTATCGTGCTAACGGACAGACAGACAGACAAGCAGACAGAATGAACAAAGTCATAAACACTTTTCAACTTTGTTGTAAAGTGTTAAAAAAAAGCATAGTGTTTAGTTGAAGCTGATTAATGTATAATTTCTAATCCCTAATACAGAATGTATGGATGCAAAAATAAATTGAAAGGTGAAATAAATTTTAATACTTGGGAATACTCTCTAGTGTTTGGGGTCTACTTTACATGGCACTGATAATTTCTACCCCTCAACCTCTATGGAATATCCATTTAAAAATGCATTTTATTTGCTATTGAAATTAATATTATTACTATATTAATATTATTACTATATTGATATTTGAAACTAATATTATACTCTAGTGTTTAAGGTCAAATTTGCATGGTACTAATTTTTTTTCGCAAAACTAACAATTAAAATATTTGCTTTTGAAATTAATATTACTACTATATTAATATTATTACTATATTAATATGTGAAATTAATATTATACTCTAGAGTTTGAGGTCTAATTTGCATAGCACTGATATTTTTTTTTCACAAAACTAACAGTTAAAATAAATATTTTTTTTTAAATCAATACGAGCCTTTTGCCATAGGAATACATACAATGCGGTGGCACTTATCTTACCCCAGCACCACCTGAATGATTCTCAAACGTTTTCCCTACATGGAGGTTTCTTTACCCCTCTACCTCCATGGAATATCCATTTAAAATTGTATCTTATTTACTTTTGAAATTAATGTCATTCTTTTGGCAACTTGGCTAGTTTCTAATAGAGGCCGACGAGAACATCTTCAGATCGATTTATAAACTCCTGTTTGTAAAAATTGCAACACCATGAAGGAATCATCAGAATTGAAGGAAATGTATTCCACAAACGACCTGTATTGACACAAATAAACGATTAAATTTACAAAGCAGAAGACAGTATTACGTGTCGAAAATCAGTATTTGGTGAAGCCACCATGCGTTGCAATAACGGCATTGAAATATAAATAGTCTGGTTTAAACATCTCTAAAATGTGATACATTCCTCGGTAATAATTTTAGAATTATCAGAATACTACGATAATTTATTATATTTGAAAACTTCATCGAAAACAACTGAAATTCATTCAAATGACGTCATAGGAAAAATAACACGCCTGGTTCTCTCTATAAAAGCAGCATTTCATTCATAAATAATTTCCCATTCATGTCATTCATCACAATAATATAATAATTTATTTTATTTAAAAATTGAAACCATGGAACTACAAGTAATTAAACTCTATGCGTAAAATTTCATCGAAAAAAATCGTCCTTCTCTTTGTAAAATCAATGAAAATTTATTTCATTCATATCAGCTACGCAGACTCCTTGAACTAAATGATTTTGTGTTAAAGAAATAGAGCAATTCTAATACAACTCATTCTACATATTTTGCTGTTTACATTTTACATAAGTGAAAAATAGGTTTCGTTGTAGAAATAATCAAATTTGGATGAGCATTTAAACTCAAATATATTGTAATTGAGTTGTTTCAGTATGTAGATGTACAGAATTTAAGCAAAAATAAAGTGGTTTCAGGACGGACGCAACACTCAATGTGAATTAAAAAGAACTTTAAAAATCACAATTTTGAGACAAGATGGATGCCATATATCATCTTGAAGTGGGTCACGTAATCTTTTCATATCATGGTCACGTGATCGCTTCATATAAGGGGCGTTATTATTATTTTAATTGTTATTTAAAAAACTACTGAATATATTTCGCTGAATTTTTTTTATATATTTTATGGAATAATTTGAATATTATCTAAAATTTTCGAAGCAATTTGTGAATTTTAAATCCGCTTAAAAAATGTTTGAAAAATTAGGTCCCATAGGGCTCAATGTATTTCATTTTTTCAACCCGGGTTCAATCCAAAACTAATTGGGTGATATTATTTATTGATATTCCCATAGGTCCTACAGACCGTCTGAACAACATATTAAAATTTCATTTTGATTAAGTCATTTTTACGGCAGTTATCGTGCTAACGAACAGACAGACAGACAGACAGACAGACAGAATGAACAAAGTCATAAACACTTTTCAACTTTGTTGTAGTGTTAAAAATTAGAATACAGGAAAACAATAAATCAAAGTAACACATTTAAATCGCAAAAACGCATTTAATATACAGGAGCAATGCATACAAATGGCTTTGATTAGCTCTTTAAAATCTGTTTATTACTTGTTATTCGTAATGCGCATGCGCGGTTTAAAAAATGGCGTTTCGTCCTGTTGCAATTCGTTTTAATTATTGAAAATGCGGTTCCGCACATCTGTGTGCATGTGTTCGTATATATGCAAATTTTCATCTTCCTACCAATTGTAGTTTTCGAGTAAGGGATCACAAAATTCAGCCTAATGTTAATCTCGCTTCGTTAGGAATGGAAAATTGACTTTATTTCGCTCGTTCATAACAAACGTATAAAAATAATAAATTTCGAGAAAACAATACTTCCTCCAATCTTTAATAAAGTGAAAACAGTACTTTAAAAAAGCAAAAATCTCTTAATTTACTGTTATGGAATAATGTCACTGAATAATATCAGTCCACGTTTTGGACAATTATTCTCCATTTTTAACATCAGTTAAAGAAATGGTGTTATACAACCCCGAATAAGGTTCAAAGTACAACACCAGAATTTTTAATTCATTATGATAAATCGTTCTAATGTGTCTAATTGCACCATTTTATTTGTGACAAAAGCCACAATTGCAGTTCTGGGAGTGACACTCTGTTACTGGAAAACTACATGCTATTCTCATTGCATTTGAGCAACAGATGAATGATTATATTTGTCAAAATTCCCCATAAATATTTCTTGATAATCAGTATTATATCGGTTTTTCTTTGCCACTAACATAAGCAGCTCATTTGCACGGGATCTGCCATGACACGAATTGCCTCATAATTCAGTGCCAGCGGGACAAGTCTTACGCACACCCAATGAAATGAAACTGCTCGCGTGTTTCGTTCTACAGGCGATCAAAGGGCGATTTTTCATGCTTAATAGTTTCTAAGAACGAGCAATTATTCTTGATTCATTGGATAATTTAAGGAAATTATTTGTCCTTCACGCAATATGTCAGTGGCAGTGGAGTTAGAAAGAAGGAGATAAAACTCCTACGGATGAAAACGGTTGAAAATGCCACAATGCTTTGAGAATTATATCTAGGTGTTGCTAGTGTTAATAAAGTAGCTGCTATTGTTAGTTGCCACAGCACAAAGATATAATTAGAATGTTAGAATATGTATTATTTTTAATTACTTTTAAATTAAGGGTTCAAGAATTATGAGTATAATTAACCAGTAGTTTTTCATAGTTGTAGGATAGACTGCAGAATACAAAGAGATAAAAATAAATTGAAGGGTAAAATAATTTTGAATACGTAGGAATATTCCTTATTGTTTCAATTCTACTTTATTGCGCTACTAATTTATTTTTACAAAATGGGCAGTTTAAATAAATATTTTAAGTCTTTCGCCATAGAAATGCATGCAACGCAGGACTACTTATCTTATCCCAGCGCCACCTGAATTATTGTCTCAAACGATGTTGGCATTTTCTTAAGGGGACGGTAGACGTTGAAATGAGTAAAATCGACTAAAACTGTTTTAATATATAACATTATTTTACACATTCAACATTTTCTTACGGGTGGGACAGCGTCCATCTCAAACGAAGAACCTCCCAAAAAGACAGGTATTTGACATACCCTATCCCAAACAGTTCTATCCTCTTTGCAGGCATTGGCGTCTATGGAAATCGCTGACAGAAACATTGCAACTGCTGCAGCAGGGAACGTTTGAGATGGACACTGTCCCACCCGTAAGCAAAAGGTTGAATGCATTTTTTTCGAAACGGAATTTTCAAAGATTTTACATTTTTAAAATACTCCATGCGTCTTAATTTTTGTCTGATATGCATGAAACTTGGCAAGAAGACACCTCTCATACTTTTTAATGAAACTGGGTATGCATTTTATAATTGGACTTTATTAAGGTAATTAAAAGTGAATAAGAACTTAATGATGAAAATTAAGTTTTAATTCAGAAAAAATATTTTTAAAAAATTAACTTTCTAAGGGATTTGAAAATGAATACCCAAATTTGTTCATAATGTGTTTTTGAGTGATCATAATGTAAAATTATTCAAAAATGTGAACAAATGGCGCGCATGGGGCATTTTCAAATTTTTGTTAAAAAAAATTAAATTAAAAAAAAAAATACAAAATTATAACAAAATTGAAAAAAAATTTAATGGTATTGTATATAGAAATGTTAAGAGGAATATTTATACATATTTTCACGTTTCTAAGTCAACAAATAAATAAAAAAAATTTCAACATCCACCGTCCCCTTAATATGAAATTTAACTCCTTACTTTTACTTGGACGGGATTTTCCTTCCAGAAGAGTTCACAATACATGCGGTAAAGTTGGGTAAAAATGCGCACCTTGTACTGAAACGATGTTAATATATCTATAAAAGGCGACTATCATCTTAAAATAAATAAGTATAGAAAGTACTGTCTACATCAGTGGTATCCAAACTTTTTTTGATCACACACCCTTAAGTCCTATTCGCGTACCCCTGTTGTAAATACAAAAAAGAGATTTTTTTTTCAATTTTTGATTCGAAACGAACATTGGTTCATATACTAATAAAGCGCCGTATTAGAATAGTGCAAGAATGTTTTCTGTTCTAAACAGACATTCTAGTAATGTAATATTCATATAGTCATAATTTTATTGTGTGATTTAGAAATACAAGTTAATATTTGTTATTCTTTAATTATTTTCTGTCAATCAAAAGGAGATAAAAAGAAAAAGAAAAACTAAATATAAAGGGAAGAATAAAAAGGAAATAAAAAAATATGAAGAAAAATAAAAAGAAAATAAAGAAAGAAAGAAAATATAAAGGGAAAAATAAAAAGAAAATAGAAAGGGAAGAATAGAAGGAAATTATAAAGGGAAAATGAAAAGAAAATATGAAGTTTTCTTGACGTACCCCCACGTATCGACTCCCGTACCCCTTTGATACGCGTTCCCCAATTTGGAGACCATTCTTCTACACATAAACTCACCAATTTATTCTGCATGAAAATGGGATATTCTGCAAAAGATCTGAAAATTACTGAAATACAAGGATTAGAATGTTTTTCAAAAGAATAAGTTCTTCTGAATTGATATTTAAAATTAATTATGTTCTATGAAAACCATCTAGTCAATGTACACGTAATGGGCGTATGAAAACAAAACTGAGTAAATAGACGGTCGCAGCTTTTACAGTGTACTCAAGTTAGCTTTGCCCGAACTGTATACAACAAGTATAGTAAACATCTAAAGATTTGCAAAAGAAACGCGTCATTAACTGTGGTACACATTTTAAAATAAAACTTGAATTTGAACTTTTCGATTAATTATCATTAATCTATCATATATCTTAACATGGCCGTAAAATCTCGTACTGTGGAATTATTATTGTACATTGCTTATTGTGCCGCTATTAAACCCTCCAATAATTTAACTTTCGCGCGAGTTCTGTAAAGGAATTATTATTAATATAATACTCAATGGATCATACCATTTAAACTTTACCAATAAAACATTTATTAACAACATAAACACTTATTAATTCATTACACAATTAATTATTAGTTTTGGCGGGGGAACACGTGAGACTACTTAGTTTGTCTAAACGTTTCCAGACCTAAAGTTATTTGAGGAACACATACCTTCAATTTCGACATTTACCATAAACCATAATGCTTGCATCCATAATTTGATTGGGAACCTCTATGCAACACCCTGCATCTTTAGTATTATCGTTCTATCATAATGTTGAGCAAGTATCAGACAAGTCATCGTCGTTATCATTGCACAAATTTGCTCAAGTCGTTATTAAATCATCTCTGCTGAAGTGTTTTTTCAAATCACAGGTTGTGGTTCTCTTTTTCTCGGGGGTGTCATTTTCCCCCTTGCTTTCATTTGTAGTATTGCGAGTGACGCAACAAGCACCCATTTCCATTGGATAATCTTTATCCAATGGAACTACTTCACAACCTCGTAAAGGCCAGCTCGCCCCCCCCCCCTGTCTTGGCGCTTCTAAATTCATGGTTTGCTGTGAATCTCGGCGCCATCCAGACTTCAAGTATTGTTCGATGTTTCGGACATAATAAATATTCACATAAAACTGTCTCATCAAAGTGTGAGATCAATTTCTGGTCTTACATTAACAAATCTGAAACCAAAATAATTCCTAATTGAAAAATCCTGTACCAGTGATTTCTAATCTTTAAAAATCGTAAAATTTCGAACCCCCTATTTGGCTGATATTAGGTTGACAGGGGGCCTATTACAAAATAGACATGTGAAGCACTAGAGTTCATACATAAAACAAAATCATACATCTGCATAAAATATCACAAAAGTATTTATTGCCTATTTCTGTTTGTTAATAACTGTTAATAAAAACATGACAAGCTTTGCATTTGGCTTACTAGCTACGAACAAACATTGTATATTCATTTTGTAGTGATTTTGTGTTAATAATGATAATGTGTACTGCAATAAAAAACAAGCTGCATTTTAAAGTTTTATGATACATTCATATATTTATTGTAATATAATTAAGACAAACAACAGACTTATTAAAGTTATTATCGAAGAGATAGCCATGCTGCTGTATGAAAAATTTTTGAGAATTGGGATCCCTTTCTGGAATTGTTATAGAAATGACCATAGGAATCTTACAACCCAGGATGGATTCCTCCAGAAGGTGATTGAACTTAGGTCAGACCTTGAATTGGAAAATGAGACTTTTCGGGGGTTTCTGAGACCCCGTAGTCCATTGAACTTGACTGGGAAAAATGTTACCTTAGATCTTATTCAACGTACTTTGAAAAATCAAACATCTCAAGACACTTTAAAAATTTTGGCTCTTGAGACTATATATACACTTTACCCTGAACCGGACTGGTTTCATATCTACACGGATGGTTCGTTTACTGAGGGCTCACCAAATGTCGATGCGGGAATTTTTTTTCACACAGTTTTCGTTCTACATACCCGTGGGTACGCGGAAAATTGCTTTTGATGACGAGGTGATGGGTATTTGTGTAGCCCTAAGACAGATTAATGCTCCAATTTTTCTGCTACGACACAGTAGTCATTCTCTTGGATTCAAGGGCAGCACTTCAGACTATTAGATCAGGAGCTTGTCCAATCTCCGAGGAAATCCTTGAATGCCAAATTCTTTTGGAGAAATTGAGACTAGGGGTAAAGAGATTGCCTTACAGTGGATCCCCGGACATTGTGGTCTTTACGGAAACGACCAGGCCGATAAACTTGCAAAAAAAGGCACAGAATTAGTTCAAACGATATCTACAAATTATTCCTTCCATTCTGTGAAACCATATAATCGCAAATTTTTGAAACAAAAATGGAAAGGAGAACTTATGATGCGCGTCTCTAATAAGTGCTGCAGGAATATCTTGGAAAGGAAAATAGCAGGCAAACCACAGGAAAACGCAGTGGCCAATTTTAGGCTCGAAATTGGTCACGATTGCTTGGCGAGCCATCTTTATCGCATTGGTATTTTTTCCAGCCAAAATTGCCCACTTTGTGGGTTAAATGAAGAAATGGGTAGGATCCACATCGGAAGGTGCCCGGCGCTGCGGGGAGCTTCTGAGGTGGAGAAGTATTGGAACGCTAGAGGCCAAATGATGAGATATTGACTTTTCACGTTAGATGAGTTCTGTTCTGTCTGTATAATGTATGTCTTATTCTCTGCCATTGAGGGGGGAGAGGGATATATATAAAAAAAGAGACTGGTTAAAGAGACACCCTCCTTTGAGAGTGAGAAAACTGGTCACTTTATGAAAATAATGGTGAATACTGTATAAAAGTGGCATGGTCGGTTTAAGGGTGAGCTTCAGTAAATTTTCTGCCCTATCCGGCTTTGTTAACTTTCGCAGTACACGTTTTTCGCCGAAATTCTGCTCAAACAGTTGCAAAATATTTTCTGAAACATAAAATTCAATGCTTAGATTATATTAAAACTAAATGTAATACTAAGATATAGAATATATTTTTTATTTTAATTCAAAATATTTTTGGTGTTGCCATCTATTGTCGTAATTTAACTCATGTCGACTACTTTTATTTTTTAATGGACATTTTTGAATAATTATTCCTTCTAATACAGTATTAAATACAACAAAAGATCGTATATAATAATGCCACAATCACGGAAAGGTAATTTCTCATTCTATAAATTTGATAAGGGGATCTGAATGTACATTACCGAGGACTGCAGCTTTGTTTTCAAGTTCCTTTGTCTTCAAGTCCAAGTTCAATTGCCTTTCCGTGACTATGGCATTATTATATAGGATCTGTTATTGTATTTAATAGCGTATTAGAAAATATAGGCATTTAAAAATGTTCATTAAAAAATAAAAATAATCGGTATGAATTAAATTACGACAAAAGATGGCAGCACCAAAAATATTTTGAATTAAAATAAAAAATATATTCTATATCTTATTGAGTATTAAATTTAGTTTTAATATAATCTAAGCATTACATTTTATTTTTTAGAAAATATTTCGCAACTGTTTGTTCAAAATTTCGGCAAAAAACGAGTTCTGCGAATGTTAAAAAAGCGTGGATAGGGCAGAAGATTTACTGACGCTGACCCTTAAGAAAAGCCGTCATTTGAGCCATTTGAAGTGGTCAGTAACCCCCAAAACTAGCTCGTCAAATTATAAAATAGAAAATCCCCGTCAAAAAATGAGAAGAAATCGAAAATGATTATTTCCAAATAGCTCTTTGCTTTTAAACCAATTTCTTTCCCTTGAATCTATTGTACAAATATTGATTTTTCTACTGTATTATACCTGAATAAACATTCTGTTAACCAGAACTGTCAGCATGAACGAAATGACAGTTGGTTTTGAAAAGCTTGGGGTTTTTTGAAAAGATGGGTATACGTCATTTTCTTAGTTTAAGAGCGGCATTGATTTAAATTAAAATTATAAGAAACATTTTGCAATAACGTTTCAAACGTGTTCATAAACAAATGTGTACTCATATTCGTGATAGTAAAATATCTAAAATACTTAAGTATAATAAGGTATACTTTAGACCAGGGGTGCACAACCTTTTAGCGCCTGCGGGCCAATTTCACATAGACTAAGCAACGGCGGGCCGCAAGGGGGGGGGGGGGGGGGGGTACCACCCAGCAATATATTTTTAGTAAATACCAAAACAAAAATTAAAAGTGAAAATTAAAAACAAATACAGAAATGAACGAAACAACTCACTTGCTTCAAAAACGTACAGACATCGCCAAAATCCTTTTTTTTTGTAGAGCTAGTGGGAAATTTGGCATTGTTTGGTTTTCAGTATTCTTTCAATGTCTGGTTCAATGTTGAATACAGCAATCCGTAGGCTTCCCTAAAAGTGTTAATCAGTTAGACGAGAACGGTCTTTTAATTTCACTTGTTTCATTAATGAAAATGATTGTTTACATAAGTAGGTGCTACCGAATAATGTTATCGTTTTTTGAGCGTGAATTTTCAATTTTTCCATTTCACAAGGCAGGTAATTTCTGTAAAATTCTAGCAAAAAAACGTCGGAAAACTTAACTTTCAATTTGGAGTTACTCTGAATTTCGATAAGCTCCATCTGAAAATTGACGGGCGCTGTTTCAATATTTGTCGCGAATGGTATTGCAAACACGTCCAAAGATTTCTCAAGTTTTCTGATATCTTGAAATCGACGACTGAACTCATTTTGAAGATTTTCTACTAGTGAAGCGTATTTAATAAAGTTGATGGAATCATCTTCACAACTTGCAATAATATTACTCATTGTCGGAAAATACAACAATTGACCAGACTTGAGTTGTGAATTCCATAATGCTAACTTAAACTCAAATAACTTGATTGAGTAAAGTATGTTCTGTATCAGGTTATTTTCCCCCTGAAGCTTCGTATTTAGCTCATTCAGATGTTGTGTCATATCAACCATAAAAGATAAATCATATAGCCATTCCTTGTCTTCAAAGTCTGCTACCAGATTATGATCACGACTTTTGAAAAAAGTAAGTTCAGCATTTTTCCGGCACTTAACCAACGAACTTGTGTAAAATAAATGACATCTTCATACTGAGAATCTAACTAGGATTGGAAATCTCGGAACTGACGATGAGCGACTCCTCTAGAACGAATACAGTTTATTACTTTAATAATCATTACTTCTTCCATTTTAATAATTTTTGCACAAAGGTTCTCTTGTTGTAAAAGGCAATGGCATGTTACGATTTCATTCCCCACGGCCTTGCTATCTGTTGCCAAACAATTTACTAATCGTTTGTTTTTTCCCACCATAGCTGGCGCGTCATCCGTTGAAATACCATGTAACATTTTTATGTCCAAATTGTACTTTTCCAAGACGTTCTTAAGTTAAATGTCTGTTCCTTTTGCTGTAATTTTCATTGGAAGTAACGTCAGTAACTCCTCCGTATCATTGAAATTACAGTCAATGCCACGAATAAAAATTAACAGCTGTACAGTGTCAGTGACGTCTGTGCTTTCATCTATGGCCAATGAAAACCATGTGAATTCAGAAATTTTCTCTTTTAATGTTTTTTCAATATATAATGCCATTTCTTCTAATCTTCTTGCTACCGTCATACGGTTAAGGTTTATCTTCGAAATAATACCCTTTTTTCTCCGGAAACGCTATATTTGCCACTTCCTCCAAGCATTCGTTAACCAACTCTCCATCATTGTACGGTTTCAGTTTTTTAACTAAAATTTTCGACACAACAAAACTTCCTTTGATTGCAATTTCCGAATCATCAATCAGTCTTTTGAAAATACGTATTTGGTTGGTTTGTAAACTTATGTTGCAAATCTTTAATTTTATCCTTTATCATTTGTCCCGACAACTCCTTGTATTTGTCAGCATGCTTTGTATCGCAATGTCTCTTCACATTGTACTCCTTTATTACAACAATAATTTCTTGGCAAATTAAACATGTTGCTTTGCCTTTGTTCTCTACGGAAAAATAACTCTCACCCCATTTCTCCTGAAATGCACCATTCTCATCACCGACTTTACGCTTTTTAGACATAGTCACAGAAGTTATAACGTAAATCGTATCAAACCAAAACGCTTTATTTATTGACTTTCAACTACTCTTTGACTTTGAATCTTTGACTATACTCGGGAAAATGTTAACTGGAAACAAAAACAAATTCTCCTCCTACAACAAACACATTCCAGTTTCCGGTGTAGGTTTGTCGTACGGAAAATTCTCGCCAACAGCAAGCCAACGAAGGACTACCATAGCAGGGTATGGATTTAAACATTCCACTTCTCTTTATTAAAAATAGACAATTTATATAATTTGCTCTTTTTATTTGTTTTGTAGTCGAAATCTTAAAATATATTTTTTTATAAAATTTTATGATGCAATTTTCTTTTTCTTTTTTTCTTTTTTGCGGAAGTCTTGGAATTTTTTGTTTTATGTGTTATTTTATGTGTTTTTTGTTTTATGTGTTTTGTTTTATGTGTTTTGTTTTATGTGATTTTTTGTTTTATGTGTTTTATGTGTAATTTTTTGTTTTATGTGTTTATTTTTTGTTTTATTTACTATGCATCGAGCATGTAAGCGTCCGAATTATGTATTATATAACCTTCTCTTGTCTTCTTATACGTTTTTGTTCAAATATTATTAAAAAAGCCAGAGACTTATTAAAATTTGATTAAATTGAAAAATGCATTATTATTTACAAAAAGCAAATCCCACGCCTTTCTTTGAAGATTATCAAGCACCATTCCTCGCTATCATTAACAATCCCTGCAACGCCTTCTTCCTGGAAATCCATACCAAGCAAAATGTTACATAAATAAATCGATCTGTAAAGTTTGGAGTCTATTGCAATATGCGTTCAAAAGTTAGAGCTCGTACAAACGAGCCAAATGGTTAAGTTGAGTAATGATACTTGTGTACTTCGCATGCTCTGCTCATAACGTACATCTATAATAGGCTTTCGTATGCATTAAGAACATACGTTCATACAGGGTATTTTTTTTCTGAGGGAGTAAAGAAACTTGTGCAGCGAGGGAACAAGTACATTGAAAAGCAAAGGATCTAGGTTGGAAAATGGTGTTATTGAAAGTCGTTTCAAGTTTACAGTTGCATTGCAGATAGATATTGACTCACCTTACGATCATTATCTTTATTTGTTCCCATTGTCATCTCAATCACTGATTTCTTACAAGATGAATCTTATTAATATTTACATATTATGTGAACTTATATTTTAACACCGTAAATAAACACACTGTAATATCTACACTTTAACGGTTTGGGTTTTTAATAAAACCTAAACCAGTTTTTCACCATGCGATCAGAATTTTTGCTTCTAATTCAGAATAGCATGAACTATCTTCGTGTGCCAGTGCCAGCTGGATAAGACGTGTGCACCCAATAAACCTGCACCACTCACCTATCTTGACAATAGTCGATAAAAAGGTCATTTTTCAAACCTTGTGGTTTCTGAGAATGAAGGAAATTTGATTTACTGCATAATTTTGGGAGGACATTACAGTTCGTTCAAGCACGCTGTCAATGGAGATATTTCTCTTTCATGGAGGTCTGGAAAAGAGTTGATTATGTAAAACTGATTTTACATAGAATGCAAATACACAGTACCCCGTTGGAATGTTGAAATAAGTTGTCGTTAACACAAGTGGGCCTTTTGTACAGATATGGAATAAAAAAATCGTATAATCTAGTAGTTCCAAATATTAAATAAAAATATCTGAGGTGATAAATGAGGTCATTCAATAGAGGTGATCTCTGTATACAGGTGGTACACATTTACATGTCACCATGATATTAATGGTACTTGTTGCAGGAGAATGTCGATGTTCATGTGTAACAAGCTCCAGGCATTCTTGTACACCCCCCCTCCTCACACAGCGTCCCCAAAACGGGCGGAGGACAATGCTTGTATGTCACAGCCCTAAAGAATAAAAATTTACAATTTCCTTACAACTAACTGCTTTTTTTTTCCTTTTAAGTATGAAGAACTCAGTTTCCGAAACTAGTTGTTTCCTTTGTGTATAGCAACTATGATTTTCTTTTCCTTCTACAGTTAATTCATTTGGCTTCCAAAGCCGGTTGTTTCCATTACTTTTCATATGCTTCTCAATTTCATTGTCTTGAATATTCACAAATATATTCGATTAAGTTTGAATTAAAGCTTTGAATTCTTCTTTTTGTTCATTCTTTATTTCATTCCTCTTTGAAGCCTCTCATTTTGCTTGTTCCCGGTTGGCAACGCGTTTCTTCCGTCAAAATATCGTCCCATTTTGTCGATGGTTATGGTGATGTGGCACTTCGAAGTAAGCCAGATGTTTAACGTACATATTATAATTAAGCTATTCACTTGTTTGGACCTATCCGAGACTGTCTGAGGTAAGAAAATTTTTTTTAAATGTTTAGCAATATTGCCTGCTCTGAGATCTACTTCCAGAAATGTTTCTGAGTAGGCAAAACTGGAATCCCTCTTTATTTGTTCTTAAAGCTGCATTTACTTTTGCTCTGTTTCTGTCGTTAAAAAATCTGATGTGGGCAACACATGACTTTCCTTATATAATGCAATGAATTTACTATTTTTACAGTAAAAAAAAAGTTTTTCTTATAGTAGATACTTATATTCTTTCCAAGATATTGAATTTTCGACAATGAATCGTCATTTTCATTGATTCCACCTCATTTTTATCCATTTAGAGAGATTTTCGTTAATTTGGCAACATTTAAAAAAGTCGCCAAATTGACGACATTCCACCAAATTCGTCGTCAAAATCTCGCTAAGCATTATGGACGGAAAAATAAGTTATTCTTAGACAAATGACTATTGGCTTTCAAATACAAAAGTATTACTTAAAGTATCTTTTCTCATGAATGGAACTAGCTTGATCCACGAGAATGATATCACCAAATGTATCACATGATATTACATATGAAAAATGAACATGTTTCTCAACAGTTGATGTTTTTTTTTTTGGGGGGGGGGGATTTTTTGATAAATGTATTTGAAAACTGTGCAATATCTCGAGAACGGTTCATGCTAGCGTTCTAAAGTTTATGTCAATCGTTTTCTAAGAAAAAAATTACATAAGAAATGTCTATTTGCGGAACTTTATTAAATGTTTTGATTTTTTTCAAAATTTCACTCGAAAATTTAAGGGGCTTCTGAACATTCGATATACGTATAAAAACAATAGGTTTCCAGTATTCACGGATTGTGATTTTTGTACCAAATTTCATTCGAATCGCTCCATTCGTTCGTGAAATATCGTCTCCACAGACTCACTGACTGACTCTCACACACACACACACACACAGACATCACCTCAAAAATGTTTGATTCGTAATCAGGGTTGCTTGAAACCTGCTATCCCGTCGAAAACTCGAATTCGAATTTTCAACACCGTCACATTACTTTCCTTATACATTATGTATATAAGGAAAGTAATAATACATGAATGTTCGTTATTGGATGTTTAAAGTTATTTTTATTTGAATTTTTACGTAAAATGACTGTGAAACTTATATTAAGCTTAAACACCTTCCGGCTGTATGGACCTTACATTCATAAATATATGATCATAAAACTGTTCACCATATTGTACTTGTTGATATCAAACTGGTTGACTTTTATTGTCTTTATCTTTACTCTAAAGGTGCTATCTACTAATATACCTTTCATTTATTATATCTTTAAACTGAACCTAACGCCCTGAAAAATATTTTACTTAATAAATCACAAGTGAAAATCCATAAATACGAAATCTTCAAGTCTTGCTATTTAGTTTCCTAACTTCGTCTGCAATAAATAATACGAAATATACATCTGGAGTTCATGCATACGCATTTTTGCAAGCTAACTGAGAATGTTCCCAGTTTTAAAATATTAAAGTGCTTTCTGCAGACAATATTAAGATTTTGTGTCAGTTTTTAAGATGCATAATGATGTTTTTTCCATCTGAGAAAAAGCAATAATGACGTCCTTGAATATAATGATGAGAGAAAAGGAGAAATGTTGGAGACGTTACATCTGTAGCAGGAAGTTATTTTAACAAAATCTACTCAGGCAGAAGTCAGAAAATATAACTGGAGTTGCGATTATTTCTTTGCGAAAAAGATTCTTAATGGGATCATAGAATCATAAATATTATTTCTCATGTTTTGACTCGCTTTGTTTGAAAACTCTATGTGGAAGCTCTACCGAATTTTAACAAAATCTACTCAGGGAGAAGTGAGAAAATGTAACTGGAGATGCGCTCATTTCTTTGCCAAAAAATATTCTTAATGGGATCTTAAAATTATAAATATTATTTCGCATATTTAAACTCCTTTTGTTTGAAAAGTGTATATGGAAGCTCTACTGAAGTTTTCCATCTAATTTCAGTCAAATTTTAACACAATACTCATAATGATAATATAATACCAAATAAAAAAATGGCGGAAAATCGTTATTTTAAACTTTAAAAATTCATAACTAAATAACTAATTTGAATTAAAAAAAATCTGATGTGAGCAGCACTTGACTTTATCTGCAGACTCATATTCGTGTTCTCTTTATTTCTTCACTAATTCATTAAATTGAGTTTAATTGCACAAAATAACAGCCGTAATTACTTTAAATTACACTGCATTTGCACTTTTAATTCAATTTTCGTTATCATTTGGTAACTGGACTTATTTTCAAAGGTGGCGCAATGAAACTGCGAAAAAACAAAAATATCTCGAGAACGGCTAATCCTAGTATAATGGGGTTGTTCTTATTCTTTTCATCGTTAAACATTACGTATAAAACAAGCATTTAATTCATTTAATTGATATATTTGAGCATACGTAGTTTTTTATTTTAGATTTTGATGATTTTTTCGGTCCATTTCGCAAAAAAATGCGGGTTCTTTTATCCCGAATCGTACCAGAAACTAAGCAACACCAGGGTCATTTACAAGTGACTTACCCACCAACTTCTGTGAAATTCGATCCAGTAGTTTTGATTTAGAGTTGATACATACATTGCACGAACAGACAGACAGACAGACACACACACATGACGCCACGCTAAAAATAGTGTTTTTGTGTTCTAGAGGTCCCAAAACGTGTAGATCCGTCGAATACTCGAGTTGCGATTTTCTACAGGATTCCAATACTTCCCCTATACATTACCATGCTTTGCAGGGAAAGTAAAAATATAATGCCGAGGTGCACCTGTATGCATCGAGAAGTTCCTGTGTATCAAATTTCATGACTACGATGTTTAGATTTTCCGCTGTAGACCTCACGCACAGACAGACACACAGACATTTTCCTTTATTATGTAAGATCTGTCCATTAAATGACTTTTATA
Organism: Amaurobius ferox; assembly: GCA_951213105.1. Taxonomy (NCBI): domain Eukaryota; kingdom Metazoa; phylum Arthropoda; class Arachnida; order Araneae; family Amaurobiidae; genus Amaurobius; species Amaurobius ferox. Next base: position 54,854,259 of record OX578143.1, on the reverse strand, counting down.
AAACTTCCATCATCTTCCTTCTTTACTTGAAAGGATTTCAGTGTACATTCTTAAGAAATTTTGAGCATTATCTATATATCCCAACTAAACTTCGCCTGTCATTATTAGAATAATATTCACGTTTATAACAGCTGCCCACTACTGTATCAAACTCGTAGCTTCCTTTCGAAATAACTCTTTAAGTTCCTTCTTGCGTATTCACAATGACACGCTTACAGTTGTGTTATTATACGTTATTACAAAACCAATGACCCTTTAGGACCAACAGATTAAAAAAAACAATCATCTGTATTTATTTATTGTGGTACTCAAGTATGTCTTAAGGATAGGCGATCAAAATTTTGAAAGCCAATTCTCAACCTTTGTGAGACAGTGACCAGATAAATACATTTTGTATAAAACAAGGGTCCGGTCCCAACAAGTTGACTCGAAAATACCTTTTCAATTTTCTTTTAGGTTCATGCATTAAACTAACATAAGTATTAATAATTAATGATGGCATAATCTTGAGCGTATTAGTACGGTGTGGCATGTATACAAGCATAAAATTACATTAAAATAAGTCATCAATCACTGGACTTATGAAATCCTGTAGCATATTGTCATTTCCTCAGGCCGGCATCATTCAATTAAGGGGCCCAAATTAACTTTTTTGTTAGAGCCCAAACTTTTAATTTGGGCTCTAACAGTTTTTATTTTGAAGTCATTCCTAATTAGCGAGTTCCTTAAATACCTGGGAGCTTTCCTGATAATCCGTAGGATTTTGTTTTGTTTTGTCTCTAGGAGGTCTATCGTAGTTTTACAGGCATATCCCCATACGGGTGCTGCATAGAGCATTCGCGGGCGGATGACCGATTTATAAATTAGCAGTTTGTTTTGATAACTGAGATTTCCGTTTCCTATCATTGGATATAAGGCTCCTGTAGTTATATACGCTTTTTTGATTAAGTTCGTTACGTGCTGTTTCCAGGTTAGGTGGGAATCTATCATTACACCTAGGTATTTGGTAGATTTTTCCGCGCGTAAGGCATGATTGTTTATATACAGTGGCGGCGGCGGTTTGTTTTTCCTCGAGAAATAGATCCAATGACATTTGTTGGGGTTTAATTTCATTCGCCATTTTCCAGCCATGTTTGGAGTATGTCTAAGTGTTGTTGTAGCTGTCTGTGCATTACTGAGACATAGGGGTGTTTTGCAAGTATCGCACTGTCGTCTGCATAGAGTGCCAGCTCTGTGTTTGGAGTCCTGGGGATGTCGTTCAGGTATATGTTAAAGAGTGTCGGGCCCAGGATAGAACCTTGTGGTACACTACTTTTAATGAGCTTGGGTGTTGATAAGTTACCTCCTACTCTGACTTGAAAGTGTCTGTTATTTAAGTATGAGATTAAAAGTTTGACAAGAGCGTCAGGGACTTTTAAAGTGATCAATTTGTACGCTAATCCACAGTGCCACACTTTATCAAAGGCTTTTTGTATGTCCAGAAAAATCGCAGCTGTGGGTGTCTTACTATTAAGTCCAGAAGATATGTACTCTACCACTCTCAGCAATTGATGAGTGGTGGAGTGCTTTGGCCGAAATCCAAACTGCTCCGGAATGAGGATGTCATTCTCACTAAGGTGCGTGTTCAGTCTCTTAAGAATTATTTTCTCAGTAATTTTACTAAGTGTCGGTAGCAAGCTAATTGGTCTGTAGTTGGCTGGAATTGTGGCATCCTCACCTGGCTTGGGGATTGTTATGATTATCGCTTCCTTCCATTCTTTGGGAAAGTAGTTTAGTTTTAATATTTTATTTATTAAGATAGTCAAGTAACATATTACGTTTAGGGGTAGGTTTTTAACCGCAATATTTCTGATTTTGTCGTGCCCTGGGCTTTTACGATTTTTGAGATTTTTGATAATTTCTACTATCTCCTGCGGGGTGGCTGGGTTAATCTCAGCCGTTACCGGGGAATTCCTGAAGTTATTTAAAGTTTGTCTAACCATTCTTAGGGTATCCTGACACATTAGATCGTGGTTTGGTTGGAATTGTTTTTCATAATGGCTTGCGAGCGCCTCTGCTTTTTCCTCGTCTGAGTACGCAATTTTAGCGCCATCCATTAGTGGCGGGAGCTTAATTTGAGGTTTCCTGAGTCTTTTTGCGAATTGCCAGAGAGATACATCTTCTAGGCTAAGGGATTTGATTAATTCTTTATACTGTTTCTGCTTTTCTGCGACAATTTTCCCCCTGACTTTGCACATGAGTCTGTTAAGCTCCCTTTTAAGGGCGGGATCTCTATTAGCCTGCCATGTCTTACGTATTCTATTCCTTTGCCTAACTAATTGTTTGACATGGTGGGAAAGTGTAGGTAATTTTGGAGACTCACGATGTGTTGTGGCAGAGGCAATTGCTCTCTTGATTTCTGTTGTGAGTGTGTGCGTGGCAGAGTCAATATCCGCCGTGCTCATTATGTTAGGTACTGCTAAGTGCGGCTCGAAGAGTGCTCTTTTGAATACTTCCCAGTTGACCCTCTCTTGTCCCAAAGAGGTTGGAAGAGGTGTGTTCAGGTCGAATGTCACCAGTACCGGTAGATGATCCGAGTCGAATTCATCCAGGGTACTAATAGTGTGAGCGTAGTCTATGTTTCGCGTTAGGACAAAGTCTATGAATGTGCCGCTGGCGCCTGAGAAGCAGGTTGGAGTCGACGGTGCAATAATGTTAGTGTTTGTGGTGTTCAGTAGTCTATGTATCTGTGTACCGCGTGCATTGGCTCTCCTACAGCCCCACGCTCGGTGATGTGCATTGAAGTCGCCTGCAAGTATCGTGTTAGGATATCGCGAGAAAAGCAGTTCCAGCTGCGCAGCTACGTCTACTCTACTCATATTTTTGACATATGTTGAGGTTAGGATAAAAGGGCTAGTATTATTAATTTTAATTTTTATACTAGTATTTTCTATACTTTGAAGATTTATGTTTTTAAGTTCCTCGTGGGTAATATTTCTTTTAATGTATATTGCTGTTCCTCCATGGGGCGTTCTAGCATTAGTATTTGAACTAAGATTATGATAACCAGAGTAGTTGGCTATGTTTAGTTTTTTACTTTCCCTAACTCTAGTTTCCTGAATTAGTAATGCGTCTGCGTCATTTTCATTTACATAGTTCCTAAGTTCATTTATTCTTGGAGATATGCCGTTCGCATTCCAAAATATTATTTTTATTGATTCCTTTTGGGACCTAGCCATGACGGGTTTGATTCTCACTGTTACTTTTAAAGTCCGCGATTATTTTAAGGGCCTCAAAGACCATTACCATTGGATCGCTCTTTTTTTGCACTAGTTCTGCGAACTGCATCAACAGATGTTTTATGTCGTCTAGATTAATCATGCTGATAAATCCTCTGATGAGGTTGAGGATATCCTCCATCTTTTCAGCATCAGATTTATCAGCCTGTTCAGTCTCGGCTTCCATTTCCTCAGCCTCAACCGCGGTTTGCACTTTTTTGTGAGTGTCCTTTTGGAACTCGATAGTTTTTTGTTTTTTTCCACCCGTCTTATCTAACAGCTGGGTTTGCGCGAGCTCTTCTTCCTCCCTGACTCGTTTAGTTTCTTTCCATTCCTTAACTTTCGTATCCAGTCTATCCTTTGCCTGTCTGGCTTTTTCTGCCTCCGATCTCTTTTTAATTGCAGCTGTAGCTGCTCTAACTTCCTCCAGAGTCAATTCTCTGGAGGTCGAAGGTTTGGGGGCCTGCTCTTGCACCGATCTGGTAGGTGCTGTAGGTTGGTGCCTGTTTACCTGTGGCACTATGTGCGAGGAGCCCTGAAGGGGTGCCTGGGGGTTTGGTCCGAGGGCCTTTTGCTTCCAAGGGGGTATCTGATTTTTTGGGGGAAGGGGGGGCATACCCCGGTGCCTTTCCCTTGTTGCAGGGGTTCTTCGGGCATTGCCTGAAGTTCGCCGGGTGGTCTCCATTGCAGTTCGCACACGTCGCCTTCTCTGTCCTGGGTCTCTGGCAGTCTCGTGTGAAGTGTCCTTCACCACACTTCAGGCACTTTGGCGGCATACTGCAGTTTCCAGATGAGTGGTTGAATTGCTGGCAAATTTTAAAGCAAATTTTGTAGCAAATTTTAAAGCCCCTAGCTCTGAAGGCCTCTACCTTCACAGCCAAGTACCCTAATCTTGTGAGTCTGTAGACCCTCTGCCAGTCATCGGTAGGCCTAAGGCTGACTAAAAAGATCGGCAGGGGTAATCTCGTTTTGGTGTTTCTCAGTTGAGAAACCCGGACTACATCTAATCCATTGGATGTTAGAGTCAATTTTATCTCCTCAATGTAATAGCTAGTTGGTAGCCCCTTCAAAACTACCTTTTTCGGCCTTTCAGTTTTGAGATTTAAACTATGGAAGGGGATTTTCTCGCTGGACAAATGGCGCTGAACAACCCTATAGGAGTCAGCGTCATTGGGTATCAGTTTGAGCATATCTCCTGTCAATTTTCCATATACTTTATTTCCTGTAATTTCATTTAGCTTTTTTAGGAGAGCCTGGTAGTTGTCTCTAAACTTTATGAAGAAACACTCTGCTTTAGGTTTTTTTTTTTTCCACATTCATAACATTATATCTTCCACTATTTTCAACCGCTTTAGGTTTTGGTGCACTTTTAAATTGCACAGGTTGTGCAGCAATTTCAGCATAAGTCCTAGTTCTAACATTTTCATTTTCAGTTACAACACTATCACTAACCTTTTCATTTACAACACTATCACTAGATTTTAAGTTTCCATCCTGGTTTTTAGTAGGCGTTCCCTTAGTGGGAGACTCCTCTATCCTAGGCCTTTTACATGGATTTACAACAGTTTCAGTTTTGTCAGAAAGTTTAATTTCATTAATTAATCCTATTTCTAGCAGTTTAGCTTTAACTTCAACATTATTAACACATACATTACTATCCTCAAGTGATTTAAAGATTACGTACATTTCACTATCCTTAAATTTAGTCATGTCACGGTAAGACAGAAAAGAATACACAAAATTGAACGAACCTATAATCCGGGAGACTTGGTCCTGTTCCTGTTCGATGAGTCCATTCTTGAGCATATCCCTGATATGCAGAGTCAGGGTGTAGATTACCAGTCCTAAGAAGTTGACAACTTGCATCACATCAATTGGCCACGTGAAACACGATCCATCCTGCGGCAGAGAGTCACTGTACAAGTTCATGGCATCCTTGAGAGGCCGAGCACAATCTCCATCAAGCTCACTAGCAGTAATCCTCGTAAGCTCCAGATGATCCTTGTCCAAATCCATATCTTCAGTTGAGAGCAATCCAAAAAAGTCACTACCACGTGTAAGGCACACGTGGTAAATCCAAAGTTGAGATAGCACGAAAAGCACAAAATGGCGGAAATCCGCACACAATAAAGTTGAAAATTACTTAGCCCGACGTGCTCTATCGTACTTGATATAACACGCCCAAGCGTAAGCAAGAAAGTCACCACAAGGCAAAAACAGCAGCTTAGCAAAATCACAACCTCACACTAATAAGTCTGAGCTCCGAATGAATGCTTTGTGTAGTGTAAATTAAGGTATATTATATAATAAAAGAAGTGAGTGTCTCTCTCTGTATGTGTGTGTGTGGGTCTGTAGTGGGAAATCTAAGAGATGTACTGCCGTAAAATTTAGTACACAGGTACTTCTCGGCGTACATAAATGTTTTTATTTTTTTTAATTCAAACTAGTTTTTTAACTATTTTATGATTTTGCCTGATTTAGCACGATTTTGAGCAATTTTCACACAAATCGGCCACTTAGCGACCGAAAATAGTATCATAGTTTCTATCTTGACGCCATCGAAAAGGTCGAAATATTATCTTTCAAACTTTGAACAAAATCCATACGATTAATAGACAATTTTCAAGAATTTAAATATATATATATATATATATATATATATATATATATATATATATAAAAAAATAACTTCTCTGACTTGGATTTCAATAGTCTTGAATATATTGTTTTTAAAGTATTAAATAACCATGAGTGAAGTAATTTCATACATCAGTATTTATATGGCGATAACGCTGCCAATAGGTCTTGTATCCATATTTAAAAAAATAACCACTCTGACTTGTATTTCAAACATTAGTTTTGAATATATAGTTTTTAAAGGACTAAATAACCACGAGTGGAGTCATTTCATTCATTGGTATTTATATGGCAATAATGTTGTTAATAGGTCTTATATCCAATTTTGAAATAATCTCTCAGACTTGGATTTCAATAGTCTTGAATATATTGATTTTAAAGTATTAAATAACCACGAGTGATGCAACTTCATACATTAGTATTTATATGGCGATAGTATTGTCAATTGGTCTTATATCCAAATTTTTAAATAAATTGGTCTTATATCCAATTTTTCCTCTCTGACTTGGATTTCAAACATTATTTTTGAATACATTGATATTAAGGTTTTAAATAACCACGTGTGAAGTAATTTCATGCATTAGTATTTTAAATTAATTGTTATATTTTTATAGTGTGCTTTTTGGGTTTTTTTAGCGTAGAATAGTAAACATTTAAATTTTTACATGTTATTGAAAGTGTATATGTATATATGTAATTTTTACGGTTTTATAAGAGTCATGAAGAAAATAGTTTAGGGAGTATCGGCTACCGGGAGCGTTTTCCATGGGGGAAAAAGGCTTAACCGGAGTGTTGGGGGTCGCAACTCCCCCCGGCCGTTACTTCCGTCACTCATCTAGAAATTTTACGAGTACATTGCTATTTGTCCTATTTGGGAATTTATATAGGTATACACATGTAAAATTGCAGCATAGCGCTTTACAAATTGTATTATAAATTATTTTTTTGCTTTTAGCTGTTTAATCAATTCACTAAAAATTGTAGCAATTTTTCAAGTTTTATATTGTATATATATACATATATATATATACATATATATATATATATATATATATATATATATATATATATATATATATATATATATATATATATATATATATAGCAAAAAATGGACTCACCAAGAAGAAGTCCGATTGTAACGAATTTTCTTATGCAAAGACATTTTGAGCGAACATGCAAATGAATAAAATTTGGTGGCCAATAAATAAATAGTGGGAGCTCCAGCGCATCGAAACTGAGCAATCAGCAGGTGTATATATCTGCAGGTGGGTATGGTCTGGGATGCTATCTCCTTTGATAACCGGACCCCTTTGGTAGTCATTTCTGGCACACTGACAGCACAGCAGTACGTAGACAACATTCTACGACCGGTTGTGTTACCGTTCCTTTTGCGACACCCCGGACATACTTTTTAACAAGATAATGCCCGGCCGCATACGGCACGTGTTGCTATGAATTGTCTTCAAGCTTGCCCAACACTTCCTTGACAGCTAGGTCTCTCTCCCATAGAGGACACTATGGGAAGGCGATTGCAACCATCCCGGAATGTTGACGATTTAGCCCGACAGTTGGAGACAATTTGGCAAGACCCTCCGCAGGACGCCATTCGTGAACTTTATCGGTCTATGCCACGCCGGGCGTCATCTTGCATCCAGGCCAGAGGTGGACCAACGCCTTATTGACTTCCTCCCTTTGTATACGGTCAAACTCTGAATCATTAAATTGTTCTGAAATTTTAATCGTTTCTTTTCTATGTATGTTCTTCACATCCACCAATTTTTATCACAAACCCGCAACTCCTTCTTGGTGCGTCGATTTTTTGTTATAGAGTGCGTTGAAGACCCAGACCGTCCGACTCATCCTGAGGACTTGAGTATCTATTTGGACGGCCGGTTTTATACAGTGTGTGTATGTATATATATATATATATATATATATATGTGTGTGTGTGTGTGTGTGTGTGTGTGTATACAGGGTGATTCAAAAAAGCTGGACCAAACTTTACGAGGTGGTAATACACACCATATCAAGCATTTTTCGTCATAGTTTCGGCATCAGTGAGTGTCAATGAGGTGGAGCGAAAACACGGGAATAACTTTGAAGTTATAAAATGACATTTAATAAACAATAATTACGGTAATGACACAAAAGAGAGACCGCCAAGCTGAATGCACGTCTCACCGCAGCTATGGAGGGATTGGCGAACTCTCTTGAATAGACTCGACATGTCGCGCACATCTGCAGCAGCGGCCGCAATTCTGGCGACGAGTTCCTCTTCATATTCAAGGGGAGTGTCATAGATGAAACTCTTGAGATATCCCCACAAAAACAAGTCGAGACACAACAGATCGGGTGATCGAGGGGACCAAGCTATGAGACCACCTCGCCCAATCCATTGCCTTGTAAAGCCTTTACGTTTCATTTCCGACCCGGTAAACTATGACGAAAATTGCTTGGTTTGGTGTGTACCATATATATATATATATATATTTATATATATATATATTTATATATAATATATATATATATATATATATATATATATATATATATATATATACACGCATGTCCAAACTTTAAGCATGGTTGCTGTTTATGTGAAAATTTCAAGAAATCTACATCGGAATGGAAGGAAACGCTGTATGTAGGTATAATATGGTTATAGAAGAAGAAAACAATGCAAAACAAGGATAATAACGATTTTTATTATCCAAAAAAAAAAGGGTTGAAAGAAAAAGGATCACAATGCAAGTGTCAACCTCAACGACACAGAATGCTTAAAACAATGTGATGCTGCAGTTTAATACGGTGTGTGGAACTTCGGGTAGCCACGCATGCTGCACAACGGTTTCCCATACTTTCGATGAACTTTTGGATGAGTTGTGTGCTCAAAGAGTTCCAAGCCTCACGGAGAGCAGTTTTCAATCCCGGAATGGAGCTTGGTGGGTAGTGGAGGGCTACAAGATATCTCCCGAGCATATCCTCAGATCAGGAGAGTTGGTAAGCCACTGCATGTGGTGAATATCTTCAGTTTGAATGAAGTCGTCGACCAAGGCCGCACAGTGAGGAGACGCTTTATCATCCATGAATATGAAATCAGGACCAGCAGCACCTCGAAACAATCAAACGGTAGGCTCAAGGACTTCGTCTCTGTATCTTTGACCGGTAACCGACCCCATGTCAAAGATGTGGAGATCTGTGAGGCCGTCCATCATGATGCCTGCCCAGATCATGACTCCCCCTAACGGAAAACGATATCTTTCCGTGATGTTTCCCGGGTGAAAACGCGTTCCACGTTCTCTGTAGATCGTGGTACGACGAGCATCAGTTTGCAAGCTACGCCTGGACTAGTCACTGAATATGACATTGCCCCACTAATGTCCACTCCACTGCAGATGTTCCAAACTCCACTGTAAACGCAAGTGTTTCTGTGCAGACGTCAGGGGGATGCAAACTGCTGTTCGTCTGGTATAGAGACCAACGTGTCTGAGTCTCCTGTAAACAATTTGTCTCGAAACAGTGACTCCTGTAGCGGCTGTCAGGGCTGAACCCAATTGTCTGGTAGAATAGTTCCTCTGACGTCGCGCAGTTATCACCAAATATTGGTCTTGTCGAGCAGTTGTTATCCTTGGTTGACCTGGTACTGGTCGTCGGGTAACTTCTTCAGTGGTTTGGAACCTCTGCCACAGTCTGCAGATCACACACTGAGGCACATTCAGAATTCGAGACGCTTCGGTTTGGGATCGACCGGATTCCAGCATTCCAATAATTCGTCCCTCCAAAAACATGTCCAGTTGGCATCTTTGTGACAACTTTCGTCCTTTTTGATTGTTAACAACGCTCCGTACCACAGCAATTGCGAAATTCTGCCTCAACTAGCCATGCTGCTCGAGACCGTTTTATACTCGTTCCGACTTACGCCAGTGTTTTGCACATGTCTACGTCGACTGAACTGTTTTGCATATGTAAAATAATTTACCTTCGTCCCACGATGCTCCACAACTGATTGTGAACCATTGTATCCATATCAACTCCAAATTTTTCGCATTTTGCGAATTATGCTTACCTTTTGGACATGAGTGTGTGTGTGTGTGTGTGTGTGTGTGTGTGTTGCAAAAGTTCCCCGATTTTTGAATTGCAATATAAATGATATTGACCGGCAATTTAATTTTTATATTTTAACAGCACCTTCTTTAAATATTACATACTGCTATAAAGCAAAAAAAAGATCCTGATGCCATCCGTTCATTAATTATAATTTGAGATATAAATTTATAGCTAATTTTTAACATCTGAAAGAATCTCTTCGCGTTTTTCACAGCTAACAAGTGCTGGTATTAGCAAACGCATTTAATAATTAAGAGCAAAATTTTAATTATTTTATAGCAAACTAAAAGTCTATATTTGTATATTTAAACGAGAACAAAGCATTTCAAAATTCTAAATACTGTATAAATAAAAGCGTTTTAACATTAATTAATTACACAAGCTGCAAATTACCGTTACAGAATTTAAAATTAAGCTGAAAGAACGGCACCTGTATTTCTTTTAATTCGCTGAGAGTAGAGTTTTTATCAGAGGTTTGCATCTTAAATCCCTGGCAATGCTGGGTACATTTTCAGGTTTATTTATAAAATCTTATGCAAACAGTATAAGACTTTTTCTTCATACTGTGGTGAATTTACTTTTTAGTAATCATTAATCATTATTACTTACAACTTTCTGTTGCCAATCTGTTTGCAACTCTTAATCAATTACAACTGCAAATAAAGTTCTGCCATCAATCAATTAAAATTTGAATTTAACTAACACTTTCAAGTATTAATCAATTATTAGCAATTATATTTTTTACTAACTAATATTACCTCGTAGTTTCTATGATTAATCAATTAACTATTAGTCAATTGAAATTTTATTCGTTTAAATCACAACTGTATTAATACTATGATTAATGAATTGCAGATTCAATTGAACTAAATGTGTTAATCGTTTGCAATTTCAATAAATCTAATGCAATTCGATTGATTTATTACAAATAATAACCAATTAAGTGTAGAATGGAAATTATAAATGTTCAGTTATTAATTTAAACTTACTCTACTAGCATAAAGTATACCATAAGTATTATGACCGGGTTAAAAACATATTGAATAACAGAAAATATAAAGCAAAAGTTTCATTCAAATAAATTTTGAATGAACAGTTTTAAAGAAATAAATATTGAAAATATATCCCTAGAAACAGTGACGCCAGTTTTATTTCATTGCAATACTTTATTGCTCAGTGTCGTTTTGAATTTTAATTAAATTAAAATCCGCGAAGTCAATTATACTGAGACTAGCAAACATACCCACCATTGCTCGAGATATAAAATATATCCAAATTCTAAACGTTTTCATATTGTTTTTAAAAAATTCCATTAAATTGTTCAATTTAATCCCCTTATAAAAACAAAATAAGAAGTATAAAATTATCCGTTCTCACAACTCAAAATTGTCTGCGAAGGCAAATTTTAAAAGATAGATCATCATGGCGCCGTTTGTAAATCAATGTGCAAAAATATTGTTGGGAACGTGTTATCTTTCCCTCAGTGGCGTCTTCCGTCTCTTTCGCAGACCAAGCGGCTCCATCAGAGTGCTTTCTCCGGAAGACAGTGGTACGAGCATTCCTTCCCATGACGTCATTATAGGGTTGCCACTTTCGGAACTTAGGAGGAGGAGGGTTTCTAGATTTGACGACTTATTGCCAGTTTGGCGACTTCTGGAATATTCAAAAAAGACTACGAAATCATTAATAGTCTAAGAGATATTAGATAATTCTAAAAGTTCCTATAGAGAGAGCCTATAAAAAGGAGTCATCACTCCGCAGCACAAGATACGAGCTACAGTGAACTGTGACTTTTTTCAATGTTCTCAGAATAGTAGCAGTTGTTTTATGAAATTATTTTCGTCAGTATTTTGAGAATAATATCGCTTATTTTCTGAAATTAGTGGAACATTTAAGTGTTGTTTGATTATATATTGTTCCTGTTTACTTTGTGCTTGTGAATAAACTTTTTTTTTATATATCTTGAAATTAGGACTCATTCTTGTATACGTGCACACCCACGATCAGTGGCGGTGCGTGCATAGGCACTGCGGCACTGCGGGAGAGACAGTTCTCTCTCTCCCAGACAGCCTCGCGTGAAGCTTCCTATGTGTGCATTTGCACAACAGTCAAACACCACGCTTCACAGTTCCAGCGGCGTGATGTTTGACTGTTGTGCGCATGCGCAAGTAGAAAGCTGCACGCCAGGCTGCGAGGAAGAAAGAGCACTGTCGCTCCCGCAGTGCCTATGCACGCACCGCCACTGCCACGACAGAGGATACGTTCGTAACAGTATGAAGTTTGATGAACATACGCCAAAATGTAGGCACTGAAATTGTCGCAAAAGTTATTCCCGTACCATTTTTCTCCCATTGCAATAATCATTTAAACACATTTGGATTAATCTTATATTCCAGGGCCGTAACTGATATGACAATATCAAACGCACAATAGCGTTTGTTTTATTAAATTTATTGTATATGAAGTTCTTTATTATTGAAAAAGGATAAATTGAATGAAATCGCCTGCCTCTTGAACACATTTAATTCCACTACTAAGCAACATGATTTTATTTTCTGAAAATAAAGTTTTGGTAAAAAAAAATCGTCTGCATAATGTTATTTCTATGCAGAGGTTATTTATTATTATCTCCACAACTCCTGGGCCTACAAACTCATAAAGAACCAAAATTGGGAGGGGGGGCGGAATCCTGCGAAAACTATGAATTTACATGAATAGATAAATAAGCAAGCAAACGGACTTCCAATTTTATAGAAGTAAAATAACATTTACCTTGCCATGAACTGACATGAGGAAATAACTTCATGCATTCTCTAAATAGAAGCATTTCGTTTCTGGAAAATATATCATTTCTTACTTCAAAACCATTTCATACCAAACATTTAAAATCTCAACAAAATATGAGGCTGTCAAACTTTTGCCTGCTGGATTTTCTCTACATTCATCTGAAAACAAAAACAATACAATTCTTCGAATTCCCAAAACTTTGAAAGTTTTCTGGTATAACCCATTAAAACAATTCTTTTTTTTTTTTAAATGAAGTATTCTCTATTTTCTTTGAAAATATGCATCTAGCATTTGACTTGCGAAATCAGAGATTTTTCATTTTCTGTTTTAAAGAAATAATCACGAAATATAATGGCTTCGTCACAGATGTCATTAATCAAAGTTACGTTGACTTATCATTCTTCCCAGAAACTTTTATTTATTTATTTATTTATTTTTAAATCTACTAAAAGGAAATAATTTATGAAATTTTGGATGGTAATGAATCAAACTGTGTACTTCATGAAATGCTTCTATCATGTTTATTGCTACGATTATTATATATTATATTATATATTATATTATTATATTATTATTATACGTACATAATCGAATTCTGTGTGTTTGAGCTTTATAAATTCTGATTACATATATATATATATATGTATCATAGGCATTTATTTTCCCGCATTCATATTCCATAGTGTTCAATTCTACTTGTCTCAGAACCACTCTATAAGAAAAGCCTCTATAAGAAAAAAATTTGAATTTGGCGACAAATTTGGCGAAATATCGTCAACCTGGTGATTTTTTTTTTTTAAATGCCACCAAATGGGTAAAAATGACGCCATATTGATGAAAATGGTGTCAAATTGTTGAAAATTCAATATCTTGGGATATTAAGTTCAATTTCTTTCATAATTCCTGTCACTTTTTATGAAATTATTAATTTAATATTTTCGATTCAAAATACAGTGAGAGTCACTGTTTGTGGAACAGTGAAATTCTGTTAGAGGATCTAGGGAGTAGAAAATTAATTGCATTTTGTTGGGAGATGATATTTAAATATGTTCGTCCGATTTCAAAACTTTATTTTATTAATTTGAAAATTAATTATCAAAATTTATGAGTAATGAAAAATTAAATTAGCACGATAGAGGAAGAGACAATATACTAAATTTTTATAAAACGGTCATGGAACTGCACAGAACCCGGGGTTTCTTTGGAACACAGTTTGAATATCAATTGTTCCATGTTTTTATATGCAACATAAATGTAGATTGCAGTGTTCTTTGAAGTTGTCTTTAATGGTATCCTTCTTTTTAAAGCATGGCCGTTTTTTTTTGGTTGGATCCATTCGCTTCCCTTTAACGTTTTTAGTGATTAGTATTAACGTTTATATAAGCGTAACTGCACTTTTCCATCGGCAGCAGCATATAACAACTCTCACAAATGAACCTGAGTTAACCCAACCAAACTCTGGAACATCATTCTACGTTGGTCTTTACAACGAAGACACATCAGCAGTTTCAAAACTTCTGTCTACAAACTGATTCAAATCAATAATTTTCTTAATTGCAATTGCATACATGTAACAATTATGAACCATATACAACTATTCACATGAAGCAAATCAAAATTATACAAAAAATTTATAAAGGAGCCTTCATATGGTGGCGAATGGTGTGCATTCTTCATGTTTGACGAAACTGTTAAACATTTTTATTCTCCTGTATACTTATTTCGTGCAGTCATGATAATTTTCGGACAAACTGGAAGTAACATCTCCAGAACTGGAAGTGGGAATCCTTAGTAACTCCCCCTTTTACCCCTTCTAGCATTCGATGCTAAACCTATATCATTCATCATCTAAGCTATATCTATAATCAGTTGTGAGAAATAGATGTATCAAGAGAATTTTAAAGTGGAAAGTAACCCTAAGTGGAAAGCCTTAGCAATCATAGCCTTAGCAATCAAAGCTACATCCTCCAGAATTTGATGCTAAATTCATATTAGTTATCATCTAAGGTCTAAGCTGTATCTATAGCCAATTCTGAAAGTAGATGTGTCAAGAAAATTTTTAAAGTGGAAAATGGAAAGCCTTAGTAAATCCAGAATTTGGTGCTAAATTTATATCAGTTATCATCTAAGTTCTATCTATAGCCAATTCTAAGAAATGGATGTATCAAAGAAATTTTAAAGTCGAAAATAACTGGAAGTGGAAAGCCTTAGTAATCCACTCTACATCACCCAAATTTTGATGCTACGTTTATATTAGTTATCATGTAAGCTCTATCTATTGCCAATTCTGAGAAATAGACGTGTCAAGAAAAATTTTAAAGTGGAAAGCCTTAATAAATCACTCTATATCCTCCAAAATTTGGTGCTAAATTTATATCAGTTATCCTGTAAGTTCTATCTATAGCCATTTCTGAGAAGTAGATGGGGGGCCAAGAAAATTTTTAAAGTCGAAAGTAACCGAAAGGGAAAAGCCTTAGTAAATCACTCTATATTCTCCAGAATTTGATGCTAATTCGTATCAGTTATCATCTAAGCTCTATCTATAGCCAATGAGAAATAGATATGTCAAGGAATTTTTAAAGTGAAAAATAATCAGAAGTAGAAAGTCTTAGTAAACCACTCCACATTTAGAATTTGATGCTAAATTCATATCAGCTATCACCTAAGTTCTATCTATAGCCCATTTTGAGAAAAAGATGTTTCAAGTAAAATAAGAATTTTTAAACCAAAAATGGACAAACAACCAAAAATGGAAATCCATAGTTAATACTTTTTACTTTCTTTAAAATTTGATGCTAAATCATTATCTAATCTCCAGTTTTTGCAGATCCTGAGAAATAGCTGTTTCAAGGAAAACATTCTAGTGACAACAATAGTATGTCAACTCTTTTACGTTCAATAACTGAACCTTACATAACACAACCAAACCCTAACACACTATTGGTCTTTGCAACATAGACACATGAAACATTTTGTAAAGCAGTTTCATATATTTATTTACAAACTGATTTGAAGCAATAAATTTTAAAATTGTGAATTTACATACATTTAACAATTTTGAATCGTATACAACTATCCACATAAGCCAAACCAAAATTATATAAATGCAAGAAAAGTGTAGTTTTTGTCATCCGCTTACTCTACAAATGTCAGTTCATTTAAAATATTATCATTCCGTCCCATTACTAATAAAAGCATTTCATCGAGCACATTTATTTTCCTTTGCCCTCATTTGAATTTCAAATTAATGAATCTTGAAGGGGAAATGGAATAAAATTCAGACATCTGTGCTGCACATATCATCAGAACTGATCCATAATTCTTCCTAAACTCAATAGCAGAAAAAAATATATGCATATTTGATTTCATTTTAAATTAAATCTACATTAAATTTCTCGAGTTAATGATGTTGTTCACAGAGTACGGCATGAAATAAAAATGCTGGCCACTATGGTTGTATCAGCAGTTTGCTGAGAACAAGATGGAAGTTGGTGAAAAAAATTTCCATCAGATAGCACCATCAAAATACCATCAGATATCATCAAAAATATATCTACTGCTTTTAATACGTCAAACGATCATTGCATACCTTTTCACTTTCCCTATATACACAGTATAATGTATAGAGAAACTATCTTGACTGGGACGAAAATTTGAATTCGAGTTTTCGACAGAAGAGCACGTTTCGAACATCCCTGAATTCAAGTCGATCATTTTTAGGCAATGCCTGTGTGTGTGCATCCTTGAATCTGTGGAAACAATATCTCAAATATCATATCAAACAAACGGAGCGTTTCGAACAAAATTCGGTAGTACAAAAGTTACAATCAAACAATACTGGAAACCGATTGATTTTAAACGCAATCAAATGTTCGAAAGATCTCACTCCCTTTTAATTTCCAAATGAAATTTTGCTGTAGCGAAAATTCGCGAGGTAAAGCATTTTTGAGAGAATGTATCTTTTACATACAAAGCAAGAACTGACTGGTTCTCCATTTTGACTCAGGATAAACTGATTGTAATTGAGACGGCGTTGCTGTAACTCTTCAATGACACTCTCATAAGAATAGCTTGAAAAAGATTACTCAGAAATAAGAATTATTTCACCCTGAGAAAGCATCATATTCTTCGAATTATAACAAAAGAAGATTGTAGCGATCCTCTGACCCAGTGTTCTTCAACCTTTGTCATCCCGCGGAACCCTTTTTTGTGATATTTTTTATGGAACCCTTCTTTCAGTAGCACACCCAGATTTGAGTTTAGAGGGGATGTGTCATATTACGTATTACATGTTATCAACAAGGTGCGTCCCTGCCTTTGTTATAAAAACTTTATATAAGATATAAATTTGCATTAATTCAAATAAGAAGATAAATATTCCATACAAATTATTTGTATTATACATACATATGTCATATGCAATTGAAAACAGAGAAAAACAAAACAAAAACAACGAATTGTAGTATCGACTCGCGGAACCCCTAAAGTGTTTGAGTGGAACCCTAGGGTTCCGCGGAACACAGGTTGAAGAACACTGCCCTAAGTAAACTACAAGTACCTCCGATACCCTAAGTAAACTACAAGTACCTCCGATACCCTAAGTAAACTACAAGTACCTCCGAAACCCTAAGTAAACTACAAGTACCTCCGAAACCCTAAGTAAACTACAAGTACCTCCGAAACCCTAAGCAAACTACAAGTACGTCCGAAACCCTAAGTACACTACAAGGACCTCCGAAACCCTAAGTACACAACAAATACCTTCTAAACCCTAAGTTCCCTACAAATACCTTCTAAACTCTAAGTAAACTACAAATTCCTTCTGAACTCTAAGTAAACTACAAATAAATACCTTCTAAATTCTAAGTAAACTATAAAAATACTTTCTAAACACTGAACTGTAAATATCTTCTAAACACTAAAGTATAAATGCCTTCTAAACACTAAACTGTAAATACCTTCTAAACACTAAACTGTAAATACCTTCTAAACACTAAACTGTAAATACCTTTTAAACGCTGAATTATAAATATCTTCTAAACTCTAGGTAAACTATAAATACCTTCTAAACTAAGTAAACTATAAGTACCTTCTACACTAAGTAAATTATAAGTACCTTTTAAACTAAATACCTGCTAAACTAAGTCAATTATAAGTACCTTCTAAACTAAGTAAATTATAAGTACCTTCTAAACTAAGTAAATTATAAGTAAACTAAACACCTGCTAAACTATAAGTAAATTATAAATACCTTCTAAACCCTAAGTAAACAACAAGTACCTCCGAAACCCTAAGTAAACTACAAGTACCTTCGATGCTCTAAGTAAACTACAAGTACCTCCGAAACCCTAAGTAAACTACAAGTACCTCCGATACCCTAAGTAAACTACAAGTACCTCCGATACCCTAAGTAAACTACAAGTACCTCCGATACCCTAAGTAAACTACAAGTACCTCCGATACCCTAAGTAATCTACAAGTACCTCCGATACCCTAAGTAAACTACAAGTACCTTCGATACCCTAAGTAAACTACAAGTACCTCCGATACCCTAAGTAAACTACAAGTACCTCCGAAACCCTAAGTAAACTACAAGTACCTCCGAAACCCTAAGTAAACTACAAGTACCTCCGAAACCCTAAGTAAACTACAAGTACGTCCGAAACCCTAAGTACACTACAAGGACTTCCGAAACCCTAAGTACACTACAAATACCTTCTAAACCCTAAGTACACTACAAATACCCTCTAAACTCTAAGTAAACTACAAATTCCTTCTGAACTCTAAGTAAACTACAAATAAATACCTTCTAAATTCTAAGTAAACTATAAAAATACCTTCTAAACACTAAAGTATAAATGCCTTCTAAACACTAAACTGTAAATACCTTCTAAACACTAAACTGTAAATACCTTCTAAACACTAAACTGTAAATACCTTTTAAACGCTGAATTATAAATATCTTCTAAACTCTAGGTAAACTATAAATACCTTCTAAACTAAGTAAACTATAAGTACCTTCTACACTAAGTAAATTATAAGTACCTTTTAAACTAAATACCTGCTAAACTAAGTCAATTATAAGTACCTTCTAAACTAAGTAAATTATAAGTACCTTCTAAACTAAGTAAATTATAAGTAAACTAAACACCTGCTAAACTATAAGTAAATTATAAATACCTTCTAAACCCTAAGTAAACAACAAGTACCTCCGAAACCCTAAGTAAACTACAAGTACCTTCGATGCTCTAAGTAAACTACAAGTACCTCCGAAACCCTAAGTAAACTACAAGTACCTCCGATACCCTAAGTAAACTACAAGTACCTCCGATACCCTAAGTAAACTACAAGTACCTCCGATACCCTAAGTAAACTACAAGTACCTCCGATACCCTAAGTAATCTACAAGTACCTCCGATACCCTAAGTAAACTACAAGTACCTTCGATACCCTAAGTAAACTACAAGTACCTCCGATACCCTAAGTAAACTACAAGTACCTCCGAAACCCTAAGTAAACTACAAGTACCTCCGAAACCCTAAGTAAACTACAAGTACCTCCGAAACCCTAAGTAAACTACAAGTACGTCCGAAACCCTAAGTACACTACAAGGACTTCCGAAACCCTAAGTACACTACAAATACCTTCTAAACCCTAAGTACACTACAAATACCCTCTAAACTCTAAGTAAACTACAAATTCCTTCTGAACTCTAAGTAAACTACAAATAAATACCTTCTAAATTCTAAGTAAACTATAAAAATACCTTCTAAACACTAAAGTGTAAATGCCTTCTAAACACTAAACTGTAAATACCTTCTAAACACTAAACTGTAAATACCTTCTAAACACTACACTGTAAATACCTTCTAAACGCTAAATTATAAATATCTTCTAAACTCTAGGTAAACTATAAATACCTTCTAAACTAAGTAAATTATAAGTACCTTCTACACTAAATAAATTATAAGTACCTTTTAAACTAAATACCTGCTAAACTAAGTAAATTATAAGTCCCTTCTAAACTAAGTAAATTATAAGTAAACTAAACACCTGCTAAACTATAAGTAAATTATAAATACCTTCTAAACCCTAAGTAAACTACAAGTACCTACGAAACCCTATGTAAACTACAAGTAACTTCTAAACCCTATGTAAACTACAAGTACCTTCTAAACCCTAAGTAAACTACAAGCACCTTCTAAACCCTAAGTAAACTACAAGTACCTTCTAAATCCTAAGTAAACTACAAATACTTTTAAAGCCTTAAGTAAACTACAAATACCTCCGAAACACTAGTACACTACAAGTTCCTCCGAAACCCTAAGTAAACTACAAGTACCTCCAAAACCCTAAGTAAACTACAAGTACCTCCAAAACCCTAAGTAAACTACAAGTACCTCCGAAACCCTAAGTAAACTACAAGTACCTCCGAAACCCTAAGTAAACTACAAGTACCTCCGAAACCCTAAGTAAACTACAAGTACGTCCGAAACCCTAAGTACACTACAAGGACCTCCGAAACCCTAAGTACACTACAAGGACCTTCTAAACCCTAAGTACACTACAAATACCTTCTAAACTCTAAGTAAACTACAAATTCCTTCTGAACTCTAAGTAAACTACAAATAAATACCTTCTAAATTCTAAGTAAACTATAAAAATACCTTCTAAACACTAAAGTGTAAATGCCTTCTAAACACTAAACTGTAAATACCTTCTAAACACTAAACTGTAAATACCTTCTAAACACTACACTGTAAATACCTTCTAAACGCTAAATTATAAATATCTTCTAAACTCTAGGTAAACTATAAATACCTTCTAAACTAAGTAAATTATAAGTACCTTCTACACTAAATAAATTATAAGTACCTTTTAAACTAAATACCTGCTAAACTAAGTAAATTATAAGTACCTTCTAAACTAAGTAAATTATAAGTACCTTCTAAACTAAGTAAATTATAAGTAAACTAAACACCTGCTAAACTATAAGTAAATTATAAATACCTTCTAAACCCTAAGTAAACTACAAGTACCTCCGAAACCCTATGTAAACTTCAAGTACCTTCTAAAGCCTATGTAAACTACAAGTACCTTCTAAACCCTAAGTAAACTACAAATACTTTTAAACCCTTAAGTAAACTACAAATACCTCCGAAACCCTAAGTACACTACAAGTTCCTCCGAAACCCTAAGTAAACTACAAGTACCTCCGAAACCCAAAGTAAACTACAAGTACCTCCAAAACCCCAAGCAAACTACAAGTACCTCCGAAACCCTAAGTAAACAAGTACCTCCGAAACCCTAAGTACACTACAAGTACCTCCGAAACCCTAAGTAAATTACAAGTACCTCCGAAACCCTAAGTGCACTACAAGTACCTCCGATACCCTAAGTAAACTACAAGTACCTCCGATACCCTAAGTAAATTACAAGTACCTCCGATACCCTAAGTAAACTACAAGTACCTTCTAAACCCTAAGTAAACTACAAGTACCTTCTAAACCCTAAGTAAACTACAAATAAATACCTTCTAAATTCTAAGTAAACTATAAAAATACTTTCTAAACACTGAACTGTAAATATCTTCTAAACACTAAAGTATAAATGCCTTCTAAACACTAAACTGTAAATACCTTCTAAACACTAAACTGTAAATACCTTCTAAACACTAAACTGTAAATACCTTCTAAACGCTGAATTATAAATATCTTCTAAACTCTAGGTAAACTATAAATACCTTCTAAACTAAGTAAACTATAAGTACCTTCTACACTAAGTAAATTATAAGTACCTTTTAAACTAAATACCTGCTAAACTAAGTCAATTATAAGTACCTTCTAAACTAAGTAAATTATAAGTACCTTCTAAACTAAGTAAATTATAAGTAAACTAAACACCTGCTAAACTATAAGTAAATTATAAATACCTTCTAAACCCTAAGTAAACAACAAGTACCTCCGAAACCCTAAGTAAACTACAAGTACCTTCGATGCTCTAAGTAAACTACAAGTACCTCCGAAACCCTAAGTAAACTACAAGTACCTCCGATACCCTAAGTAAAGTACAAGTACCTCCGATACCCTAAGTAAACTACAAGTACCTCCGAAACCCTAAGTAAACTACAAGTACCTCCGATACCCTAAGTAAACTACAAGTACCTCCGATACCCTAAGTAAACTACAAGTACCTCCGATACCCTAAGTAAACTACAAGTACCTCCGAAACCCTAAGTAAACTACAAGTACCTCCGAAACCCTAAGTAAACTACAAGTACCTCCGAAACCCTAAGTAAACTACAAGTACGTCCGAAACCCTAAGTACACTACAAGGACCTCCGAAACCCTAAGTACACTACAAATACCTTCTAAACCCTAAGTACACTACAAATACCCTCTAAACTCTAAGTAAACTACAAATTCCTTCTGAACTCTAAGTAAACTACAAATAAATACCTTCTAAATTCTAAGTAAACTATAAAAATACCTTCTAAACACTAAAGTGTAAATGCCTTCTAAACACTAAACTGTAAATACCTTCTAAACACTAAACTGTAAATACCTTCTAAACACTACACTGTAAATACCTTCTAAACGCTAAATTATAAATATCTTCTAAACTCTAGGTAAACTATAAATACCTTCTAAACTAAGTAAATTATAAGTACCTTCTACACTAAATAAATTATAAGTACCTTTTAAACTATATACCTGCTAAACTAAGTAAATTATAAGTCCCTTCTAAACTAAGTAAATTATAAGTAAACTTAACACCTGCTAAACTATAAGTAAATTATAAATACCTTCTAAACCCTAAGTAAACTACAAGTACCTCCGAAACCCTATGTAAACTACAAGTACCTTCTAAACCCTATGTAAACTACAAGTACCTTCTAAACCCTAAGTAAACTACAAGTACCTTCTAAACCCTAAGTAAACTACAAGTACCTTCTAAACCCTAAGTAAACTACAAATACTTTTAAACCCTTAAGTAAACTACAAATACCTCCGAAACCCTAAGTACACTACAAGTTCCTCCGAAACCCTAAGTAAACTACAAGTACCTCCGAAACCCAAAGTAAACTACAAGTACCTCCAAAACCCCAAGTAAACTACAAGTACCTCCGAAACCCTAAGTAAACAAGTACCTCCGAAACCCTAAGTACACTACAAGTACCTCCGAAACCCTAAGTAAACTACAAGTACCTCCGAAACCCTAAGTGCACTACAAGTACCTCCGATACCCTAAGTAAACTACAAGTACCTCCGATACCCTAAGTAAATTACAAGTACCTCCGATACCCTAAGTAAACTACAAGTACCTTCTAAACCCTAAGTAAACTACAAGTACCTTCTAAACCCTAAGTAAACTACAAATACCTCCCAAACCCTAAGTAAACTACAAGTACCTCCGATACCCTAAGTAAACTACAAGTACCTCCGAAACCCTAAGTAAACTACAAGTACCTCCGAAACCCTAAGTACACTACAAGTACCTCAGATACCCTAAGTAAACTACAAGTACCTCCGATATCCTAAGTAAACTACAAGTACCTCCGATGCCCTAAGTAAACTACAAGTATCTCCGATACCCTAAGTAAACTACAAGTACCTCCGATACCCTAAGGCAGTGTTCTTCAACCTTTGTCATCTCGCGGAATCCTTTTTTGAGATATTTTTTATGGAACCCTTCTTTCAGTAGCACACCCATATTTGAGTTTAGAGGGGATGTGTCATATTACGTATTACATGTTATCAACAAGGTGCGTCCCTGCCTTTGTTATAAAAACTTTATATAAGATATAAATTTGCATTAATTCAAACAAGAAGATAAATATTCCATATAAATTATTTGTATTATACATACATATGTCATATGAAATTGAAAACAAAGAAAAACAAAACAAAAACAACGAATTGCAGTATCGACTCGCGGAACTCCTAAAGTGTTTGAGTGGAACCCTAGGGTTCCGCAGAACACAGGTTGAAGAACACTGCTCTGACCCATTAAAAATAGCAGACGATACCTACGATCTACTTTTGAGTGTATATTAGCGCCACCTATCCGAAAAAAAATTTACTATTTCAATTTCTCGCTACATTATATAATTTTAAAATTGGATGTTCTCGACTTGTAGCTCACCTTTTATAGACACGAATAATCTCGCACTCAGGCAAAGATCCTGGAAGCCAAAATGATTATTCTATATAGTCTCATCCTCGGCGTAGATTTTGTAATTTACGTAATGTGGGGGGAAATGAAAGGATAGTTTAATGGAACTCAAGCGTTGGAATGAAATAAAAAAAATTATCGAACTTTATATGTCCTTGCATCACTTATCTCTCGAATTTCTATATTCATTTACAGTTTTATTCCCCCGTGCCATTAATGATAAGAGCTTTCGTCGAGTACCCGTTTCTCTTTTTCGTGCTTTTCCCGTTCATTTGAATTTCAAATTCGCGATTCCTGCGAGTTAAATGGAGAAGAATTTATAAACCTGTGCACTTTCTTATTATCCGAACGGATCAATAATCGTTTTTAAATGCAACAGCAAAAAAAAAAAATATCTGATCCGTCCAACACGGAATTTTCGCTACAAATCAACAAATTTCGATATTCTGAGACAACTGTTAAAATTGGGTGTTTTCTTATGAATCGATCTCTGAGGTTATCTCTGAGGTTAACCAAGCCACCTTTATGTTGTTTGGTAAATATAAAAATGCTAAATATAAAAATGGACATCAAAACACTAGATCTAGTTTCTTAAACATCTACATATAAAACAAATTTTACACATTTGCATGTACATATCCTGTTGTAATCCTTATACAGGAAATTGACGGAAATGTAGTTTTTATTTTCCTTTCATATAGTATAATGGATAAGGAAAATATTGTGAAAATTCGAATTCGAATTTCCGACGGAGGAGCATGTTTCAAGCATACCTGAACTCGAATCAAACGTTTTTGAGGTGATGTGTAAGTGAGGGGGAAAGCAATATCTCAGGAACGAAGAAAGTGTTTCGAACAATATTTGGTAATACAAAAATTACAATCGGTGAATTCTGGAAGCCTATTGATTTTAAACACAATCGAATGTTTGAAAGACTTTTTTAGAAAGATGTTTCAGAAAACAAAATTAGTAGAATTATTGTCAGCGGCTGTAAGAAGTTAATTGAAGATGTAACATGACTAAATATTTATTTTATATTCAAGCAAATGCTGATTTTCTTAAGAATAAAAAATGTTAATTTTGAGAAATATAGAGGGTGATTCAAAAAAGATTGGCCAAACTTTACGAGGTGATAGTACACATCAAACCAAGCATTTTCCGTCATAGTTTCCCGGATCGGAAATGAAACGTAAAGGTGCCAGTGAGCAGGCTCTCAATGGTGAAACCAATGAGGTGAGGCGAAAACATAAGACTGACTTGGAAGTTATAAAATTACATTTAATATACAATAATTACAGTAATGACTCAAAAGAGCGACAGCCAACCTGAATGCACGTCTCACAACGGCGATGGAGGGGTTGGCGAACTCTCTGGAACAGACCAGACATGTCGCGCACTTTGGCAGTAGCAGCTGTCGAAATTCTGGCGACGAGTTCCATTTCAGATTCAAGAGCAGTATCATAGACTAGACTCTTGAGATATCCCATCGAACTCTAACTATATGTAGTAAGAGTTCGATGAGATATCCCCACAAAAAGAAGTCAAGACACGAGACAGATCAGGTAATCGTGGAGGCCAAGCTATGGGACCATCTCGCTCAATCCATCGTCCCAGAAAAGTTACGTCCAGATAGTTCCTTACCCTTCGCCCAATTACGAAAATTTACTTAAGGGTTCTTCTTCTTCCCCAGATGAAATTTGCATACCTGGTGTTTTTCTTCAACTAGAAAATAACAATCATAATGACGCTTTTAAATTTGTGGAGCGGCCGGTTCCAACGAGTAATCGTCCTATAACGTATTTACGTTTCATTTCCGGCCCGGTAAACTATAACGAAAAATGCTTGGTTTGATGTGTACTACCACCTCGTGAAGTTTGGGCCATCTTTTTTTAATCACCGTGTATAATCCCTTTTTTTTGTGAAAATGAATGAAGATTTCTTCCAGGTAATTTTTTCAGGCAATTACAAGAATAAGAACTTCGATGACGCAGAGTAAACTATCGGGCTCTTGCGAAAACCCATACACAACGCGATCTATGTTAATTTTTAAACAGATTTTTTTTTTATCTATTTAGTTCATTTCCAGTATTAACTATTATTATCATTTTAAGTATTAACCAAGCAAACTAATGCACATAATAAATTAATATCTCAACATTTTAAAACATAATTATATCTTTACATAAATTATCCATTCGTTTGACGGTGATCATAATTATCTATCATGATTAATTTAGATCTAAAAGCGCGCACTATATAAGACACGACACGTGTTAGCAATCCATAAATGATGTCATCAGTTTTTAGAATCAAAACTACTATTTATTTAAAAATATTTAATATGACTGTTTTCATTGTGAATTTTCAATTTTGAAAGAAAATGTTCGAAAATACTATAGGGATTTCTTCTTGCCGACCCCTTACTTGCTGATCTTAAAATCAGGCTTCTTGCAAAACCGATTGAAGACCCAGACCACACGACCAACCCGAAGGTTTATGGTAGCTTAATGTGTGGCCGGTTGCAAAACCGATTGAAATAATCGATCGGTTTTGCAACCGGCCACACATTAAGCTACCATAAACCTTCGGGTTGGTCGTGTGGTCTGAACCGATTGAAAACCGATTGCAAAACCGATTGAAATAATCGTACCAAATTTCATTTGACTAACTCAGTTTGTTCAAAAAGTATTGTGTCCATATATTCACAGACTAATAGACAAAGAGAAACATCATTGAGTGTGGTTCAACTCGACTTTCTCATACTAGAATCCATTTTTTGTAGCTTTTTCTTTTCAAATTCCGTCCAAATAACAACAGTTATATTATCTCCCACTAATTACAATTATATCGTGTTATCCTTCACTTTAAAGGGCTTGAAAAAATATTTCGATTGATATCATACTTGACAATGTATCTCTCGGAGGGAAAATTGCAGCCCCCCCCCCCATCACAAGGGTCTAATAACGTAATGAACAAAAAATATTATATCGCAGCAATATTTCATAACAATGATTTAAAATATTAAGTTTCGTGATAATTGAGCTATAAATAAATCCTTTTATGCATAATTACGTCAAACTTCAATGAAGTAAATTACTCACATACAGTTCATAGCTAGCTAAAATATCAAAATTAAAGTCATATTTTCTAAATAGTTCCAAATAATAAAATATCGAAATTAAAGCCATATTTTCTAAATAGTTCAAAATAATTAAATATCGAAATTACAGCCATCTTTTCTAAATAGTTTAAAATAATAAAATATCGAAATTAAAGCCATCTTTTCTAAATAGTTTAAAATAATAAATATCGAAATTAAAGCCATCTTTTTTAAATAGTTCAAAATAATAAAATATCGAAATGAAAGCCATGTTTTCTAAATAGTTCAAAATAATAAAATATCGAAATTACAGCCATCTTTTCTAAATAGTTCAAAATAATAAAATATCGAAATTAAAGTCATCTTTTCTAAATAGTTCAAAATAATAAAACATCGAAATTAAAGCCATCTTTTCTAAATAGTTCAAAATAATAAAATATCGAAATTAAAGCCATCTTTTCTAAATAGTTCAAAATAATAAAATATCGAAATTAAAGCCATCTTTTCTAGATAGTTCAAAAAAATAAAATATCGAAATTAAAGCCATCTTTTCTAAATAGTTTAAAATAATAAAATATCGAAATTAAAGCCATCTTTTCTAAATAGTTCAAAATAATAAAATATCGAAATTAAAGCCATCTTTTCTAAATAGTTCAAAATAATAAAATAGCGAAATTAAAGCCATCTTTTCTAAATAGTTCAAAATAATAAAATATCGAAATTAAAGCCATCTTTTCTAAATAGTTCAAAATATTAAAATATCGAAATTATGGCCACTCTATTTCAAAATCTGAGAACCCCATCACAAAATGCAATTAAATATCCTCATAGGGCTTATCCTAAAGACCTACAAATATGACTTTCATTTTTAGTAATTTAAACAAAAATATTCCCGAAATCCTACCAAAATGTCAATTCAAAATACGACACTAATTTTGCAAAAATAAAAGAATATGTGTGTGTCTGCAGTCTGTAGTTGAAAATCAACACGACGTACTACACAAGTACTTCAGAATCCGGAAAGGGGCACTTCTGCCTCATTTTGTTACTTTCCTTATATACATAATGTATAAGGAAAGTATTGTGACGGGGTCGAAAATTCGGATTCGATTTTTCGACGGGAGAGCACGTTTCAAGCATCCCTGATGACGAATCAAACATTTTTGAAGTGATGTCTGTGTGTGTGTGTGTGTGTGTCTGTGGAGACGATAACTGATGAACGAATGTGCCGATTCAAACGAAATTTTGTACAAAAATCACAATCTGTGAACACTGGAAACTTATTGTTTTTATACGCAATCGAATGTTCAGAACCCCCAAAATTTTCGAGTGAAATTTTGAAAAAATCGTTAAAAAATCAAAACCGCTAATAAAGTTACGCAAATAGACATTTCTTATGTAATTTTTCATTAGAAAACGATTGATATAAATTTTAGAACACTAACATGAACCGTTCTCGAGATATTGCACATTTTTGAAAAAATTATCAAAAAGTCATATAAAATAAAAAAATATTTGCTATTGAGAAACATGCTCACTTTTCATATGTAATACTATGCGATAAATTGGGTGACATCATTCTCGTGAATCTAGCTCGTTCCATTCATGAAAAAAGATACTTTGAGTAATACTTTTGTATTTGAACGCCAATAGTCATTTAACTGCAGTAAGAATAACTTATTGCTCCGTCCATAACGCTTGGCGAGATTTTGGCGACGAATTTGGCTGAATGTTGCCAACTTGGCGACATTTTTAATTGTTGCCAAATTAACAAAAATCTCGCCAAATGGATAAAAATGGCGCTAAATCAATGAAAATTACGACTAATTGAAGAAAATTCAATATCTTGGTAAGAATTAAAGTATCTAATGTAAGAATAACATTTATTTTAACTGTAAAAGTAGTAAATTCATTGCATTATATAAGGAAAGTCATGTGTTGCCCACATCAGATTTTTTTGGATTTATATTAGTATTTTAGTTATTTTATATTTTAGAGCACTATTTTCACTCAAGTGGGTTCCTTAGCGATCGAAAATATTATCTCAGAGTTTCCATATTAACACCATCTGAAAGATCAAAAATGTTTCTTTCAAAGAAATTTTGAACGAAATCCATACCATTAATAGACGAATTTTCGGGAATTTAAAAAAAAACATATAATTTCATGTGAAGATGTGATATACTGAGACCTGATGCCCCCGGGATATTTTCGCAGAGTTTCCATCTTAACACCATCGGAGCATTTTTTTTCGGTGCTGTTGTTTTAATTATAAGCGGGTGTTGCTGTTGTTTTAATTAGATTCTGTTGCTGTTATTTTAATTAAGCGTTATTTTGTTTTCGTGAATTTTCTGTGAATTCCGATATGATTGTCATCAAAGTTTCGTATTTTAAATAAATCCCTAGAAATTTCTGGTTTATTTTCTAGTATCTCATTTAACGAAAGTGATAAAAAATAAATGTTTCCTTAACTTCAATGTTGCACTGTTAGAGGGGTGTAGAAGACCCAGACCGTCCGACTCGTCCAGGGGACTAAGAGCACCTATTTGGACGGCCGGACTGTTAGAGGGGTGTGAAGTTTCATAGAAATTTAAAAATTCGGATTTAAATCTCGAATCTTCACTTTTTAACAAAAAAAATTATTTAATTTAATACATTTCTTGACTGTTTTTTCAAATACATTTCTTAAATACATTTCCTGACTGTTCTTTTAATTCTTTCTGTAATACCTAAAATGAAAAGTTAATGAAAATATGAATATTTTTAACCTCACTCGTTTTACTTAATACAAATTTTAAGGTAAAATTTAATTTTTGTTCCCGTAAAGCACAGTGCAAAACTTCTTATTGCTACAAAATTATCCAAAAATTTCCTTGATAAACCATATCACCTTGTTAAACCATCACCTTGTTGAACCATGTTTTTTAACTGTGGTTTTTTTCTTCTTAACGGTTTTTAACGGGGGTTTTCTAACTCCTTTTAATAGGGAAAAATTATTTCTGGGAATTGGTAATAAGTAAAGCCTAATAAAATCTTATAGCGTATTTGAGAAGCATACGGCTTCTTAAATCCACTAAAAACAAAATATGTGCAGTTTTTGGCATATGACTTTAAACCATATGGCTTAAGATGTCTAAGACTATGGACAACTGGTCCTTCTTCTTGTCAACCATCATATATTGTCGCATAATATTCATATGAATAGATAAAAATGAGTAGAAAGGATTCTCATAATTTCTACAGTGTGCTCAAGTCAGCGTTGCGTAAAATATAGTCTGAAGCGTCTCAGTTTTAATTTCACAGCTTCGCAAATACCTTTAGTTGTGCATAAATCAACAAAACTCATATATAGATGTCTCTTTCCAACACAAACATATATGTTGTTTCGACGTATCCACTGAAATCGTGGATATATGCACAAGTTATAAAAAAGAGTCCAAATTTCTGAATAACTAACGTTTTTATTTAAAGCACTAATTAATGTGGACAGGAACAATAGAGCCAAATATATTTCTAGATATCGTACAGGTTCACAAAACCAAAGTTTTATGTTCTCAGAGCACCGACGTAGTTCACAATTTGCTTTTATCGTATCACGTCAACTCAGTCTAACTAAACGACAATCCGCATATATATCCTTTGCGGAAAAATCTCGAAAAATCAAAGTAACACTTAAAATTTTCCCCCAACTATGAAATTCGAAAAGTTGCCACAAAACGTCAAGTTGGCGATATTTCGACAAATTTGTCACCATGGTCGCCAAATTTGTCGCCAAGTTCAAACAGCTTGGACCTTCAAATAAAAACAGCAGTTACCTGTGAATGTCGTCTCTCCTTGGGGATATGCAATATGCCGTGAAGACATTTCAAATATTCGTCACAGTATAAACAAAATTTTATATCATTTATTCTTTTTTCTCTTTCGGCCACTTATATTTTTAGAAGTGCTAATTTTAAATTCCAAACTAAACACATTGTTATAAAGCATGATAAACTTTAAATAGTTTTCCTATCCACTTATCTCTCGAATTCCTTCATTCAATTGCATATAATACCCATTCGTGCCATTATTGAAAGACTTTTTTTTTTTTTTTTTTGCGTCGAGCACCCTCCTCCCATATTCGTGCTTTTTTCCCCGTTCATTTGAATTTCAAATTCACTGACCCTGCAAGTTCGATTCAGCAGAATTCACATACACATACACCTGTGCCACTCTTTATCTTCAGCGTTGATCAATAATCTCTTTTTAAACGAAATAGTAGAGATACGTGCTTATTTGATTCATGTCTAAATCTACATTAAATCTCTCCGACTAATAGGGTTATGCACGGAATGCGAATAACACCGAGAATAAAATAACCGGGCTGTGTCAGCGAGTTTGCGAAGGGCAGGCACACTACAAAACATTTTACAATCTTTGCTCATTTTTTTTCAGCTACTTTGTTGATAATGTTGGCAAACTGATAAGAAAAGCCACAATTACAGGCGGTCATAAAAATCCCAGCTTCATTTCTGAAATATTCAGCTAATTATCGTCTGCTGAAGTGTTACTTTTGAATATATGTATTCATATATATATATATATATATATATATATATATATATATACAGGGAGTTCCAAAACTTACAAGTAACGTATCCAACAAGTAACTTATCTACCAAATTTTAAATTTTGCGAAATTTGATAAATTTTAGCTAGAGTGGATACCTGAAATTTTTACGGGCCATTTCGCAAAAAAACAACGGGTTCTGTTTTTACGAATCGCACCAAAAACTAATCAGCACTAGGGTCATATCCAAGTGCCTTACCTACCAAATTTTATGAAATTCGGTCCATAAGTTTTTGAGTTAGAGTGGATACATACCTTGCACAGACACACAGACACACACAATTTTGCAAAAAAAGGTCTGTTCCATTTTTCCGAATCATACCAAATTCTAATCAGCAGCAGGGTAACATATAAGTGACTTAACCACCATATTTTAAGAAATTTCATCGAATAGTTTTTTAACTACAGTAAAAAGCATTGTCAGTTCCTTAAAATGTCCAAAACTATATATAACTATATAAACAATATATAACTTTAAAAGTATCTCGAGAACGGTCTATTATAGTAAGTATGGTGGGGTTGGACATTCGTTTCGTCGTTAAAAGTTACGTACAAAACTAGCATTTAATTAATACATTCCTGCATATTTAGTCTTTTATTTCTTATTTTGATGAGTTCTGTTTTTCCGAATCGTACCAAAATCTTATCAGCACCAGAATAACCTACATTTGACTTATCTATCAAGTTTTGAGAAATTTCGTCGAACAGTTTTTGAACTAGATTGCATACATACATTTCACAGATAGACACACACATAGACTTCAGGCTAAAAATGTTGTCTTTCTGTTACCAAAAACTAATCAGCACCAGAGTCACATCCAAGTGACTTACCTACCAAATTTTATGAAATTCGGTCCATTAGATTTTGAGTTAGAGTGGATACATACATTGCACAAACACACAGACAGACACACGCAGACAGACAGACAGACAGACAGACACACGCAGACAGACAGACAGACAGACAGACACACGCAGACAGACAGACAGACAGACAGACACACACACACACACACACAGACGTCACGCTAAAAATATGTTTTTCGTATTCTAGAAGTCTCGAAACGAGTAAATCCGTCGAAAACTCGAGTTGCGAATTTCGGCATGATTCCAATACTTTCCCTATACATTTCCATGTATAGCAGGGAAAGTAAAAATATTGAAGGATTTGCGGATATGCTATATCGATCAAAATCAGTAGGGTTTCGGTACTCATAGATTCAAAACGTTCGTTCAGCTGAGCTGAAGAGGAAAAATTCGTACTGGCTAAAATCAGGAGATAGCATCACAACAATGTACCTTATCATGATCTTAGCTCTGTTTAGATATCAAAAATTTAGATATCAGGGGTTTAGATATCAAAACACGTTGTAGTAATTCTGCAGCCCGTACTAAATGGATCTCAACTCGTGTATGTGTGATTGTTCACAAAAATCAAGAAACACCTAGGGGGTATCATCTTGAAATAATCGACAATATCCAGAATGTTGTGAAGGACCAACTGAAAGACCTCGCAAAAGATTTCTAATACTGCTTTCAGGAAGTGAAGAACGTCTTCATTCCTATGTTGGCTCCAACTTACAAAACGATTATCTTTAATTTGCAAGAAAGTTTTATAAGCTCTTTATTTAATCTCTTGCTTTACTGGTAGGTCTAGTATCCATAACTAACATCCTAACACCATAAATAACTTAACAAGTTGCACTTGATACCGTGAATTTGAAATTAAACTAATAATATGCAGTCATGTTTATGAAAATTGCAACACCATGAAGGAATTGTCAAATTGAAATGAAAAGTACAGGACATGCAAAGCAGGGTAGGACATAAAATTGCTTAGAAATGCTAAGTGAATGCGCATGCCTGGGCTCCGCCTTCTAAACAGTCGTACGAGGAGTATAAATAGAGGTCTGTAAAAGAGCCAGAAAAATGTGGTATCGGTGTCCGCAAGTTTAACCCATATTTTCTCATCGTCCTAAAAATAAGACAACACACATAAGTGGTCTTTATATAAATTCTTTTGCATATTTTAATTCAATTTAAAGACAATATATTGTTTAAGAATCATTAACTATATATTTGCCTGTTTAGTAAGTTTAAATTAATGTTAGATATTTTTCATTAATTTTTTAAAATGGTTATTCTTGCAGATTTTTTTTTTTACATTTACAACACACAAGTTTTTTAAAGTTTTGAGCTCCAAGTAAAAGCATACATATAAATTTATTAAGGTAATATTCCATACTTTTATAGCAGTAAAACAGAATTGTCAAAAAAAGTATCTAGAGGATTGTCCTATGGGATATATATCTTGAGGATGGACCATTGTCCTATTAAGACAGCCTGTAACTATCAAGCTAATGGAAGTTTGGTAAATTTTTTGATTTTATCTGTATACATAGGCTTGGAGGAACACACATTTAAGATTTTATAAACAAATATTAATTTTTCAATGCTTGATACAATATGGGTTTAAACTGTTCTATTGGAGTCACAATGCCTCTTCAATGTCAGAGGGCGCTTTATAAGCTAACTACAGAGTTCGGACGGGGAGGCATAATCGGCCTGCGGGAAGGAAGATTTTCATACGGGAATATTGCTGTTCGTACGGGGCATAATACCATGACAGCAATGTGGGTGTTGAAGCAGTGAACCGAAGGAAACCGTACGAGTCGAAAATCCGGCAGTGGACCACGCAATGTGACAACACTGGATGGTAGACATCTCATCCGCATGGAGGGGACGAACCGCATAGTTTCTTCTCGAGTGCTAGCGCAGCACTGGAGTACTGCTACAGGTGTGATATTATCTACTTCTATGGTTCGAAGGCGTTTGCTGCGCAGAGGACTGCGTGCAAGCATTCCTTTGCGGAGGATACCGTTGACCCTGAACCATCAACGCCTCAAGTTACAACGGACGGAGGAGTAAAGGCATGGCCAGTGGATTGACACCAGATAGTATTTTCGGACGAGTCCCGCTATAACCTGGACTACAATGATGGCCGCATACGTGTTAGACATTATTGTGGTAAGCTCGAACTTCCTGCATGTGTTTTAGAACATTTTACTGCACTAACGTTAAATGTGATACTGTGGGGTGTCATTGGCTATCATAGGCGATCCCGGCTGCTTGCAGATTAGCTCAACAGCAACCACTATATTAGGGAGGTTTTGGAGACCAAAGTTGCGCCCTTCCTTCAGCACACTCCTGTCGCTATGTTTCAACAAGACAACGCCCGATCACATGTTGCCCGGAACGTACAAGCTTTATTCACTGCCCAGCAATACCGCTTCTTCCTTGACCTGCCCGTTCGTCAGACATGTCATCAATTGAACATGTATGAAATATGGTCACTCGGCGATTGGACCATTACTGTTCTCCAGCAGTCGTCGCCAAAGAACTGTGAACCCGGATCGAAAAAGTGTGGCAGGCAATACCTCATCACATCTGTCTTTGATTCGATGTTTAAAAGATCTTATTGCCACTAAGGGCGGCTTTACAAAATACTGATTTTGTGCCAGCAATATGGCTGTATTGGTCTGAAACGGTAATCATTTATTTGTATCGCCATTAGTAATATGTGGAATAAATGCCATTCTAATCTGACCAATCCTTCGTGGTGTTGCAATTTTCATAAATATGAGTGTATTGTAAAATAAGTTATCAGTGCTGCAAAAAATAATTTACTGTGTCGCAAATTAAGCTATGAGGAAATAAATGTACCTAGACTGCTAATTTTGTTATGACACATATTATTCAAAGTTTATTCACTTTTTACGGCAAATCGGCAGTTCTTATTTTTGAAATATATAACGTCATTCGAGAAACCATGGGAATCTCTAAAACTTACTGCCTCTCAATTATCCTTTCTTTTTAATTCGGAGGATAAATTGATTAAAATATTTTAATACAATAAAATAAACACTGAACGTTTAACATTTTCGAACAAGTTTAATCCTTTCCCGAGTACTTCAAAATATTCTGTTTAATCATCATTACATTGCAATAAATCCATCAATTACTATTCTGAGCACTAAACAGCGGATTAATTCAGCCATGATTGAGAATTTGAATTAGTGATTTGGATTTGAGAATAAGCTTTAATCCCAATAAGACATTTTAATTTTCAGAAAATATTATGGACATATATATCTTCATGTATATTTCAGTTTTGCCAACACTTATATAAATCATATAGCTGGAATCACAGTAAAAATAACTAGGTTTTCTTTTATATATAGCCTTTATAGGCAAAGTTGCACAGTTAGCCATTTTATGGCTAGATTTAGCCCTTTTTAAATGCTGAATATTCCGAAAATCGGATAATAAAGTCCTAAAATGGCTAACGCAATATTTATATCCTCCATTTTGTGAGTCTCTTGTCCTATAGGTAGAACATGCTGCCTTGTTAAACTTTTCACCGTCCTTAAAACGCTTTCACTGATTTTTACTTTTCGATAAGTAGGAGATGAGATGATCGAGTTGCATAAATTTTTTCAAAACAAAAAGATTTATAATTTTTCTGGTTTTAAAATACACTTTTAAAGTTTTAAAAAAAGTTGGAAAGTTTTAAAATACACGTATGTACAAAAAAGTTTAGTACACAGACAGAGTCATC
The DNA here is from genome assembly GCA_951213105.1 of Amaurobius ferox. Lineage (NCBI taxonomy): Eukaryota > Metazoa > Arthropoda > Arachnida > Araneae > Amaurobiidae > Amaurobius > Amaurobius ferox. The sequence continues at coordinate 54,817,966 of OX578143.1, read as the reverse complement.
CAATAACCGCGATCTAGGACAGATATGCAAATGATTAGAATTTGATATGAATCGGTGGCGTCAATAATGTTAAGTGTGGTTGGTTGGTTGGCTGGTGTCGGGTCCACAAGAAATCAGATTGGTTTATGTGCCGAGAGAACTGCTTTAGCTATATCCAGGATCTTGTCAGAGTAAAGTTTTTCTGTGGAAATTTATCCATGTTCTGCATGGCCGCCAAAATGGCTGGGCGTGAAAAAATGTGTTCTGATGTAAGTTCAGTCTCTGAGCAATTTCATAGAGTCGATAAGATCTTGAGCCACCTCTGTTTCCTCATCCTCTTCCTCCCTTCCTCATCCTTCATTCCTCTTAGATATTGAGATCTCAGTCTAGTAATTGTTTTGGCGATTGTTGTATTCGCATTTATTTCGCAGACCTGGTGCTCCTTCTTGATCGACTTTTCTGTAATTATGTATCTCGCCACTGCATTTGCATCATCTAGGTTTACGAGATTTAAAGTGCCGTTGTTGAGATCCCTGGCTTCTTCAGCCAAATCGTCAGCAATCTCATTTCCCTCTATGGCGACATGTGCCGGCATCTATTGCAAAATGCAAGGCTTCCCCATTTGGTTGATTCTATCCGGAAGGCAGTGAATATTCTGTGTCAGCCATGCTCTACTTTGTTGTATTGCCTGAAGGGCGGCTTTAGAATCACAAAAGATCACTGCTCCGTTAGCGTTATCTGTTAGTGAAGCGTAAGGGTTTTAAAGCCTCCTGTATTGCATTAAGTTTGCACGTAAAATTGGAGGGAATGTTATCCGTACCGATTTTCTATTATCTGACCATGCCATTTAGTAGGGTGATTTGTATGCCAGCTCCGCCCCTGAAAACGGTGTCGTCCAAGGATCCGTCTGTATATATGTGTACAAGGTCACAACCTGAAAAGGACTCAATCGTTCATCAAGTGTGGTTAAGCGATATTTAAGGGCCTAAGAGACATAGTGGCCCAAAGCGATCTGGGATACTTGAGGGGCCCAGAGCAAAGCAATATTTTTTTTCAACAATTTTATTAAAAGATAAAATAAATAAAACTATTGTATTATCATTATTATAATAATTATACGTATTAAATTGTTTATGACTAATTTAAACTGATTTTTATGATAAATACGAAAACAATTTTACCCAAAATATCCATTGCTTGTTAAATACAAAAAAAAAAATCTGATGTGGGCAACACTTGATTTTCCTTATATAATGCAATGAATTTACGACTTTTACAGTAAAAAAAATTGGTTTTTCTTATAGTAGATGCTTATATTCTTTCTAAGATATTGAATTTTCGATAATTAGTCGTCATTTTCATTGATTTAGCGTCATTTTTATCCATTTGGCGAGATTTTCGTTAATTTGGAAACATTTCAAAAAGTCGCCAAGTTAATGACATTTCGCCAAATTCGTCGCCAAAATCTCGCCAAACGTTATGGACTGAGAAATAAGTTATTCGTATAGAAGATAAATGACTATTGGCTTTCAAATACAAAAGTATTACTCAAAGTATCTTTTCTCATCAATGGAACGAGCTAGATCCACGAGAATGATGTCACCCAATTTATCGCATGATATTACATATGAAAAGTGAACATGTTTCTCAACAGTTAATATTTTTTTTTTAATTTATGGAATTTTTTGATAAATTTATTTGAAAAATGTTCAATATCTGAAGAACGGTTCATGCTAGCGTTCTAAAATTTATGTCAATCGTTTTCTAAGGGAAAATTACATAAGAAATGCTTATTTGCGTAACTTTATTAAAGGTTTTGATTTTGTGATGATTTTTTTCAAAATTTCACTCGAAAATTTAGGAGGTTCTGAACATTCGATTACGTTTAAAAACAATAGACTTCCAGTATTCATGGATTGTGATTTTTGTACAAAATTTCATTCGAATAGCTCCATTCGTTCGTGAGATATCGTCTCCGCAAACTCACTGACACACACGCATACTTTCACACATACAGACATACACACACACAGAAATCACCTAAAAATGTTCGATTCGTGATCAGGGATGCCTGAAACGTGCTCTCTCGCCGAAAACTCGAATTCGAATTTTCGACCCCGTCACAATACTTTCCTTATAGTATATAAGGAAAGTAAAAATGCTTCTCTAAGTTTGAAAACGCGGGAAGTGCGAAGCGGGAGTCCAGACGAAGTCAAATCATGCGAGTGTGTTCAACGACAGCTTCATTTCGCAATTACTTGCACTTCAAAGCGGGAAATAGTACACGAAGCGTAAAATGGTCTAAGGCTAGCAGTTTTTAAAACTTTACAACAAAGTTGAAAAGTGTTTATGACTTTGTTCATTCTGTCTGTCTGTCTGTCTGTCCGTTAGCACGATAACTGCCGTAAAAATGACTTAATCGAAATAAAATTTTAGTGTGATGTTCAGACGGTCTGTAGAAGCTATGGGAATATAAATGAATAATATCACCCAATTAGTTTTGGATTGAACCCGGGTTGAAAAAATGAAATACATTGAGCCCTATGGGACCAAATTTTTCAAACATTTTTTAAGCGGATTTAAAATTCACAAATTGCTTCAAAAAATTTAGATAATATTTAAATTGTTCCATAAAATATATAAAAAAAATTCAGCGAAATATATCCAGTAGTTTTTTAAATAAAAATTAAAATAATAATTACACCTCTTATATGAAACGATCACGTGACCATGATATGAAACGATCACATGACCCACTTCAAAATAATATATGGCATCCATCTTGTTTCAAAATCGTGATTTTTTACAGCTCTTTTTAATTAATATTGAGTGTTGTATCCGTCCTAAAACTACTTTATTTTTGCTTACATTCTGTGCATCTACATACTGAAACAATGCAATGACAATATATTTGAGTTTAAATGCTCATCTGAATTTGATTATTTCCACAACTAAGCCTATTTTTCACCTATGTAAAATGTAAACAGCAAAATATGTAGAATGAGTTGTATTAGAATTCCTGTATTTTTTTAACACAAAATAATTTAGTCCATGGAGTCTGCATGGCTGAAATGAATGAAATATTAATTGATTTTATAAAGAGAAGGACGATTTTTTTCGATGAAGTTTTAAGCATAGAGTTTAATTATTTGTAGCTCCATGGTCTTAAATAAAATGTCTAAATAAAATAAATTATTATAGTATTGTGATGAATGAAATGAATGGGTGAAAGTTATGAATGAAATCCTGTTTTTATAGAGATCCAGGCGTGTTATCTTTTCTATGACGTCATTTGAATTAATTTGAGTTGTTTACGATGAAGTTTTCAAATATAATAAATTATCGTAGTATTATGATAGTTTTTAAAATATTACCGTGGAATGTATAGCATTTTAGAGATATTTAAACCAGGCAATTTATATTTCAATGCCGTCATTTGTATGAAGTTCATTTTTTTCAATGAAGGTTTAAGTTTTGAAATATAATAAATCAATGTAGTATTGTGATAAGTTTTAAAATATTACCGAGGGACGTATTGCATTTTCGACTTTTTTTAAATAAAATTGCATTGAAGTTGGAAAGTGTTTCATTATCAATGCTTTAAGCATGATTGATCTTTCTTGTTACATATATGCTGTTAAACAGTGAATAGTTCCTTAAACTAATTTAACACATTTGAAAGTTTCCTTCCAATGACTTATGGCTGACATAAATTGTAAGTAAAATTGTAAGTAAAATTAGTAAAACTTTAAATTTCAGAAGAGAAAAAAACAATACCAACTTTAATTTTGGGAACCCAAACTATAATTGTGTGGGATCAAAATTTTAGGCGCCTCGAAATTACTTACATCCCCTCCAAATAAAAGCATTTCTTAAATGCTCAGTTTGGGGGTCTCACATTAAATTATTAATATGTGCTACATTAATGAATATGCACATTAATTATTATTATGTCTCTCTGTGCAATGTATTTATCCACTCTGTCTCAAAAACTATTGAGTGAAATGTCAAAAAATATAGAGTTGTATGATACCCTAGTGCTGATTAGATTTTGGTTCTATTGGGGAAATTAAAACATGCGTCGTTATGTAAAATGGCCCACAAAAATCGTCAAAAACAGAAATATAAGACTCTATACAGAAATATATTATATAAATGCTTGTTTTACACGTGATTTAGAACTATAACATTAATAAAACCAACCTTATTACTCTAGTATAAATAACTCTTGAGAGATTAAGGTTTATGGGAATTGCTTTTTTGGGTTTTGGGTCTTTGGGAACTGGCGATGATTTTTACTGTAGTGAAAAAACTATTTTATCAAATTTCTTAGAAATTGATAAGTAAATCTCTTTTGGGTCACGCCCAGGCTCATTAGATTTTGCTGCGATTCAGTAGAAAAGAACCATTTTTTTTTCGAAATGGTCCGCAAAAATCGTTAAAATCTGAAACAAGAAAGATCAATCATGCATAAGCATTGATTATGAAACACTTTCCAACTGAAATGCAATTTCATTTAAAAATCTCTAAAATGCGATACATCCAGTGGTGATATCTTTTACATTATCACAGTGCTACAGTAATTTATTATACTTAAATATTTAAAACTGTATCGAAATCTGATTCTGTATGTAAAATCAATGAATATTTCATTCATATAACTTGCATTCCAGACTACAGAGCTAAGCAATTTTGTGTGAAAAAAATTCAGTAATTCTTATGTAACTCACCTTATAATCGCTTGAGATATTTGTATTCGGCATAAGTTAAAATTAGGCTTCGTTGAGGAAATAATAAAAGTTTAGGGAACATTTAAAATCACAACTATTGTAATTGCGTAGGCACAGAATTTAGATACACAGATAATACACAGATACACTGATAATATATATGTGTATGCATTCAAAGTATTGGAATCGTGCCGAAGATCAGAACTCGAATTTTCGAAGGATCTACACTGAAGGATCTACACTGTGAGGATATTGCATCCACTCTAATTGAAAAACTAATGGACCGAATTTAATAAAATTTGGTAGGTAAGATTTTTGTGGGAAACCCTGATGTTCATTAGATTATAGTACGATTCGTAATAAAAGAATCTGCCTTCTTTGCGCCTCTTCTGCCTCTCTAGCTAAAAACTAATGGAACAAATTTAACAAAATTTGGTGTATAATATTTCAATAACCTACAAGTGATTTATATACCAAATTTAACAATATTTGATATATAAATCACTTGTAGGTTATTCTAGTACGATTCGGGAAAAAGGAACGGACTGTTTTTGCGAAATGGCCCGCAAAAATCGTTAAAAATAAAAATAAAAAACTACGTGTGCTCAATTATATCAAGTGAATTCCTATTTTACAAGTGATTTTTGACAACAAAAAGAATAAGACTAACCCCATTACTCTAGGACTAGCCGTTCTTAAGATATTCTGGGTTTTTTTTGCGTTTTCGCTACGCCACTTTTGACAATGAGTCCATCTATCAAATGAGGACCAAATTTAAGTTCAACGTGCAAATTCAATGTCATTTAAAATACTTATGGATGTTATTTTCTGAAGATAAACTCACATTATTATTGAAGAAATAAAGAGAACGTGAGAACGTGAATATGAGTCTGCAGATAAAGACATGTGCTGTCCACATCAGAATTTTTAACAATATTACAACAATGATTTACAGAAGTGAACGGGGATTATTTACAGGCCATTTCGAAAAAAATGTAGGATCTATATTTAAAGATCCACCAAATTGTTGTAGAATAAAATGTTCTGCAAATTTAAGCTATGTACCAAATTTTAATTCTCTAGGACGTAGGAAAGTGCATTAAAACGCCATCAAATAAGTATATCATGAAAAGTTATGTAAAATTTAAAAAACATTTGAAAAATTGTTGTCTACCAAATTTATTTTAAAATGTGAAGCCTCTCTCATATACAAATAATTAACTTAATAAATAATTAAGATACTTATTATATTATATATCTATTTTTTCTTTCTGGAGGATATCGCAAAAGTCAGAATTTAATTGAATTCGTTTTTCTCCCTATATTAAATAATTTTTAATTAAGAAACTACCTAACATATTTTACTGAAAATTTTTTTATATATTCTATGAAATAATGTAAATATTTCCTAAAAATTTCGAAGCAATTTGTGAATTTTAATTGTGCTTAAAAAATGTTTGAAAAATTAGGTCCCATAGGGTTCAATGTATTTTATTTTTTCAACCCGGGTTCAATAAAAAACTAATTGGGTGATATGATTTATTTATATTCCCATAGGTCCCACAGACCGTCTGAAAAGCATACTAAAATTTCATTTTGATAAAGTCATTTTTACATCATTTATCGTGCTAACGGGCAGACAGACAGACAGACAGAATGAACAAAGTCATAAACACTTTTCAACTATGTTGTAAAGTATTAATAAAAAACTAAATATGTTTTAATACATTAATTAAATGCTCATTTTCTACTTAATTTTTGACGACTGAAGCAAATAAGATCAATCTCGTTTACTCTAAGATAAGCCGATTATAATTTTTTTGAGGGGTGGGGAGCGAGGGATTTGGAAAATGGGAGGATTTGGGCGTGGGATTTTGTCAAATAAAAAACAAACGTATTAAAAGTGCATGCTGGATATAATGTCAAATATGTATCTGTGTCTTTTTGTGTAATTACACGCAATTTAATGGTTTGTGAAGTAAAACATAAATTTGAGACTGTAGTAAAAGTCATGTGCTGCCCACATAGAATTTTTACTTTCCCTGCAATACATGATAATGTATAGGGTAAGTATTAGAGTCGTGTCGAAAATCAGAACTCGAGTTTTCGTATCTCGTTGTTCGGAATATATTTAAGTTAAACACGTTTGTTTAATTTTCTTCCTTATATATCGGATAAAATTAATTCCTAAATGTATATTACTGAAATTACATCATTTTAAATGTATACCTACATAATAAAAATGTTATAAATACATTTCAAGAAAGGATTAATTAAAGCAACACTTTGATTCCACTTTAAGCTAGCATAGAAGCAGCTTTGTGAGATTCGCTTTCAGTTGCACTCTATCAGCTAGCTATCTGCTAAGAACAGCATTAAACAATCGCGCCAAAACAGGTCTCCGACAGCGAAGTATTAATACTACCCCATATGCTTTTCACAGATTGCATATGGAGATCGTTGTATGGAATTAAGCTGGATATATCTTAACAAGCTTTATCAGGGAATTATCTAAATTTCCCTTCCATAACAAAAGATCGAGAAATAACTATTCTCCCGATTTGAAAACTGTTTGTGTAATGACAATTCCTATCTTTAAATTACATCAATTTTTGACATTTTTGTATTTTAAATAGTTTCATTTCAACACAGCTAAATGTCATCATCGAACACGTCTTTTAATCCTCATTTTTATCTTGAAATCAGAATACTATAATTTAATTACAGGCATTTACCTATTGTCACGATTTTTAAAAGGTATCATTTCACATTTTTCTTACGGCTTTAGTATTTAGTATTAACACCTATCTTAAGACATTAATAATGTATTAAATAAGAATTCGTAGAACACAATTTTTCTCTATACAAGGTAACAATTCTTTCATTAATTAGTAATGTTCTTTGAAGAATTGATAAACATTTTAATCGAATAGACGTTGATCTCCGCGACAGTTTTACGTTTGGATATCCAAATACGAAATATTGTTCTTCCAAATACATTCTAACACTTTCACAAAATTGCCGTTAAGATTTTCTTACAGTTGCTGAGAAAGACAGAATAATGTGAAATCACTTTCACTGTAAAAGCAAACGGAAATTGTGTGGTTAAATTAATTTTAATCTAAAACACGTCTTCCCTTGTTTGTTTTTATTTATGTAAAATATGTTCACACTTTTTTTAATCCATATTTCTGACTATTTAGTTGACTTATCAAAAAAATGTTATTGAATGTAATTGCGTCTTTGACGATAATCTCAATACTTATTTACGATTTTTAAACAATTGTCCACCTTCATAAAATACATCCAATATTTGGTATTTCAACATTTTATTTTCAGTACTTTTACATTCTTTTACGTTCTACAGTGAACTAACTACTTCTAACTACTACAGTAAGCATTTCATTCGTTATTTCAGTACTTTCTTGTAAACAGTATTTTGAGTATTTCTACGTTACACAGTTAACTTCTAACTACTTATACTTTTAACTACTTGTTCTACAACTTCTACTTCTAACAGTACTTTTACATCCAGTATTGTTTTTAAACAACAACATTCACTCTCTGATTCATTCTGACATTAGCAATTCACTCTCTGATTATCTGTTTGTAACGCTTGACAACCTTTTATAAAATGTCGATTTAATTTTTAAATTGTATTTTAATTAATCTGTTCAAGTAATTTGTCATCCGTTAACGTTAATACCAAGTGAGATATTTTCATTTGAAAACAACTTCCCTCACACTGCAAATATGGAAGAGAAAATTACAATCAGTACTAGTTTGTTGGATACAAAAGATGAAATATTCTCATTCAAATTAAAACACGCACTTCTACATGCATCAAATACTCTGATGTTAAAGTATATAATACCAGAAAAAATAATTACTGAATAATACATATAAACTGCATTCTAATTCTCTGACTTTATTTCGTATTCAAATCGCCATTACTCTTAGATTAATGAAGGGCATATACATTTGCGTAGGAGTTATAATTAAGTTGCATTTTTCCATGCATCATTTTTAATTACTTAGCAGATAATCTCTTAAACCGTGAAGTTAGTAGAATTTTTGTAAAGGTTCGTACGTATGGTGTTCGCTTATGATAAGCTTTGTTGTATTGTGTTTGTAAAGCCAGCATTAACCCCTTTCCTTATCTAGTAGTATTTTTGATAAATTTTACCTATCCCCTACTTTACATTTAATTGGTTCATAATTCCCACGCGTTTGTACGTGCTATAATTTATTTTCCCATGCCCATGAGCTTAAAGAATTAAGTTTTAATTAATGCTACCATGACCCCTGTTTGTGCATCTTTGCTGGCACAATTTCATATATGATAATACTTTTGTTAGCTACTGAGTTTAGCTACTTCGTTAACTACTGAGTACTTTTGTTAGCATTTTGGCATAAAACGTGTATTTTCTTATAAACAAAATTGTTCACTTGGCTATCATATTTCGAACGGTTCAAACATCTGCTCAATCCTGGCTGTACTACCGACCATATCCAGCGAAAATCAGAACTAGTGAAATATAAAAATCACAACTGCCGCCGTGCAGTGTTCTCTGATTTTTCAATAAGCTTCAAAACATAAGTCGAGACGCATTCTCCGGGGTTGGCTGGTTAATTGTACTACCAAATTACAATCCATTAGTAATTACAATACAGCGCTAATTATCCAAACTAATCGAAATGAAGATAGTTCGGATAAGCAATAGGTCGGATGATTTAACAGATGTTTAAAACATAGTATTTCGACCATTTAAAAAGTATATCGTGTTTTTTTTCTTTTTGCTTAAAAGAAAACAGTTAGATAGAGAGAATGTGAAAGTCACTTTTCTTCTTAATCCACGCTAAGGAGTGACTGAGATAATTATTAGATTTAATAATTCAATAATTATTTCCATGTCCACCACTTTCAAAATATTTCGGTTTCCTCGCTTAACTAAGGAACTAAAGGCCCTCTTTCGATTTCCAGGTATAGCCTGAACCACACAAAGAATGCCCCACTCCGACGAGTGGCTGAATTCTAACTGCTCTGGATGTGGCAGCTCAATGTATAATGTCTAAGCTTCTATCTCCATGTAAACAAATTCTTTTTAGAACAAATTGTGAAACCAGAGATAGATCTCACATGTGTTTTTGTGAGACAAGTTTATGCCAGTTATTTATTATGTTCAAAACGGCAAACAATACTGCCAGTCTGGATGACGCCGGGTTTTACAGCATGTGAACCTAAAGGTCAGAAAACCATAAATTTAGGAACGGCAAGGCAAAGGGGGCCGAACGGACCCTTGCGAGGATGTGGAATGGATCCATTGGTTAAATGAGTAACCAATGGAAAAATGGGCTGGTCGCGTTACTCTCAATGCTTCAAATGAATGCAGAGAGGGGAGTGACACCCCCGAGAAAAGAGGGAAGGGGGAGTGACACCCCAGAGAAAAGAGGGAACCACAACCTGGGACTGAAGAAGAACACTTGAGCAGACTTATACAGATAACTTCGACATTATGACTTAGTAGACTTGTGCTAATACTCGGGCGACATTATGACTTGTGTAGATGTTCAGAGATATACTTGTGCGACATTATGACATAGAGGTGATTTGTGCAGAGGTACTAGAATGTACGTGTGCGACAGTATGATAGCACGACGACTAGAGATGTAAAGTGTTCCGTAGATGTTCCAAATATTATGGCTAACAAAGTACAAGACAGATTTGAAGGTATGTGTTCCTCAAATAACTTTAGGTCTAGAAAAGTTTAGGCAATTTAAGTGATCTCACGTGTTCCCCCGCCGAAACTAATATAATTAATTGTGTAATGAATAAATAAGTATTTTATGTTTTAATAAATGTTATTGTTAAAGTTAAATTGGTGTAATCCTTTTGGTAATGTATTGATTAATAATTCCTTTATGGAACTCGTGCAGAGGTTAAATAATTAGAGGGTTTTATATAGCGGCACAATAAGCAATGTAATTTAATAATAAGTCCACTATGTATGAATTTACGATCATGTTAAGATATGATAGATTAATGATAATTAAGCTAAAAGTGTAACTTTTAAGTTCCTTTTTTCTTTGTGGTTGCCACACAAATTGTAAACAAATTATTTTAAAACAAATTATAAACGAATTCTCGCAAATCCTTTTGTTGATTCATTCAGTTTATCAAAACATTTTCTCTTTTAAAAAAATTAAATTTCAAAGAAAAAAGACTGATCCTGATAAGTGGACAATTCGGATATTCAAGATTCTGATAATTGGACAATTCGGATATTCAAGGTTCAGGTAATTGGCTCCTTTCTGTATTTAATTTTAACTGTGCAAATAAATCCCTTTTGAGAATCCGTTATCGGTTAAAAATAACTGAAGCATTCAAATTTGAATGAGGCTTCGTTTCACACTACAATAGCCGAGCAGAGAATTTCTATTAGTCCTTGTATGTTGCATGAAAATGTTATTTTTTTTCTCCATTCAAATGATAACATAGTTTTCAAATGCCTGAAATGCATTAATATAACATTAAAGTATCTATCACATAAACAAAAGGTTTCGCTGAGCAATGCATCATTTTCTTTAACCGACATAATTTCGTATTCAAATTGTCATTACTCTGAGATAAATGTGTTGCTCATTCATCTGAACAGAGTTCTAATTAAGTTGCATTTTTCCGATCGTCATTTTTAATGACATTTCGAAATAATCTTTCTAACTTTGCAGTTAATGGAATTTTAAAAAATGCCTTCCAAATATATTATTTCCTTGCGATAGACTTTGAGATATTTGAATATAATGAATTGGAAGCATTAAGGTAATTAGTTAAATGTTATTTAAAGCAAATACTGTCCTGATAATGTAACGTGGTTGCTATTGTCGCGTGAATTTGTGCCGTTATGACCTTTATAAATTCAGTAGAAATTATCTTTCCACGCAACATCTGGATGACTGTAAACGTGTAAAAGTCACGCTAACAGAATGTTTTGCTGATCTTTTGTCCTAATCTGAGTTTTTCAGTAGCTCTTTACCAGAGTCTGGGACATAGAAACTAGGACAAGCCCATCAGAAGCAAACCTTATCGCTCTAAGCTGAAGATATCTCCATACCAAGGCACTTAATACTATTTTGTGAAAATTAAATTACACCTCAATGCTTCTTTTAGATATAAAGGTTTCCATCAAAGCAAAGAAATCGGTTAATGGGTATGTAAAAATATGTATGTCCAGCTCATGGCTCAGTGCTGTTTTCTGAGGATGACACCAGAGTTCAGTCGATCATTTAACTATGCTCGGCGTAAACTTTGTACTGTTATTACCTTTACACATCCAGTAGAAATTATCTTTCCACGCAACATAAGAATTAGTGTATAATTAGTGAGCTCTTAAGACATAGCTCAAAGGTGGGAATGTGTCGTGAACTCTTGATTTTTTATTCAGAGGGAAAATCAATTTTTTCTACAAATACTCAGTGCTCGAATCTGGCGACACTGGATTATGCCACAAAACCTGAGATTACGCAAGTGCATGGCTTTAAATAAAACTGAACATGTAGATTCAGGGGAAGTCAGAAATTGGAACTCGACAAAATACAGTGATGTTTTGATGCAGTATTCAAATTTGTTTTCCCTTTGTTAGAATGGGTAATGTGTTTTTGTGTAATTCGTTGTTCTTATAAGACTCTGCGAAATCTTCACCGGGTGTTACCAGATGAAAGTGTTTCTTCTACAAAAATAGATAAACCTTTAAATATTACAATCACATTGTTACAGCGGTCAAAATTAAAATCTTGAACGCGTAACTAGATATCGCGTACCTAAGACTTGTTATTCTAACAGCAGAGGCAGATGGCAAATAGTGGAATGTGTTTTTGCTTAAGGCAGGGCCAGGTGCGATATTTTGATATAAACACCCCTTTCAGTAAGAAAGCACTTAACGCGGGGCGGCTTCGGGATGGAAGAGTCCCAGTGCTATAAAATATAGCGCAAGAAAAGGGAATTGATTCCACTGCCTATAAATATGCCTTGCGCAACTTTAATAGAATAGGGCTTAGAAATCTGTCCGAAAAGGGGTCAGTGTGAACGCACAATATGGGGGTATTTTAATGGCCTAAGGGAGCGAAATCTCCCACGACCATTTGAGATCGCCAGCAGCTGACGGACCCACCAGATGGTCAAAGGGGTCGAGAGGCCGTGGGAACGAGAAAGTGTAAACAACCAGTCGGGTACTATATATATTGGCCCGAGAGGGTATCAGTATCATTATTAGACTTAGACTGACTTACACTCACGTGTAGAGTTTGATTAGAGATGCGTGGAGTTAGATGTGAAATGGTGACGACGTAGCGTAGTGTAAAGTAGCCCGCGAATCCCTAGCTGACGACTGACGCCTTACAGCCAGGAGCAGAGACACCCACCTTAGTGAAGGTAAGAATTCTCATCCATGTTGTTAATGGGTTTTAAAACGCACTAGTTTGTTAGGAATAATTAGGGCTAAGAATTGGTGACGTGATGTATTGCTTAAAGTATACTCTCTCTCTCTCTATCCCTACCCCGCCATCCTCTTTCCTAGTGAAAGGCCCGATCGCTGTCTAATGGGAACGAATGTATAATATGAACGAAGTGTAGGAATAAATAGGCATTTTTAATTATATTATTTCTCTTTATTTAACCATTCACGCTTTACGCCATGTCAATTTGTAACACAGAAAAAGAGCCGCCAATCCGCGAAACCTTTACTTCGCCGATTGAGGTGTCCTCCAAGTAGGTATAGGGACTGTGGCAGTATGTTAGCCTATAGAGTGGAGGGCAGCGGCGTAACAACATTGTTTTTCGTCGTCGTCACAATTTTTTATGTGGCACCCGAACAGGGGCCGTCGGGATTTTGAATAGAAAATTCCTCATAACAAGTATTTAAGTGATTTTGAAATGTACTTTCAGTTGAGATGATTGCATGTATTTATATATTTTTTATATAAGACCAATGTTGTAACCAATGGACACTCAATATGAAGAGTAATATATTTGTTGAATCTGTGTTAAATTGATGCTAGCTCTATAAAGAATAGTTATAAAATATAGATAAAGTTAATTATAGTTAATATATTTGTATATTATGGCTACAAGTCACGGAATTACATAGATTCGAATTCATGGGATTGACACATATTTAGCGTTTGTGTGAAATATAGACCGAAGTTTTTAGTTCACGGTCTTATATTATTAGTTACTATGGAAGCAAAAATAAAATTCAGAGACTCATACCGCAATTCATATACAAAATTTATCGACCGATTTCTATGATGAGTTAAGAAAACAGATTAACGTAACAGAACAGATTTGGCTCACGCAGCTGCAGGGAAAATATGAGAGCATGAAAGAATTAGATCATGGAATTCTGGATCTGCTTCAAATAGATAAAGAATGCGGCCAACAAAGGTTGGATCAAAAAGTAGACACAATCGAACTGTATCATAAAAAGTTTATTAGGATCAAGGTAAAATTTGAAGAATTTGATAGTAAAAATGATAATTCGAATCTATCATGTATAGAAAGCGGAGGTAACGCATCGAAACGAAAATTTAAGTTGCACACGATTGAAGCAAAATTGGGTTGGACTGTAATAGGGAGTACAGAAAATATCACTTCTGACTCTAATACAGATTTGATTATAACTACCCATGTTGGCTAAAGATACACGAATTACGAATTTGTGGGAATTAGATATTCTGAGTATAACAGACCCCACTGAAAATCAAACTAAACAGAAAATAGAAGATGCCATGGAGCTGATGATGCCATAGAGCATTGCCATGGAGCATTTTCAAATGCTCCAAAGCATCATTCATTCTGAATGATGCCATGGAGCATTGCCATGGAGCATTTTCAAATGCTCCAAGGCATCATTCATTCTGAATGATGCCATGGAGCATTACCATGGAGCATGCATTTTCAAATGCTCCAAGGCATCATTCATTCTGAATGATGCCATGGAGCATTTTTTAAAAACGTTGAAAGGGAAATCGGATGGACATTATGAAATATCCCTCCCATGGTTAGAAGGTCATCAACCCCTTCCAGATAATAGATTGATGGCAGTAAGAAGACTAAAGTCTACGGTGAAAACTTTGAAATCGAAATGTTTGTTAAAAGATTACGAAGGTGGAAGGAATTGGAAGAAGAAAACGTAATGGAACATTAAGTAACACTGAAATAGATGAGACAAATTGACACTACCTTCCCCATCGACCGGTAATAAGTTAATGTGCTACTGATAAAATACGACCAGTATTTGACGCTTCGGCTAAGGGAAAGAACGCTGTTGCTCTCATTGACTGTCTCAAAAAGAGTCTAAATTATATCGAACAAATACCAAAGATTGTGAATCAATTTAGATTTGGGAAATATGGAGTTGCGGCTAACGTTCGAAAGGCATTTTTCCAAATAAATATCAATGAAGATGATCGGAACTTCGAAAGATTTTTTTTGGTGGAAAAATGGAGTTCCAAGCAAACAAAAATTTTTAGACATCAACGTGTGGTTTTTGGCGCAAAGTCTAGCCCTTTTCTTTTAGGAGACACTATCAATTATCATCTGGATAACTTTTCTGACAAGTCTAGAAAGTTTTTAAACTGGAAAAAGAAATTGATTTTTCTCAAAGATATCGAAATACCAAGACGAATGCTGACAAGAGTGTAATTCCATCACCAAATTTTCACTTCACGTTTTTTGTGATGCCTCTCAAATTTCTTACGCCACTTGTGTTTACCTTCGAAGTGAAACTGGGAATGATGTTAATTGTCAGTTAGTACAAGCTCGTTCAAGAGTTGCACCTTTAAAATCAATATCTATATCCAGACTTGAACTTTTGGCTTACTGCATAGGTCTTTGTTTAGTAAACTCCATTATAAAAGATCTGCAGTTTGAAACCGTGCCAGTTTATTACTGGTCCGATTCTATGAATGCCTTATTACTTCCCTTATATACCTGTACAATAATGTATAAGGAAAGATTGTGACGGGGTCGAAAATTCGAATTCGAGTTTTAGACGGGAGAGCACGTTTCAAGTATCCCTGATAACGAATCGAACATTTTTGAAGTTATGTCTGTGTGTGTGTGTCAGTGAGTCTGTGGAGAGGATAACTGATGAACAAATGGACCGATTTGAACGAAATTTGGTACAAAATTTACAATCCGTGAATACTGGAAACCTATTGTTTTTATGCGTAATCGAATGTTCAGAACACCCTAAATTTTCGAGTGAAATTTTGAAAAAATCGTCAAAAACTCAAAACCTCTAATAAAATTGCGCAAATAGACATTCCCTATGTAATTTTTTATTAGAAAACGATTCACATAAATTTTAGAACGCTAGCATGAACAGTTCTTGAGATATTTCACATTTAAAAAAAATATCGAAAAATCATATAAAATAAACAAATATATATATTTCCTATTGAGAAACATGTTCACTTTTCATATCTGTATGTAATACCATGCGATAAATTTGGTGACATCATTCTCGTGGATCTAGCTCGCTCCATTCATGTAAAAGATACTTTGAGTAATACTTTTGTATTTGAATGCCAATAGTCATTTATCTGCTGTAAGAATAACTTATTTCTTCATCCATAACGCTTGGCGGGATTTTGGCGACGAATTTGGCGGAATGTCGCTAACTTGGCGACTTTTTACAATGTTGCTAAATTAACGTAAAACTCGCCAAATAGATAAAAAGGACGCTAAATCAATGAGAATGATGACTCATTGGCGAAAATTCCATATCTTGGAAAGAATATAAATATCTACTATAAAAATAATCTATTTTTTTTACTGTAAGAGTAGTAAATTCATTGCATTATATAAGGAAAGTCATGTGCTGCCCACATCAGATTTATTTTATTAAGCATCAAGAAATGTGGGCCACTTTTGTAATGAATAGAGTAAAGGAATTTAGATCGCTGAGTCAACCTCAGGAATGGAATCACGTGCACGGCATTCTTAATCCGGCAGACTTGCCATCACATGGTTGCAGTGTGATAAAATTTGCCAAGTCCCAGTGGTGGGAAGGACCTAACTGATTAAAGTTTTAGAGTGAAAAATGGCCGAAATCTGACATTTTTTCCCGATACAAAAATTGGAAATTCTGAGAAGCGGAAAACAGTAATTTCGGCAATCAATTCCGAAATTAAACTTACAGACATTATGGATAGCTTTTCTTATCATTTTCTTTCATAACTCCAGACTGAAGAAAGAAAATAGAATTTTAGATAATCTCACTACGACTGAAATTAAAGGAACTGAAATTGTTTTATTAAGACTCTATGAAACAAAGAAGTCCTTTTCGGAACCCAAAGCGAAAAACCCCTTCTACCCGTGACAGATCCTAAAGAGCTTCGCTTCTAGACAAGTGCCTAGAGAGGTGAAAAAGATGTCACATCATTTGTTTGAGCTCTTAAGATATAGCTCAAAGGTGGAAATGCATCGTGAACTCTTGATTTTTTATTCAGAGGGAAAATTAATTTGTACTACAATTACTCAGTGCTAGAATCTGGCAACTCTGGATTATGTCACAAAACCTGAGAATGCGCAAGCACATGGCTTTAAAAAAACTGAACATGTAGATCAGGTGAAGTCAGAAATTGGAACTCGACAAAATATGTAGTGATGTTTTGATGCAGTATTGAAATTTGTTTCCCCTCTGTTAGAATGGGTTATGTGTTTTCGTGCAATTCGTTGTTCTTTTTTGACCCTGCGGAATCTTCACCCGGCGTTACCAGATGTGTTTCTTCTATAAAAATAGGTAAACCTTAAAATATTATAATCGCATTATTTTTCGCCGTCGTCGCGATATTTTACAGTTAGTTCGTTGCGTTATCCATACAGTTGTTTATTTTTTCATGATTGTATCATAATGTAAATAGATTTGCATTCTCTGTGCAAAATTAATATACCATGTAAAATTTTTAAAGATTTACATAAAATACTTTACACGGATACATCAGCTCTAACTTCATGCAATTTTTACTTTCCTTATATACATAATATATAAGGAAAGTATTGTGACGGGGTCGAAAATTCAAATTCCAGTTTTCGACGGAAGACCACATTTCAAGCATCCCTGATCACGAATCAAACATTTTCAAGGTGTGTGTGTGTGTGAAAGTATGTGTGTGTGAAAGTATGTGTGTGTGTGAAAGTATGTGTGTGTGTTAGAAAGTATGTGTGCATGTGTGTATCAGTGAGTCTGTGAAGACGATATCTCACGAACAAATGAAGCGATTCGAATGAAATTTGGTACAAAAATTACAATCTGTGAACACTGAAAACCTATTGTTTTAAACGCAATCGACTGTCCAGAACCCCCCTAAATTTTCGAGTGAAATTTTGAAAAAACCATCAAAAACTCAAAACCTTTAATAAAGTTACGAAAATAGACATTTCTTATGTAATTTTTCCCTAGAAAGCTATTAATATAGTCTTTAGAACACTAGCATGAACCGTTCTCGGGATATTGTACATTTTTCAAATAAATTTATCAAAAATTCAATAAATTAAAAAAATATAAACTGTTGAGAAACATGTTCACTTTTCATATGTAATATCATGCGATACATTGGGTGACATCGTTCTCGTGGATCTAGCTCGTTCCATTCATTAGTAAAGATACTTTGAGTAATACTTTTGTATTTGAACGCTAATAGTCATTTATATGCTGTAAGAATAACTTATTTCTCCGTCCATACCGCTTGGCGAGATTTAGCGACAAATTTAGCGGAATGTCGCCTACTTGGCGACTTTTTTAAATCTTGCCAAATTAACGAAAATTTCGCCAAATGGATAAAAATGCCGCTAAATCAATGAAAATGACGACTAACTGACTAAAATTCAATATCTTGGAAATAATTTTAAGTATCGACTATAAGAATAACCCATTTTTTTTTTTACAGTAAAAGTAATAAATTCATATAGTTTAGCATTATATAAGGAAATTCATGTGCTGCCTACTTCAGATTTTTTTAAGCAAAAGGAAACGGGACTTTTAATTAACCTCATATAAATTCCCTCGCCCATATACACGCATAACTTGAAAATATTCGCAAATGCAAATATATGTTTCCTATTCTGAAAAAACTATGCAGATTATAAGTAAAGTCTGGGAAATTGCATATAATATCTGACATGTCTTATTTAATTTAAGAGGTTTTTCACTAAGTAGCAAAAATAATTTGCATTTTTCCTGGAGAAATGAATACGAATTTCTCTTCCTTCCCGCTAATACCATCTTTCCCAAGCATTTTGTTGATTGATAATGATTTCCAATTTATTCCCTTGAGATCCTTTTTCAAACAATATTTATGTCAAACAATTCCTTCTAAAAGAGATAAAAAAATTGTTAGGAGATTAGGTGCCTTTTTTTTAATAGGAAATACCGCGCTTTTTGCTGTTACTTAAATTTTGGGAAACTAATCCAAATTAATATTCAACTGGGAATTATGCGGATGGTCTTATGGAGCATTAGATGCTGAAAAATAACTATTAATTTCCCTATATACCTAATATAATGTTTAGGGAAAATATCGTGATGGGGTCAAAAATTCGAATTCGAGTATTTGATGGAAATGCACGCTTCAAGCATTCCTGAACTCGAATCAAAAGTTTTTACAGTGATGCATGTATGTATATATATCCATGTTAGTGCGTATGTATGTTAATTCATGTATGCATGTTATATGTTAGTATATGTATCCGTGAGTCTGTGGACCCGATATCTCAAAAACGAATAAAGCGTTTCGAAAATAATTTAGTACGATTATTACAATTAGAGAATACTAGAACCCGATTGATTTTAAACGCAATTGAATGTTCAGAATACTCTGTGGAGACTGGCTATTTTAACCCCGGTCAGGACCAAACTAGGCACCACGTGCCTTGTATCCCGATGTTATACGGTTAGACCAAAAGCAAGCTTCAGGTCCGAATTTATAATTCGGGTAGTAATACTTAGCACGGTCGATCGATGTTGGAAGGCGCGAATCCTGTCTCGCCACACACTCTTTCTCCTAGAAAGAGCTCTGTCGAATCTGTGAAAAAGGTGAAGGGCCGGCGACCCAGGCGTCAATAATTCTCAAACACGAGACTCAGTCGGGGGCGCTGCCGGGTTAGCCTGTGAAGGTCGTACTTCAATCATGCATCTTCCGGGAGGGCGTGGCCGCCAGGAGAAAGGACCTGTTGAGCCTTTTAGTAATGGTGCTGTCATCAGAGCCTGACTAACGCAGGGGCACGCACCACCCTCATGTCAGAGGGCCCCCAAATTAAACAATTTCAACATCGAAAAATTTGCGACTGCTTTCTGAAAAAAAAATTATGCCATCAGAATAGGTTTTCCCCTGAGAAACCATGGATGCTGGTATCTGCACGGGGAGTGTCTTGCATATTTTTGAAATAGCCCCTTATTGTCGGGTTTCATATTTTATTGACTTCGCCTTTTGACAGCTTCGTGTGGCCGGAGATAAATTGTAAGCGAATTTTATACTTGTCACATGGAATGACTCATATTGTAAATTCCCATAGAAGCTCATAAAAATTGTAGATTTTAGAAAATTTCTTGTCGCCATTGCAAATATCGTATTCCATGCTGATGAGGGCAGAATAAGCACGAAACCGGTCCATGGATGCTGGTATCTGAAATAGGAGTTTCTTCCATCCCTGTATATTAGATGAGCAGAACATGTATGAGTATTTTTCCTGCATTTTTCTATGATTTTACTACATTGACAGTCTAATACATCTATATGTAAAGAGCAGTTTTCCGGAGTTCTACGTTGAGTAGCTTCAGATACTGAAAATGAAGTCAGATATTGGACTAATTTCTCACATATTTACAAAATGGAGAATTCTGGAGCTTTACCTTGCATATGACATCACATACTGAAAATTCTGTTGGACATTAGCCTCATTTTTAATTTATGTGCAACAATAAATATTATAATACCTCTTTTGAGATGTGGCTACACAGAGAGTGATTAGGTGTTGGCTTTTATTACAGTAAGATACCCCGTGAATAACTCTTTTTTAAATTACCTACGGGGAAAATGCCCACAGGTCTCACTAGTACGTATAAAATCCGTAAATATTATTGGCAGCAGTAGCGGCACCAGAAAAAAATTCTGAGATGGGAATAACCAAATATTTTGTTTTCCATTTCTCTTTATATCATTTCTTCGAAATTTAACGAGTTCATGGGAGGTTATGGCTCCCAAATCCCTCCTTGGCGATGTCACTGATTGGCAGTGAATTATTATCTGATAAAATTAAATTATTTTATCGACAATGTCGGACGATGTCATTACAAACTTTCTACATTATTCAAAGAATGGATCTCATTTATATGCACGCACAACAAGAATGTAGAAAAACGCCATTGAGCCCATAATATGTAAATAGATATTTGACTCTTTTAACTAATTTGTTGGCAACAGAAACCAACGCCACACAGTGGTGCCAAATGAGGAATTTGCGGAAAAAACCTCACAACTTATGCATTTCTTAATAGTTTTGCATACTTTTTGCGCATGTAGATAAGTTAAAAGTAAGATTTTATATGCATACCGAAACAGCGAAGGTTGCAAAAAGTTGCAGCTGATTTTCACAGAACAGTTGCATAATAGTATCTGCATTCGAAATAACTCATCCAGAGCGTGTAGGAACGTGTAGCTTTTTTTATAAGCTTAAAGAAATGAAGGAAAACAAAAAAAAATTATATATCTGTATTTTACGCTTTATAGTATGATTTTGGCTATGTTTTTACGAAATGTATTTATGTCAGAAATAAGCTGAGGTTACATATATTGAAAATACATGAGACATATAATTATAAATATCCACAAAAATTTTGGAAAAAATATTGAAATTTTAGTTAGAATAAACAGGATTTCAATTAGAATGTGGAAGTCTTGTTTAAGATCAGTTTTTCCTTCTAGTTATACTGAATAAAATACATTTATTTACATGGCAAGATACTCCGGTTCATTGCCTATCAAAAAATAGTAGTTGGTATCGAAAAATATTATTTTCGGGTTTCGGGGATTTTTCCGCCATGGCGCCAGTGTGCGCCGTTACGAAAACGAAAACTACCCACGGAAATGACAAGTTTAATCCACCTTGTTGCGTGGTATTACACCACACGTCCTGTCCGGGACGCGAAAGGTTGCCGTGATCGAAAAATAATACACTTAAACGTTAATTTAAAATGAGGACATCTTGAAATAATTTAAACAAAACATTTATTAACATCTACTATTTTAGACATAAAAAAACACACAATATTTAAAGTATTTTGCATGGATACAATTCCAGTCTATCAACTACCATTAACTACCCTTTGCTCTAAGCACAGCATGCTTCGGGGGTCATTAAACATTGCGTGTCTTACACGAAAATATCACTCTTTAGTAGTGACACGCAAAATGTATTTCGTGTGTCCAAAAGAGAGAAAGATAGAACAAACACTCAAAGGAGTTGTATACAGGGTATTCGTAAACTGCTTTGACAAAATAAGAGGGGTGATAGTACCCATCAAGACGAACAATATTTACAATGGAACCTAGGGTCGCATTCCACTCTGAGTGTCAGAAAAGCGTAAAGTTAAAGTTGAACTTTCAACAGTGAAAATAAGGAGAATTAACGTAATACGATTACAGTAATTCTCCTTAGTTTCACAATCCTATTTATTTGCGCCAGAGAAAGACTCAAAGTAGATGCTCAGAGTTACTTCCAAGGGTGGGTGCTGTTTCATAATTCACACCAGCGAATGAACGACTGTTGACCCTCTCGAAAACACCTGGTGTCGTGTTTATCCTGTCAGCTGCAACAACGATTTTCGCGAGGAAATTTTCTACGGAGTCCACAGGCGTCTCGTACACCAATGATTTCATGTGCCCCCAGAAGAGGAAGTCCAGTGGGTTGAGATCCGGTGAGCATGGAGGCCAAGCCACAGGTCCACTATGTCCAATCCACCGTCCGGAATATGTGGCATTCAAGAAGTGCCGAACCGCACTGGAAAAGTGTGCTGGAGATGTGATACTTCTCCGGCACGACAGCCATGTCTTCCGAAGTGGCGACTTGTGTTTGTTGGACGTGTTCCAAAGTTACTCTTTTCTGGCAGTCGGGAGTTCCATAGTAAATATTGTTCATCTTGATGGGTACTGTCATCCCTCTTATTTTGTCAAAACAGTTTCGAACACCCTGTATATTGAAAAGGGCCTACCGTGACTGTCGATTGCAGTGGAATGGCATTGAGCTCAGGCGGTCTCAAACGGGGATGGTCAGTTTCCTCGGATCGTCATCAGAATCCTCTCGGGACTTTTCACACTTCTCTCCCATAACCTCCTCGCTCCTCCGAACTTCTCTCTCTCTCTCTTTCTCTCTCTCTTTCTTTCTCCCTCTCTTCCTTTCTTTCTCTCCTTCTTTTTCTCTCTTTCTCTCTCTTTCTTTATCTCTATTTTGCTTTCTCTCTTTATTTCTTTCTCTCTCTCTTTGTTCCTTTCTCTCTTCCTTTTCCTCTCTTCCTTTTCCTCTCTTCCTTTTCCTCTCTTCCTTTTCCTCTCTTCCTTTTCCTTTCTTCCTTTTCCTTTCTTCCTCTCTCTCTCTCCTCTCTCTCTCTCTCTCCGAGAAAAAAATTCACACCCGCCTGCACCTTTCTTGATTATCCTTTAGACTCAAGAACAACGCCCAGGGCCCTCGTTTTATAAAAAAATAATTTACCTGGGCGCGGTCTCACAAAGGTTGCGAAACACTGCTCTAAAACAAGAAAGCAACATTTTTAGATTGAAGTCTCTCTCTCTCCCGCCTACACCTTTCTTGATTGGTCTTTGGACTCAAGAACAACGCCCAGGGCCCTCGTTTTATAAAAAAATAATTTACCTGGGCGCGGTCTCACAAAGGTTGCGAAACACTGCTCTAAAACAAGAAAGCAACATTTTTAGATTGAAGTCTCTCTCTCTCTCCCGCCTACACCTTTCTTGATTGGCCTTTGGACTCAAGAACAACGCCCAGGGCCCTCCTCTTATAAAAAATAATTTACCTGGCCGCGGTCTCACAAAGGTTGAGAAACACTGCTCTAAAACAAGAAAACAACATTTTTAGATTGAAGTCTCTCTCTCTCTCTCTCTCTCTCTCTCTCTCTCTCTCTCTCTCTCTCCCGCCTACACCTTTCTTGATTGGTCTTTGGACTCAAGAACAACGCCCAGGGCTTTCGTCTTATAAAAAAATAATTTATCTGGCCGCGGTCTCACAAAGGTTGAGAAACACTGCTCTAAAATAAGAAAGCAACATTTTTAGATTGAAGTCTCTCTCTCTCCCGCCTACACCTTTCTTGATTGGCCTTTGGACTCAAGAACAACGCCCAGGGCCCTCGTTTTATAAAAAAATAATTTACCTGGGCGCGGTCTCACAAAGGTTGCGAAACACTGCTCTAAAACAAGAAAGCAACATTTTTAGATTGAAGTCTTTCTCTCTCTCTCTCTCTCTCCCGCCTACACCTTTCTTGATTGGTCTTTGGACTCAAGAACAACGCCCAGGGCTTTCGTCTTATAAAAAAATAATTTATCTGGCCGCGGTCTCACAAAGGTTGAGAAACACTGCTCTAAAATAAGAAAGCAACATTTTTAGATTGAAGTCTCTCTCTCTCCCGCCTACACCTTTCTTGATTGGCCTTTGGACTCAAGAACAACGCCCAGGGCCCTCCTCTTATAAAAAAATAATTTACCTGGCCGCGGTCTCACAAAGGTTGAGAAACGCTGCTCTAAAACACGAAAGCAACATTTTTAGATTGAAGTCTCTCTCTCTCTCTCTCTCTCTCTCTCCCGCCTACACCTTTCTTGATTTCTTGATTGGCCTTTGGACTCAAGAACAACGCCCAGGGCCCTCGTCTTATAAAAAAATAATTTACCTGGCCGCGGTCTCACAAAGGTTGAGAAACACTGCTCTAAAACACGAAAGCAACATTTTTAGATTGAAGTCTCTCTCTTTCCCGCCTACACCTTTCTTGATTGGCCTTTGGACTCAAGAACAACGCCCAGGGCCCTCCTCTTATAAAAAAATAATTTACCTGGCCGCGGTCTCACAAAGGTTGAGAAACACTGCTCTAAAACAAGAAAGCAACATTTTTAGATTGAAGTCTCCCTCTCTCTCCCGCCTACACCTTTCTTGATTTCTTGATTGGCCTTTGGACTCAAGAACAACGTCCAGGGCCCTCGTTTTATAAAAAAATAATTTACCTGGGCGCGGTCTCACAAAGGTTGCGAAACACTGCTCTAAAACAAGAAAGCAACATTTTTAGATTGAAGTCTCTCTCTCTCCCGCCTACACCTTTCTTGATTGGCCTTTGGACTCAAGAACAACGCCCAGGGCCCTCCTCTTATAAAAAAATAATTTACCTGGCAGCGGTCTCACAAAGGTTGAGAAACACTGCTCTAAAACAAGAAAACAACATTTTTAGATTAAAGTCTCTCTCTCTCTCCCTCCCGCCTACACCTTTCTTGATTGGTCTTTGGACTCAAGAACAACGCCCAGGGCTTTCGTCTTATAAAAAAATAATTTATCTGGCCGCGGTCTCACAAAGGTTGAGAAACACTGCTCTAAAATAAGAAAGCAACATTTTTAGATTGAAGTCTCTCTCTCTCTCTCTCTCCCCCGCCTACACCTTTCTTGATTTCTTGATTGGCCTTTGGACTCAAGAACAACGCCCAGGGCCCTCGTCTTATAAAAAAATAATTTACCTGGCCGCGGTCTCACAAAGGTTGAGAAACACTGCTCTAAAACACGAAAGCAACATTTTTAGATTGAAGTCTATGTGTGTGTCTATCTGTGCAATGTATGTATGCAATCTAGTTCAAAAACTATTCGACGAAATTTCTCAAAACTTGGTAGATAAGTCAGGTGCGGGTTATCCTGGTGCTGATAAGATTTTGGTACGATTCGAAAAAACAGAACTCATCAAAATAAGAAATAAAAGGCTAAATATGCAGGAATGTATTAATTAAATGATGGTTTCGTACGAAACTTTTAACGCCCAAATGAATGTCCAACCCCACCACACTTACTATAATAGACCGTTTTCGAGATATTTTTAAAATTATATATTGTTTATATAGTTCATATAATTATATATAGTTTAGTACATTGTGAGAAACTGACAATACTTTTTACTGTAGTTAAAAAACTATTTGATGAAATTTCTTAAAATTTAGTATATAGTATCTTAAAATTTAGTGAAATTCGTATATTGAGTAGGTTTAGTCTTATGTGTCGGTTCAATTATATATTGCTCTTATGTTGGGGGATTTTTTCCTTTTACGTTTGATATATACTTCGTATGGACGTCTGTTTCGGCGTTGTACTGAATTTAACCGCAGGTAATACATGGCTCCGTGAGTGTTGCCATTGGTGCAAAAGTCGACTTGTAAACGGGAACTAGGGGTCACAATCGCCCTAGACCTTTTATGTATTACCTGTTGGCTGACTTCATGTCCAATCTTTCAATTTTTACTATTATACTATTCTAGACTACTTCAAGCTGCATTGCGCTTATTGGTCTAGATAACTGTTTTTGTACTATTTGTACTATGGTAGTTTCTGTTATATGACATTCTATATATATATATATTTCATAATAATAATACGCCTACTAATTCTTTCTGTGTGATATCTTTTAAACATCCAATTTATAATTCTATAAATTTTGGGTCTATTTTTAACAAATTCAAACACTTATTGCCTATTAAGGATTTGAATGTTACTAAGACTTTTAAATAAAACATGCCGATTAGTAGAACTATTTTTAATTACGATGAAATTTCACAATCTCTCTCTTTTGATAAACATTCCATGTCTAATGCATATAATGATTGTATTTGCAAGGTAGACGAATATGTTGACTATATAAATCCACACTTGGACCATATAGTTACAGGAGACTTAGCAATAGTTAAAGACGTAATGTTAAGAACCAGTATGTCATTTGGTACAAAATTCAGGTTACCATCCTGTTATAACTCTTTCAAAGTTTTAAAGTCAATCAATATTGACCTTGATAAATATATTTATAAATTAGCTTCTAAATAAGCTCTGCCTTTAGAGGCATTTAATATGTGAAAATTCACTTTATTAAAATTTATACTATTTGTAGTATTAAATTGTATAGATCTATATATAATATTGATGCCGACGTGGTAGTCGAATGGTCAAGGCGAGCGTTTCCAAGCGATCGTTCGGCCGACGCGTTGTGGGTTCGAATTCCACTTAAGGCATGGATATTGTGTTGTTGGGCGCTGTGTGTTTCCGCCCCCCCCCCCCTCTGGTGCGCCTGGAGCAACGTCCCTGGAAGTCAAGTGCCTGGCCATTTGATAAATATATATATATATATATAATATTGATAATTTAAAACATTCCATTAATGATTTACAAAGATATTTTACTTATGTTATTACTTATGTTGATAAAGCCTCTAATAATTATGCTATTATGTGTAAAAAATTCTATATACAATTTCTGTTAGATTATTTAAATAACAATTATCTATTTAAACTTGATTCATACGCCATTAAGAGTATTAAACTGAAAATTATCAATATGCATAGTGCTTTAAATATTAATTATAAATTTCTTAAATTTCCATATATAGTGCTTATACCTAAATTTCATAAAGATCCTATTTAATTTAGAACAGTAACTAGTGGTCATAATACTTACTCTACTACTGCGAGTAAATTACTTCTAAATTATCTAAATGTAGTAAATAATAGTTTACTTTTTTCTTGCAATAACTACCTTATTCTAAATAACAGTAAAGAATTAAAGAATAAATTAACATCACTTGGTAAACTAACTGGATTTCAAACTTTTGATTTTAAAGATCTTTTTAATAATATTAAGATCTCTGATCTTTATGAAGTAATTTTAGCTCTATATAATGCTTATATTACTTATAATACTACTCAAACTATATTTACAAAATTTCCTAAACTTCTTCACTTTGTTCTTTTCAATAATTATAGATTTCAAGGTAATAAATTATACTTACAAATATCAGGGGTTCCACAAGGTGGCTTTAGTAGCAGTATATTAGCTAATTTATACCTTTATCATTGTGAAAAATCTTTCACTTCAACAGATTATAAAATTTACAGATATGTTGAGAGAGAGAGAGAGAGAGAGAGATGATCTGATTTGTTTGGTCTTTACAGACATCTGTGTCATAGATATAGATTTCTATCCGGATAATTTGGAACTAATTCCTAATGAAGCCACTATTAGTAATAACATAATTTTTTTGGACTTTTTAACATTAAAAAATATTAACTTTTAATTCCTGTAACTGAATTCAAATGTTTAGAAATATTATACTTAATCAGCTTTTTAGAATTCATAGAATATCTGATAAAAAAATTTCATGCTGTCATATTAATAAACTTAAAATCACTTGCAAATTATATAAATATCCAGCCTGTTTAGTGCATAGTATAGGTAAAAAGTTTGGAATGGTAGATTATACTTAAATTTCCTCCTTAGTATCTTATTTTAGCCAGACATCCACTTTCTTTTGAATAAGCATTTCCATGTATTTACATATTCTTACTGTTGCATATCACCTTTTATCGTCTTTTCGCATTACTGTTATTTCTTTCTCATGATTGGCACCAGCAGTTCTCATCTTTTTATTTTTGAGATTGGCAACATTGGTCTCTTTATTCAAGGCTTCAATGGATCAGACGTATGCAGTGTTTTTTCAGGTATTTTCTTGTTTCCTATTATTTTTCAATCTTTATGCATGTTGCCCAAGTTTTCAGTATTTATAGATATAATCTATCACTGATATCAGAAACATGCATTTTGTGTTCATTTTTTTTTTAATTCTTGGACTTGATAAAAAGTTTTATCGAAATGAACAATTCATTATTAGACCTAGGGCTTGTCCACTTGTAAAGCTTTCATGCTAGGATTTTATTTGATTTTATTTTATCGATTCCTTTCCATTGATGTTTTTCGTTTGTCTTCAGCTAGATGACTAGAGATTTGCATTTTATTTTCCACTTGATTGCTGATTCTTTGTTTGATACTTTTATTTGTAAGGCATTTTTTAATGTTGGGTTTTTTGAGTTAAAACTTCTCTCTATTCTTTCATTGGATTTTCAAACTTTAATTATTTTATATATATATATATATATATATATAATAGTTTGAAAGTCCAATGAAAGAAAAGTGAGAAGCTGCAACTCGATAAACCTAACTTTCTAAAACACCCCCCTCCCCCCCTAAAAAAAATAAATATATTTATTTATATATATATATATATATACTCCAATTAAAGTTAAATAAAAGTATATAAAAATATAAACAATTTACACTTGTTTCGTTGTTGTGTCAAAAATATGTTACTATTTTGAAATATACAAAAATAATTCCGGTATTTTAATAATTTGAAATATTTATTTTTCTTTTTTGAAAAAGTAAAATATAAATATTTTGTCTGAGGAATTTTTTGCTTCATTTTGCTTACTTTCACTAAAAATATCTTCTAAACGATAAAAATAGATGCAAAATAATAAACGACAAAAATTTTTAGTAAGATTTTTAGTTTCTGGATCCATTATTTGATTTTACAAAACTCTAATACTTTTCGAACAAGTAATCATTTTAAATCAAGACAAAATATTTCATCATTGAAGTTTCTGATGCTTTTATCTCGGAAATTTTTAGTAAGACCTTTAGTGCCTGGATCCACAATATGATTTTACAAAGTTCTAATACTTTTCGAACAAGCAATAATTTTATACCAAAGCAAAATATTTTGTCATTGAAGTTCGTAATGCTTTTATTTCGAAAACTAAAAGTGCAAGCTATAAACAATAAGCAAATAATTCGTGATCCCTTTGAAAACCCTATAAGCATATACATAAGATATATAGTAATTGGATGATATTTGATTAGTGCTCTTAGTTACCGAAATATAGGAGTTATAAGAACCTATAAGATCTAGTACGATCGGTCAGGCTTGATATTAGGTCTTAACGTAGGCAGATTAAGTTGTTTTAATTATGTATCTCACCTTCAGGTTACATAGGTCTCAATTGTTATTGTAAACGAAGCAAATGAGACTAAAAACAACGAATAAACTCTTTGGCCTTTATTGGATCTCTAATTAACAAGACATTATCATAGGCGCCAACTTGAAAAATTATTGGGTATTCGAAATTTGAAATGGAATGACCTATGCATTTTAAAAAGGATTTAAGTCTAATTTAAATTTTATTAAATCAGATTATCTGTCACAATAAAACGTCTGAAATGCTAGTACAGCAAAAAAACTAAATAAATATTTATTTCATTTATTTTGCTTTTGTAAGCTTAACATTATTATATACAATATATATAGATACTGCGAATTTCCAACTCAATTATCTTTATAAAAGTAAGAAAATATGTAAAATTTATTTTTAGGTTTTTATACCAATGTTAGAAATGTCAATAAATTTGCATTTCTAACATTGGTAAAAATGTAGATTTGTTGGTATTAAATCATTTCCAAGTTAAAATCATTATATCCAAAATACAATAAACAGTTTAAGGGGTAAATTTCTATGCACACTTTTTAGTAAGCGGGGAATGAATAATGAAAAACTGGATAACAATAGGCTGGATAACGAAAGTCAAATGGATAACGAAGGGATACCGAATGGATAACAAAAGGCAAAATTTATGCATATATACGCACATTTTCCCCACTAAATACGAGCAAAAATATTAAGGGTTCAAAGAACACACAATAAAATTATTGGGGATTCACAAAGGTCTTCGAACCCACGAAATTGGCGCCTCTGCGTTATTCACTAAAAACCATTTCGGCTCCACTGGACTGGAGCCACCGCCAATTTTTCCTGTTCTAAGTTAGCTTTTCCGCAAGTATATATATGTAGAGAAAATGAAAATCATTAAATTCCAAATTCAGTGATTGATACAAAAACACGCCATCCTCTGCAAACATTTAAGGCAAGGTATTATTTCTCGAGAGGGATAATCGCTTCCATTTTTCCCTTAAGATGATATGAAAACAACACTTCCGCCGAACCATTTACTTTAAATGGGTGAAAAAAAAAAGAACTCCGCGAGATGGCGTTCCATCTTTAGAAAAGAAATAAGCAAGGATTATACTCACCTTATTTTTGAACGAAGTAATCTCATTTAAGATTTTGGTATTGCTGGCGAGATCTTCCGGCACATTGAGCACGGAAAAATGAACGTTTGATATATATATATATATATATATATATATATATATATATAGGGTGTCCCAAAAACGTTGCCTTCAGCTTTTATTCCTTAAATATTGATCTTAGACATGTATAATAAATTACAAAGTTGCGTAAAAAAGGTGCAAAATTTTATGAAATCGAAAAAAATTTTCAGGGGATTAAATTTGAAGAAATACAAAATTTAAATTTTTATACGGCCCCCCGTACAAAAACATTTCCAATGAGTAAAATGTGCCCCTACACCAATAAGGTGATGTACAAAATTTCAGCATTTTATCATGAAAGTCCCAGAGATATGTTTAAAAGAAGTTGGTGAGGGATTAATCACAAATTAAAATGTAAATATTTACAGCAAGAGTACAAATGGCGCAACGCAGAAATGCATCATAGACTGCCTCT
The DNA here is from genome assembly GCA_951213105.1 of Amaurobius ferox. Classification (NCBI taxonomy): domain Eukaryota; kingdom Metazoa; phylum Arthropoda; class Arachnida; order Araneae; family Amaurobiidae; genus Amaurobius; species Amaurobius ferox. The sequence continues at coordinate 54,786,545 of OX578143.1, read as the reverse complement.
GATCTTTAGATTTATTTACAATTTTTCAAAAGTATGCTTCCTGAAAAATACCTTAAAATTTTACATGATTAATTACAGGATAAAGCTTGGAAATGGCACAATCAAAATGAACATTAAAAGAGCTTAGAAATGTATGCATATGCAAATATCTGCCTCTAATCGGTGCGTCACACAACCGCAACAGACGCATCATCACATGAGAAAGTTGTTTTTGTCTGCCATTGATCAATCGCTTCGCTTACGCAAGTGTAGCGCATGCAGCCCGGAAGTCTGAGCGACCCTTAAGTATTTCACATTTCTGCTACATTTTGAGAGTGTAGTTAGCCTGTACCGACAGTATGTCGCAATACAGCAACGAAGAACTTTTTGAAATGCTTATGCTGTACAATTTATGCAATCGCTAACGAAACTGCGCGGGAATATCAATGTACTTTTCCCAATTCTCGACATCGTTCTGGGGAGATTTATTTCCCGATTGGTGCAACGAGTGCTTGAAATAAGGAAGCATGCATCGTGTTGGTGAACTAGGTAGGCCCAGACTTCACTCAACTAATGTAGAAACTGTTATTTTGGCTTACTTTTGCAGTCATCCACATAGTAGTGTTCGTACCGCTGTATGAGAATTTCTCCAAATTATGGCAAGCCTAATTTCACGCAATTGCGGTGGTTGTTTGTAAAAGTTCTTTATATTGTATATAGGCAGCCAACGTCCGTACTGTGCTGAAAACACCGGTTCTCGTTAGATCACCGAAGTCAAGCAGCATCGGGCGCGGTTAGTACTTGGGTGGGTGACCACCTGGGAACACCACGTGCTGTTGGCACATTTCGTAGCCCGATGGTTTACTCGCTGGATTTGCACGCTGCCACAATTGCCGCCGTGTTCATGCGGAGTACGATCACGTTAAACATGTGGATCCGTAAGTCCTTCCGAGAGGTTGGTAGTAGGGAAGGAGGGTACAGTCCCTGTGAATGCCTCCTTCATTGGGTTCCGGTCTAAATTGGGTGGCACTTCCCGGCCGTCCAAACAGTTACCTTACGCCTTTCTGGTAGGTCGGACGGTCTGGGTCTCAACAACAACAACAACATTGTATATAGGCAAAGGACAGTCGATCGTTTTATATATTCGTAACAGTATTTAAATCGATGCCAAGAAAGCTCCACTCGTATCTTGCTGCGCTTCAAATATTAATGTATAGTAGCTATATCGATTTTCACAATTAGCCTACAAGTATAGTTATACAATTAATTATTTGTTAATAGTTTATATAATAATTTATGATTCAAATATATAATAATATCTATTAGAGTTTATAGATACTAATAATTGATAATCTTTGTAATAATAAACTTTCACTCAATAATATAATAATATACTCGTATAATTATAACGATCCAAAATAATAAAACGTACTTCATTTTGCTAAAATTAATTAAAATATTTTATAATAGAACAATTTATTTAAAAACTAAAATTTAATATATCCCTCCGTCGTCCCCCCTCTCCGAATAAAATGTTTCTAGTAAGCCCCCCCCCCCTTTAAGATTCTTGATCGCCGCTTATATTACACTCCAGTCCCTCTTGGATCTTGCCTCTGGCTTACAGCCCTGGTTGGGTAAAAATGTTTCATTCGGACTCGCTTGCTTCTTAATTAAAGTATTCTGAATGAAGAATTATGCATGGAATGCTATCTATGTTCCGAAATACTTACTGAGGATCTCCCTATGGAATACACGCACTGTTATGGGACTATCTCAAAGATACGTTGCTTGTTAGCAAAGAGGTAAACAATATACGAGACATTTAACTTGTATTCGAGCAAAGTAAACGAAAAGTTCACTGTATTTTGTAGAAACACGTAAAGATAGAAGGAAGTCAATATATAATAAATAGTCGACATTTTGGAATGTACAGCTGCGGAAGAAAACTAAGGTTCTTAAATGTATATGCTGACGCAATAGCGGCCATCTTAACTCCCAGTTGAAGCGATGACTGCATATAATGAAAAGATTGTTACTTTTTTGTCCTTTTCTTGGAATTTGGAGAAAATCAAAGCAAAGATATGAAAAAACAAGCCTGTTTATTCGGTAAAGAATGGGGCCCCCACCGGCACTTATACAGGCCGCTAAATGGCAAGACCTGCTATCGATGAGGCTATTAATGGTTGCCTCGGGTAATCCTTGCCAAGCAACGTCCACTGCGGCATATAGTTCGTCTACGGTATGTGTCGCTAGTCCCCGGTACACCTGACGTCCGATAAGGGCCCACACGTGTTCAATGGGAGAGAGATCTGACGTGGCTCCTGTGCATAGTCTTGCTGGAACACTGTGCCGGGGACAGCCTGCACCAGTGGCCGAACCACAAGCATCACAATTTGTGTGTCGTACCTATCCTCTGTCCGATTACCTACAATGTGCATCAGGGCTGTCCGCTGATCGAACATGACACCGCCCAAAACCATGATGACCGATGTGACGTTCGATGATATGGGCTGGCAAATGGCGTTCCCCGGGAAGCCGCCACACCCGTCCACGGCAGAAGTGAGATTCATCCGAAAATAATACCCGATGCAATTCATTAATCCAGTTGCGATGACGACGACACCACGTCAGACGTGCATCCCTGTGTCAAGCGCTTAATGGTACCCCAGTGGCTGGCCGCCATACGCTCAGCTCTACTTCATGCAACCTGCTACGAATGGTTTGGTGCACTCAGGCGGAACCGTTGATGATAGCAGGCTGTTTCAGATGTCATTTGCCTTTGAGAACGGGTCTCGACGAGCCGTTATGAGAATCTACCGGTCTGTGCGCTGTGTTGTACGCCTGCTCGATCCACTCCCTCTTCGGCGTGTTCTCTGATGCTTCTGCGTCCATCGTGTGACACATCTCTGGATGGTACTCACGTCGTACCCAACACGCGTGGCAATTGCACTCATCGACAAACCCACGTCACGCAGCTCCAAGATATGGTCTCGTTCCCCAGCCGTTAACTGCTGGTACACAGCTCGCTGACATCTTCGAGGCATCGCTTCTTCACTTTTTCGAAAGTTCGGCTGCTGCAAATCGTCGCTGATTGCAGCTACAGGACGAGCCATCTGCTAGTCTTTATCACCCAAAACTGGGTGTCACGTGACCCGTTACGTATGAAAACTTATCCATTTGCATATGACTCTCTCTTCTACAGGTACTATGCCAGGTACTGTGTCTTCTACAGGTACAACATATGGTTACGTTCATTCCTTCAAGGTATTGCAATTTCACTTTTGACGAGTGTATGACAAGTAGTGTGACAAGTTTATCGAATAGATGTTTTAACGATTGAGCTTGATTTTAATATCTGTATGATAAAAGTAAACTCAAATATAAAGAAATTATTCAACTAACGATAATAATTTTCTACCGAAAATATTTTCCAAATTCTTATTTGAAATAACAGATTATAAATGTCAGTCTCGCATCGTCAGTTTCAGTCGCGTTCACGCAGATGCCGGCATTTTCAACCGAAGCTGCATTTAATTATAACGATAATGATTTCAAAAATGTTCTTTTGACAATCATTATTATTTATTTTCCATTTTACGTCTGAAGAGGATCGAATGCTTACATTTACATCTTCTAATGCTTTCTAAAACTTCACTTTTCTTTAAGACGTTTTGTGCTAACATAATTGCAAGATAAAATTCACTAATAACTCAACAAAATTCTAATGTGGGCAGCGCATGATGTTTTCTATATAATGCAATGGTGTATAAGATGTACGGCACGGTGTGTTTAATGTTGAATTGTACATTTGGCGCTTTTCCGAATATCAACATGAAAAACCATTTCGAAGCACGCAATAAACTTATATTTCACGCAACGCTAAATTAGCAATTATCAATATTAATAGCATCCGCAATAAGACATATAGTCCATATATTTAAATAATTTAATAATTAAGTTAATAATTTAATACTTAATAGTTCACTAATTTTATGTCATTTTTGCGATTTTAACGATATTTTCGTCAATCTGGGGCAAAATATCGCCTAGTTAGCTATATTTTGCTAAATGAGTCACCAAGTTTGCAAAATTTATCGTCAAACATTACAAACAAACGGACACTATTTCTTCAATATATATGACTGTTATCGTCAAAATACAAAACTATTAAAGCATCTTCTCTTATGAATGGAATGAACTAGTCCCACGAGAATATCAACAAATTTATTGCATAATATTACATATGAAAAGCGAACATATTTCACAATAGTTAATACTTTTTTATGCAATTTTTTTTATAAATTTATTTTTTTTAAGTGCTATGCCTCTAGAACGGTTCTCGTCACCTTTTTAACAGTTGTATCAATTGCTTTTTAATGAAATATTACAACAGAAATTGCTATTTACGTAACATTATTGATAGTTCTGATTTTTTAATAATTTTTTCAAAATTTCATTCGAAAATTTGAGGGTTTTCCGAACATTCGATTACATTTAAAATCAATAGGCTTCCAGTATTCACTGATTGTAATTTTTGTACAAAATTTCATTCGAAATTTCGTTGCTAGTAGTTTGTGAAATATAGTCTCCGTAGTCTCGCAGACACACACAGAAACATCCCCTCAAAACCGATCGTTCGAATTCATTGATGCTTGAAACGTGTTCTTCCATCGAAAACTCGAATTCGAATTTTCCACCACGCCACAATACCTTCCCTATGCATTATATTATGTGCATAGGGAAAGTAAAAATTTACTCTTTAGTTTTAACGAAGAATTCTTTTTGACGTCTTTGGAAGAAAGTATTTTGCATTTTTCTTCTTTTATTTTCATTCTTGAAAAGGAAAATTTATTATTTACTAGCAGCATACCCGTTCTTCGTACGGAGTATATAATATAAAGAAACTTATAATTCGCAATCATGTGCAAATTCTGTTAAAATATTAAATCTATTGCTCCTAAAGAGAAGTTTAAGAATATCTGTTCTCACTATGCAAAATTATCTTCACTGGCAGATCTGAAGAATAAAACATCCTGGCCCCTTTTGTAAGCAAATTTACAAAAAAAAAGAAATTGAATCAATATATGCAACCCCGTACTACTTATATTGTCGCAGATTAGAAAATATGCCAGTGTGTTAGTAGAAGGTCACCCGTATTACAATATGAGTCTCAAAAATATTTGCCAAAATAAAAGAGATGACGTAATAAATTATAAATATCAATAATCCCCGTAATCTTTATACCAGAAGGTGGTAATTGATTCCAATATATGCCAATATATATCAAAATATATGCCAATATACCTGTACAACTTATATTCTCGTAGATTAGAAGATATATCCGTGCATTTGTAGAAGATTACTCGGACAACGTACTATATATGAGTTTCAACAATTTTCGTCATAAATACACAATGGCATAATAATTTGAAATTATCAATAATCCCTGAATCAACAGTCCCCGAAAATATCAATGATAATAATGTTTAAACCTGAAGACCGTAATTGATATTATCCAGTCAAAAATGCAATGTCAATGAAATTTACTTTATATACATATCTTTATTATTCAAATCGGAAAAGATTTAATAAAAATCGTATGGCACATTGGATCCGTTGCTAAGCGACATGATATCATTTGCTTCAAATAAATTGATGGAAATCATATCGTCTGACTAATGCTATCTCTATGGAAGGTTTGGCGACATTTTCGTCAATTTAGCGATAACTTAAAAAATCGCCAAATTTATCGCCAAGTGGGACTATAGAACTGATAGTCCCATTTTGCGACAAATTGACGAAACATCATCACAATACTATCCCCTAACAAAACACAATTAATTTCATTTATTAAGTGCAATTTTATCAATTCCATGATATTTTTATGGATTTACAAATATTTTTATCAATTTGGTGATATTAAAGGATGGATGGACTGACCGACAAATGCTACCGAAACATCATTTCAGTACTCTATTCTAAAAAAACGAATTTCATTTCATTGATTTGTGTCATTTTTATTAATTTGGAAACATTTCCGCTAATTTGGTAAAGTTTAAGAAAAATTACCAAGTTAGCGATATTCCGCCAAATTCGTAGCTCTGAATTTGCAGATCTGAGGAATAAAATATCCTGATCCCGTTGGTATATACTAAATGAAAACACTAAAATTGTATAAGATACACCCGCTCTACTCTTTTTCTGTTTCAACAATCGGCTAAATGAATTTATTGGGTAAACACAATATATGAGTTTATTAGCTAAACACAATATATGAGCTTGAAACCTCTTTGCTAAAATAAATGAAAATGATGTACGCAGTCCGCAATTTATATAATTAAAAGAACAACCAAACCGTTCATTTATAAAATATATTTTTACATCCATTTATATATTATTCAAATAGAAAAAATAATAATAAATATTAACAACACATTTAATTTCATTCCGTTGCCGAGCAACATGATATAAGATAAAATCTTCCTCATAAAATGCGAAATTAAATAGCCATTTTGATTTCTTTATACTTTTCATCGTTGAGTAAAAGCTTGTGAAAGATAACCCATGGAGGTAGAGTTTTCCATTTAAATTCATGTTTTATGCAATTCATGTTTTCCAATAGTGACTAATTAATGCAAAAATCCTGCATCAAACTCGGAAATAAAGTTTTATTTCATTTTGATGTTTTAAACAAACGATTTTCATCCTTTCCGTTTGGGTAAACCACGGAGTTGGAGAGTAGAACGCTTAGGAACAAGTTCCGTTTTTAATTAATATCTCGACAATCCCTGGTCTTAGAAACTCGAAACTTAGACTAAATTTATGGGGGGCTAATTCAAGGCTATACACAAAATTTCATTAAATTCGGTTCAACCGTTTTCCCGTGATGATGAGACAAACGAAAATTGCGTTTTTTACTAATATCTCGAGAACCACTGCTCGTAAAAACTCAAAACACAGACTAAATTTTAAGTGGGGCTATTTCTGGGCTACCCACGAAATTTCATCAAATTCGGTTCAGCCGTTCTTCCGTGATGATGGGACAGACAGACAGACAGATTTTCAATTTTATTTATATAGATTTTACCAGAATATAATGCTCTGTTACTGCTTTACTCCATATGGGTAGATAACACATCAATGTCATTAACACATTGATTTTGAATTACGACTGATACGCATTTCCAACCCTGCTTCCGGTTGTTACAAACTTCAAAGTGTATGTGCTGGTAGATTTTATTCTGCAAGGAAAAGAAAAAATCTGATGTGGGCAGCACATGACTTTCCCTGCAAACTCATATTCAAGTTCTCATTATTTCTTCACCAATTCATTAAATTGAGTTTAATTGCACAAAATTACAGCCATAATTATTTTAAATTACACTGAATTTGCACTTTTAATTCAATTTTCGTTATCATTTAGTAACTGGACTTATTCTCAAAGGTAGAGAAAATGCGAAAAAAACTAAAATATCTCAAGAACGGCTAGGGCTAGAGCAATGGGGTTGGTCTTATTCTTTTAGACGTCAAAAATTACGTGCAAAATAGACATTTAATTGATATTTTTGAGCATACGAAGTCTTTTATTTTAAGATGTAATGATTTTTGAGGGCCATTTCGCAAAAAAAAATAGTAAATTCTTTTTTTTCCGAATCGTATCAAAATCTAATTAGCAGCAGGTTAACCTATGAGTGATTTATCTACCAAATTTTGTGAAATTCGGTCCATTCGTTTTCCAGCTAGAGTGGATACAGGTGATTTTTGTGGGCCATTTCTCAAAAAAAGGTAAATTCTTTTATCCCGAATCTTACCAAAATCTAATCATCAGGGTCATTCACAAGAAACTTATCTACCCAATTTTATGAAATTCAGTCAATTAGTTTTTAGTTAGAGTTGATCCAAAATCTTCACAGACAGACAGACAGACTGACACATACACAGACATCAGGCTAAAAATAGCATTTTCGTATTCTAGAGGTCCCAAAACATGTATATCCGTCGAAAACTCGCGTTGCGATTTTCGGCAGGATTCCCTATACATTACAATGTATTGCAGAGAAAGTAAAAAAAAAATTTTAAGCCTCCAAAATTTTCTCTGGAATGTAATTTTTAAAGTTAATAATTTTCTTTTTGCAATTATTGAATACCTCTAAAAGCCTCGTACTAATGAAAATTTAAATATAGCGAAATAAAAACTGCCTGTGTTAAGAAAAAGCATTTTTGCAAAGTCACTTAAAAAAATCCTCCTAAATTTATTATCATCAATACATCAAAATTGCTACTCCTAATTTTCTCTAATATTCATTTTCATATTTCATTTTTTGCATACTAAAAATTATTTTTAAAAAAACTGAAACTACATGGATTTTTCTTTCAGGTTATTACAATACGATTGTTATAATACAAGTCAGCTTGATGAAAAGATTATTCTGGAAGATATTAATAAAATGTCGGGGAACTAATTTGACACTAGGAGCTCAAAACTCTGTTTACTCATAATACAGAAACGGCTTGACCAAATAACTTCAAATATGGTATGCGAGTAAAATTTTTACTTTTTCGTGTATTGTATTGAGAAAGTATTGTTTTCACGAAAATTTTCGATTTGGAGATTTTGATGGCAATAGATGTTTTAAAACCTCTTGAACACGTTTGAACTAACTTTGGAGTAAATTTTCATCTGTCCGTCTGTCTTTCTATTGTATGTGGTCTATTTCTTGTGTATGTGATAGCTGCTACAAATATCATTGGATTTTCATCAAACTTTTTATCCGACTTTGTTATCGAAAAATCTAGAACTAGATTGAATTTTCTGAAATTCGAGAGCAAACTTCGAGATTTATACAAAATGTTATATTTTTTACTTTCCTTATATTATACATAATGTATAAGGAAAGTATTGTGACGGGGTCGAAAATTCGAATTCGAGTTTCCGACGGGAGACCACGTTTCAAGCATCCCTGATCACGAATCAAACATTTTTGAGGTGATGTCTGTGTGTGTGTGTGTGAAAGTATGTGTGTAGGTGTGTGGGTGTGTCAGTGAGACTGTGGAGACGATATCTCACGAACGAATGGAGCGATTCAAATGAAATTTGGTAAAAAAATCACAATCCGTGAATACTGGAAGCCTATTGTTTTTAAACGTAATCGAATGTCCAGAACTCCCCCCCCCTAAATTTTCGAGTAAAATTTTGAAAAAAAATCATCAAAAAATCAAAACCTTTAATAAAGTTACGCAAATAGACATTTCTTATGTCATTTTTCTTTAGAAAACGATTGGCATAAACTTAAGAACGCTAGCATGAACCATTCTCTAGATATTGCACATTTTTCAAATAAATTTATCAAAAAATCCCATAAATTAAAACAAAAAATTAACTGTTGAGAAACATATTCATCTTTCATATGTAATATCATGCGATAAATTGGGTGACATCATTCATGTGGATCTAGCTCGTTCCATGAGAAAAGATGCTTTGAGTAATACTTTTGTATTTGAACGTCTATAGTCATATACCTGCTATAAGAATAACTTATTTCTCCGTCCATAACGTTTGGCGAGATTTTAGCGACGAATTTGGCGGGATGTCGCCAACTTGGCGACTTTTTTAAATGTTGCTAAATTAACGCAAATCTCGCCAAATGGATAAAAATGACACTAAATCAATAAAAATGACGACTAATTGTCGAAAATTCAATATCTTGGATTGAATATAAGTATCTACTGTAAGAATAACCGATTTTTTTTACTGTTAAAGTAGTAAATTCATCGCATTATATAAGGAAATCATATGTTGCCCACATCAGATTTTTTAACGTGGCAGCATAAGAAAATTTGACATAGTTTTACATAATCGGGCGTAAAAGATTATTTATGGTTCAATGATCATGAGACTTCACTATATCTATCATTGTTGTCAAAAATAGCCACAATATAATTCTTGTGTTTTTGACATCAGTGTCATTGATCCCCCCCCCCCCCCATCGGGGATGACAAGTTACCCCTCCCCAAAGGTGGATTTTTGAATAAAGTATCATTCCAAAGATTTTGTCATGCCCTTTAAAGTGAAGGGTAATATCCTATAATTGTTATCATTTGAATCAAAGATACCGATTTTTCAAAAATTTGCTTGTAAAGTCTGCTTAATACACCTTATTTTCGCAGCATTTTTCGTTATGCTCTAGTTTATTTAGTTAATTATTCATGACCAAAATTGTTTTAAATAAATAATTTATCTTCATCCAACTGTTTGGAAAACACATAGGGAGAAATCCGTCACAGATAACTAATGGTTCTTTTCGTCGAGGGTGTAGCTTTTTACTCAGTTTTTGTTCTCCATGGCCGATTTATCATCCTTTAAGAAATTTCTTTTAAACGTTGGCATTCTGTCGACAAATTTCGTACGGTTTACATAACTTAAAAAAGTTTGTTTAATGCAAGCAATCTGCTTAATGCTCGTAGAAATAGGTTAAGTAAAACCATTTTTCTTGGAAAATGCCCTCTAACTGACAGATTTAAATGAAGAATGTGGGGTCAACTACTTATGGAAAAAGTTGTGGCTGGAGATGCAGCTTCATATCTTTTAAGTTAACAAGCAGCTGTTATATTTTAAATATGCTTTTGGGATATGAATAAATTTGTTTGTTTGTTCGCATTTAGTTCTTCGTGGTATTTACTCAGAACAAATACGGGTGTTTTATCTTGTTGCTCTGCTGTCGGTTTCGGGAACAAAAGACATTATTTAATTGAGACTTATATAGTTAAAATGGATTTTAAAGCACTGCAAATAGAGATTTTGATTGTTGAAATTAAAGCTATACGTTAGATCATGGACGTATGAACAGAGGGAAACCACATTTATGATTGTATACGCCCCTTTACTTTTCTACCAAATAAGAATTACTTTATTTTTACAAACTTTACTTTCGCAAAACTGCTCTATTTTTACACAGAGAAAAATATATAATTTGAGATAAACTAACAATAAGAAAAATATATAATTTGAGATAAACTAACAATAAGAAAAACATATAATTTGAGATAAACTAACAATAAGAAAAATATATAATTTGAGATAAACTAACAATAAGAAAAACATATAATTTGAGATAAACTAACAATAAGAAAAATATATAATTTGAGATAAACTAACAACAAAAAAAATATATAATTTGAGATAAACTAACAATAAGAAAAATATATAATTTGAGATAAACTAACAATAAGAAAAATATATAATTTGAGATAAACTAACAATAAGAAAAACATATAATTTGAGATAAACTAACAATAAGAAAAACATATAATTTGAGATAAACTAACAATAAAAAAATATATAATTTGAGATAAACTAACAATAAGAAAAATATATAATTTGAGATAAACTAACAATAAGAAAAATATATAATTTGAGATAAACTACCAATAAGAAAAATATATAATTTGAGATAAACTAACAATAAGAAAAATATATAATTTGAGATAAACTAACAATAAGAAAAATATATAATTTGAGATAAACTTGCAATAAGAAAAATATATGATTTGAGATAAACTAACAATAAGAAAAATATATAATTTGAGATAAACTTGCAATAAGAAAAATATATGATTTGAGATAAACTAACAATAAGAAAAATATATAATTTGAGATAAACTAACAATAAGAAAAATATATAATTTGAGATAAACTAACAATGAGCCGGACTTTGAGTGGAATCGCGAATATGAAGTATGCGAGCTGTGAAGGATTTCAAGTTAAACTTTTCTTTTACAAATAATTATGAAATTTGAAATATAAAAAACTTATTTCAATACTTGAGAATCCTACTACAAAAGAGCATACAAGTTTTTAGAATTTTAATATTAAATTAAACAAATTAGAACACAGGAAATCATTGAAATCGAAGTAACACATTTAAATCGCAAAAATGTATTTAATATACAGTTAGCACGATTCATACACAATTCATGGAAATGCACACTGTTTGAGTAGCTGTTTAAAAGTAGTTATTTACTTACTATTTGTAGGAAACGTAATGAGCATGCACGGTTTGAAAATGGGCGTTTCGTCCTATTACAGTTCGTTTTCATAATTGAAATTTTAATTCTGCAAATCTGCGTGCAATTTCACGTATGTATTCAAAATGCCATCTTCCTACCTATTGAAGTTTCTGGTAAAAGGTATCACAAAATTTAGGCAGATGTTGATTTTGTTTCATTAAAAATGGAGAAAGGACTTCGCTTCGCTTGTCCATAATAATATTTTACATCTTTGATAGAACAGTTGATATACGGAGTTGCAATAAATGTCCCTAAACATACCAATTCCTTTGTAATAAAAAAATCGATGAGTGTATACTATGACGTGGCAATAAATTCACATAAATGCACTACCACCACTTACCATAGTGTCCCCAATTAACTCAGAGGTCGTATTAGTGACGACTGAAAGATTAAGTACATTGCGCATATTAATTCAGAAACCAGCAAATTTTGTGGCCACCAACTTTTATTACATATAAATTATAAAATAATTTAATAATAAACAAACATTACATATTTAAATCATACCTAAACTTGACTTCAGGGTGTACTAAATTAGCCACTATTATATGTACCAAAATTTATGATTGATTAATTACATCTAAACTCAAACTTATGACTTATGTTGGTGGGGGATATTCCCAAGCTCAGAGCTTATTGATATGATTATCTATACATTTAATTATATTAGCGGCAATCCAATTTTAAAATATAATACAATAATTAAAATCTACATCTAAATAATTAAAATCTACACCTTACACTTTGACTTACGTTGAATTACTACCCTCCCCCCCCCCTTTATTTGTGGCTCGAAACCTATGAGCATAAACAGTGTTTGTACATAGTGTAAACATTGTGTTATGCTTCATAACATATACGCTACGGCTGTTTATAGTAAAGTGACGTCTCCCGATCAAATATAACTGGTTTCAGTGCCTTTAATGGTAATTAAAATGTTAAGACACGAAATCGGAAACAAAGCGAGATAGACAAAAAAAGGCAACTACAAAATTATAGATTATCTGTCTAATGCGTAGGAATCGACAGTAAAAATGTTACGTAAGACATTTATTTCACATAATAGGGTTATTGACGACTGGCTGTACCATTCGGGAACGCTCAAATAAACAACCCTTACATGCATAAGGATCTAATGCACAATCTGTCCAAAATGCCCTCCATGAGCAACAATTCACATTTGAATTCGAGAAAGAGTTTTATCGAACAGTTTAACAAGCATTTCAGGTGTCACCGCTCAGCAACATAACTCATCGAAATATTTAAATAGCAGTCGGTAATGATACGATTTTTGTCGGGTATTTATTGCTTTCCATGTACACGTTTCGTGCGTTCCTGATGCCAATTTCTAATCAGTAAATAATCGTCTACAACTTTGTTTCTGAGATTTTTCTTCTATCTCGCTATGTTACCAAATCCATTATCCTAACATTTTAAACTCTCTAATAGAGGCGCTGCAATTACTTTCATCCGTGGCCACTTTACTAGAGGTAAAACTAACGTGTACACCCATGTACCTTCCCTTAAACAGTTATTGGAATGCTTTATGACTATCCCAGGAAACCTGTATAAATGTATGAATAATTATATACTAAAGTCATTAGTTTTTATTTGGTACAGGTTAAATATTTTTATGGCTAGATAATGTCACATATTTTTCTTTGTGCGTCCACCACGTATTTGTTGATTATATTACCTCAATCTACAATTATACTACGATGAATGAACATAAGTACTAAATCAATTATATGACTATACCTTTGTGTTATTCCGAAGATAATTTAGTTTTTTAATATCTAAAATGACATTTGGAACACTGCAGTTTACATAATAAGTACAACAAATAAATTTAGTAACACAGAAATGTTAGGAAAAAGATGCTTGTTGTATTTCTTCAAAGCATGTACTGCATACTTCGGTAATCTTAAAGACGATTTGGCCATTTTATCTTGTTTGATTTTTATAGTCTGTATTAACTGGTATATTTACAGTAATTTAAACGAATGTTTTGCAGTTTTTTTTTAACTTTCTCTACAATACATGGTAATGTATAAGGATGAATTTGAATTACGTCGAAAATCGCAACTCGAGTTTTCGATGGATCTACACGTTTTGGAACCTCTAGAATAGAATAAAACTATTTTAGCGTAACGTCTGTGTGTGTGTATATGTGTGTGTCTGTATGTGTATGCGTGTGTGTGTGTGTGTGTGCAGTGAATGTATCCACTCTAACTCAAAAACTAATTGACAAATTCCATTACATTTTATAAGTAAGTCACTTGTGAGTGATCCTGGTGCTGATAAGATTTTGGTATGATTCGGAAAAGAACCTGCCTTTTCTTGCAAAATGGCCCTCAAAAATTGTCAAAATCTAAAATAAATGACTACGTATGCTCAAATATATCAATTAAATGCTTGTTTTACGCATAATTTTTGACAATGGAAAGAATAAGACCACCCTCCATTACTCTAAGAATAGCCGTTCTCGAGATATTTTAGTTTCGCATTTTTGCCACGCCACTCTTAAAAATACGCTCAGTTACCAAATGAAAATGAAAATTCAATTAAAAGTGAAAATAAATTCGGCGTCATTTCAAATAAGTATGCTTGTTACTTTCTGCAATTAAACTCAATTTAATGAATTATTGAAGAAATAAAGATATATAAGTCTATAGGGGAAGCCATGTGCTGCCCACATCAAATATTTTTATGATGTTAACGCATTTAGCCCTAAAAACAGCTTGTTTCCTCAGTTCTTTTTATACTACATAATTTCGTAATCTTTTAATAACTTGGGCATGTTCTATAAGTTAGCTGATCATGATGCTCATGTAGTTTCCGTTCTTTTTTTCTGTTTTTTTTTAATACAAGAAATTTAAGTTCGTAGTTTTATTTACCGAGAAAGTTTCTGAATCCTTCTGCTATTTTTCCCTTTTTCTATGTTATTTTTTCATTTCATTTATTCTATTTTTTCGTTACTTGCTAATACTGACTTTCATATTTCGTTACTTTTGTATATATATATATATATATACAAATGTAACGCTTCGGCAGACGATAATTAGCTGAAAATTTCAGAAGTGAAGCTGGAATTTTCATGAGCGCCTGTAATTGCGACTTTTTTTATCAGTTTGCCGTAATGCTCAACAAGGTAGCTGAATAAATGAGCAAAAGATCAGATTTTTTTACAGTATAGTATGGTTGCTCTACCTTTTTATCCTAAAGAAACAGGCTGCTTCTGTCTCCGAAATCGATTGATAAATTTAATCAATTGTTTATGCAATTATTTTATTTCAGATCAAACATAATTATTTTATTCAGCAATAATTTGAACGCGAGCTATTGCATAGCATGCCATTTAAGAGTTTAGTTATAAAACCTTTGCAGACAACAGTTTTTACTTTTAAGGACAGGAATTCTTTACATTAAAGGGGGGTAGGTGCACATCGCTAGGTCGAAAATATTTTTTTCTCTTATATTTTCTACCAGTACCACATCTCAAAAATATTGTAGTCAACTTTTATAAAAAAAATACCTAAAAACGTGTGAGATATAGCAGTTTTGCTGACACAAACACAAGTCGTCGGAGCTGTGTTTTCAAAACTTTCAAAATTCGTTTTGCTAATCTCCTTCAACTGGAGAAGAAGATTGCTTGAAAACTATAAAAGCTTTGTGAAACCAAATAATTGATCTAATAGAAACTAGATTTTCTACTGAACACTTTTGTTGCTCCCTATTTATATCTATTTTATTATAATTTAAAAACATTTCGCCTACAAGTAAACAATAATGAAGCAAAAAACTAGCTCAGACAAAAAAAAAATTAGTTTTGTCGTAAAAAAATAGTTCCCAAAATATTAAAATACCGCAATTATTTTTATGTATTCAAAATTTGTACCA
The DNA here is from genome assembly GCA_951213105.1 of Amaurobius ferox. Lineage (NCBI taxonomy): Eukaryota > Metazoa > Arthropoda > Arachnida > Araneae > Amaurobiidae > Amaurobius > Amaurobius ferox. The sequence continues at coordinate 54,770,597 of OX578143.1, read as the reverse complement.
TATTTTCGACAAAACAAATAAAATAATTGTTTACATTTTCATCTATTAAGCTCGGAGATAAGCGTCCAACGTGTTTACATTTTTCGTAAAGCTCCGATTTCCGACAGAGAAACACCAACCATATATGTTATTCATATCAAAATCTTTTTGTTTTCGAACATCGCAGGTACATTTCCCCCCTTAATTTTACATTTTCACACAGAGATGTTAAGAAGCCGAAGATCACACGTATAAAGTCCTTTCAACTCCAGAATCTATTTTCTTCGACCTTTTGGAAATCACAAAGCAAGAAATCCGTCAAAGAGAAGTCATAGTGCTTATCACCAGAGGGCGTAATTTTTTTATCCCTCTTTCTCTTCACCATGAACAATTATTCATCATTTCCGAAATTTCCTTTCATCTGATGGCATCCTGTCGACATTCTTTGTACAGTTAACATAACTTAAGACAGTTTTCTTAGTGCATAAAACTCCGTTTAATGCTTGTAAAATCTATTAAGTAAATGCATTTATCTTTAAAGTGTAACAGAGACAGATTTAAATGAAGAATGTACAGTCAATTTATATAAAGAATTGGGGTCAAACATAAAATTCCATGCATGGAGCTATGCAATGTTCCCAGGACAGTTCTTAAGCACTCTAGTGAATTTGTGAGGGCGGATCCTTGACTGTACACGTTAAGACTACTATGTATAGTTACGGGGTGTGTAAAGTATAACAAAGACAGATTTAAATGAAGAATGTATAGTCAATTCATGCAAAGAATTGAAGTCAAACATAAAATTCTATGCATCGAGCTATACAATGTTCCTAGGACAGTTAAGCACTCCAGTGAATTTGTAAGGACGGATCCTTGACTGTACACGTTAGGACTACTATCTATAGTTACCGGGTGAGTAAAGTATAACAGAGACAGATTTAAATAAAGAATGTACAGTCAATTCATACAAAGAATTGGGGTCAAACATAAAATTCCATGCATGGAGCTATACAATGTTCCTAGGACAGTTCTTAAGCACTCCAGTGAATTTGTGAGGACGGGTCCTTGACTGTACAAGTTAAGACTACTGTGTATAGTTACGGGGAGTGTAAAGTATAACAGAGACAGATTTAAATGAAGAATGCATAGTCAATTTATGCAAAGAATTGGGGTCAAACATAAAATTCCATGCATGGAGCTATACAATGTTCCTCGGACAGTTCTTAAGCACACCAGTGAATTTGTAAGGGCGGATCCTTTTTTGACTGTACACGTAAAGACAACTATCTATAGTTACCGGTTGAGTAAAGTATAACAGAGACAGATTTAAATAAAGAATGTACAGTCAATTCATGCAAAGAATTGGGGTCAAACATAAAATTCCATGCATGGAGCTATACAATGTTCCTCGGACAGTTCTTAAGCACACCAGTGAATTTGTAAGGGCGGATCCTTTTTTGACTGTACACGTAAAGACAACTATCTATAGTTACCGGTTGAGTAAAGTATAACAGAGACAGATTTAAATAAAGAATGTACAGTCAATTCATGCAAAGAATTGGGGTCAAACATAAAATTCCATGCATGGAGCTATACAATGTTCCTAGGACAGCTCTTAAGCACTCCAGTGAATTTGTGAGGACGGGTCCTTGACTGTACACGTTAAGCCTACTATGTATAGTTACGGGGTTTGTAAAGTATAACAGAGACAGATTTAAATGAAGAATGTATAGTCAATTCATGCAAAGAATTGTGGTCAAATATAAAATCCCATGCATCGAGTTATACAGGGTATTACGACAGTTCTAAAACATTACAATAAATTTATAAGGGCGAATCCATGACTGTAAACGCTATGACTACTATCTATAGTAAAGTGTCCTTTCCCGATCAAATTGAAGTAATTCCAGCGCCCCTAACGGAGAATATATAAAGTTAGAATAACGACTCGGCAACAATTCAAAATAGACGAAAAAACTAGTTGCCGAGTATTGTCTTATTATTAGAGTATTGTCTAATAAGTAAGAATCGACACCAGGCACGAACGAAACACTTTTATGAAAGGCAATAAATACCTGTCGAAAGGTCGGTATTATCAGAGACTCTAATACGATGCAATGCTTATCAAAATACGCTGTAATACTTTATTCAAATTTAAATGTGCATTGTCTCCGACAGAGAAGATTTTAAATTGGCTCTAGACTAGATTTCTGTTCATTTAAGTGAGTGAAGTCATAATAACATGTTAGTTATCACTTCATTAATTTGTATTATATTATTATTATTCTGACGTTGACTAACAGCCTATTAGCACTCCGGTTTGATTAACCAATCAGGAGCTGGAAAGACAGTTTACGGATTTTACAAATGGGATAGAATGAACGTTTCGGAAGTTTTTAGATGACATAAGTCCCACTCACGCCGATTTCTGGCTAAGAAGTTCTGGTCGTTAGAAGGAGATCTGGAGACTTACATCTAAGACACATAAATATAAAGGCTGACGCAGCCGCCATTTTGACCCCAACCGGTCCAGTGAGGTATAGTCTCAATGTGCTATTTCAATAGCGCGCGCTAATTACATATGACTGATATTTGATACGCAGTTTAGATGCAAGGTAGTACTTGATGCAATTTAGCATATTTGATGTAATATTTGATGCAATTTAGATATTTTCTCGAGATCGAGATCCCGAGAAAAGGAACAGAAAGTAACCCTCTTTTCGCCATGTGCACAGTCATTGCTTCAATTGGAAGTCAAGAGGCCGCTGTTGCACCAGCTTATGTGTTTAGGAGGTCGACGATATAGCCATCCGAGTAATTGGAAGCCAACAGCGGTTAAAAAGTTCTCGCTTGTTATCAGATATATATGTATATAGGTATATAGGTATATATATATATATATATATATAAATATATATATATATATGTATATATATATGTATATATATGTATATTTATATGTATATATATATATATATATATATACATATATATATATATCTATATATGTATGTATATATATATAAATATATATAATATATATATATATATATCTACAGGGTGATCATAAAAAAACTTCCCCGATATATGAACCCCTAGCGGCCTATCCGCTCAACCAATCGAAACGAAATTTCAGATATTGTTATTTGAAGGTATGCGCTCGAGATTGTGATGATTTCGAACAATAGAGCTCTCACGGTTACGGTTACAGTGAAAAAATTTCGAAATTTTTGAATGGCAACACTAACTTTTTTTTTTCCAGCGCAAATTGATCAGCGCATTGAAAAACCATAAATGGCGTTGGAACGATACACGTATGACGAAAACTGGTGGCGTAAAACATTTGCAAAGAAGAGCATTGTAAAGGACAAATGGCAACACAGAGAGGAGGTGCATTGAAGCACTTAATGCCAGTTATAATGCCAGTTATAATGACTCTAATGCTGCAAACTTTTTAACTTAAATTTAAATTTAAAAAATTGTAATCTGGCTATAAACTTATATGATAAAAGAGTAGACTTTAACTTTAATACCTCTAAAATTCAATACTTTGACTCTGGGCTACATACATCAGTGTTTAGAAATATCATATCAAACCAGGTTCCTAGAATAAATAAAATTTGTGATGACAATTATAAATTAACACATTTTATAGAATTATTAAATACTGCAGCCAATAATGCATATCCTCCTAATTTCGTAATTAAGATTATAAACTCAGTGTATCAACTACCACTCGACAACCTTAAAGACTTCCCAATTATGGCGGCTAATTTGATTTAAAAAAAAACTAATTATTATAATTTCTTAATTATATGATTATATAAAAATGTAAAATAAAAAATAAACTCAAATAAAAATTGAAAAGCAATAAATTTGAAAATAAGAAAAATAAATATTTAATATTTTGAAAATTATTTTCGCTAAAAATATGTAACATTAGCCAATTTGATACTACGATTCGAGCTCCCTATATAATGGTGACGGTGGAATACTCGTTTATTCAGTTCTTCTAATAATCACTTGTCTATTCATACTGCTTTACTTATATGGTAATTTGTTCTGTCTCGTACTCTAACTCACTGGACGGGTTTTAGGGAATGTCACTGTAACAGACCGCCCCCCCCCCTTTGTTCTTATTCATCATACTTCTTCTGGATGCTTCTCGACAATTCTTCATTCCGGCTCTGCTCGTACTTCGCGTGCAGTTTAGGATTCCTGCCTCATGATAATGGTAATTCTTGATTTCCTGTTTTTAACACATTACAATATAGTTGAAAAGTGTTTATGACTTTGTTCATTCTGTCTGTCTGTCCGTTAGCACGATAACTGCCGTAAAAATGAGTTTATCCAAATGAAATTTCAGTATGCTTTTCAGACGGTCTGTGGGACCTATGGGAATATAAATGAATATTATCACACAATTAGTATTGGATTGAACCCGGGTTGAAAAAATGAAATACATTGAATCCTATGGGATCTAATTTTTCAAACATTTTTGAAGCGAATTTAAAGATCACAAATTGCTTTAAAAATTTTAGAAAATATTCAAATTATCCCATAAAATATATAAAAAAATTTCAGCAAAATATATTCAGTAGTTTTTTTAAATAAAAATTAAAATAATAATTTCACCCTTTATATGAAGAGATCATGTGACCCACTTCAAAATAAAATATGGCATCCATCTTGTGTCAAAATCGCGATCTTTAAAGTTCTTTTTAATTCCTATTTAGTGTTGTATCCGTCCCAAAACCGATTTATTTTTGCTTAAATTCTATGCATCTACATACTGAAACAACGCAATTACAATATATTTGAGTTTAAATGATCATCAAGTTTGATTATTTCTGCAACGAAGCCTAATTTTCACTTATGGATAATTTAAACACCAAAAGACGTAGAATGACTTGTATAAGAGTTGCTGCATTTTTTTAACGCACAATTATTTAGTTCATGGAGTCTGCAATATAGCTGATATGAATGAAAAATTCATTGATTTTACACACATAACTAGACGATTTTTTCAATGAAGTTTTAAGCATAGAGTTAAATTATTTGTACCTCCATGGTTTTAAGTTTTCAAATAAAATAAATTATTATAGAACTGTGATGAATAGAAAAAGGTTTATGAATGAAATGCTCTTTTTATAATGAGGCGATTTATATTTCAATGACGTCATTTTAATAAAGTTCATTTGTTTTCGATGAAGTTTTCAAATATAATAAATTATTGTATTATTATGATAATTTTAAAAATATCACCGAGGAATGTATCGCATTTTAAAGATGTTTAAACCATGCAATTTATTATTCAATGCCGTCATTTGAATGAAGTTCATTTGTTTCGATGAAGTTTTAACTTTTCAAATATAATAAATTAATGTAGTATTGTGATAATTTTAAAAATATTACCGAGGAATGTATCGCATTTTATAGATGTTTAGACCAGGCAATTTATATTTCAATGCCGCCATTTGAATGAAGTTCATTTTTTCGATGAAATTTTAAGTCTTCAAAGATAATAAATTAATGTAGTATTGTGATAATTTTAAAAATATTACCTAGGAATTTATCGCATTTTAGAGATGTTGAAATAAAATTGCATTGAAGTTGGAAAGTGTTTCATAATCAATGCTTTATGCATGATTGATCTTTCTTGTTTTCTTTTGCTTTCAATTCTTCCTCTTTTAAGGCTTGTATTCTCTTGCATTGGTATTTATAATAACATACCATTGCCAATTCTGAAACAAGTATGAGTCTGGGTTAATTAGAGCTAGATGCATAGACTTGAAAATGAGCCTAGTTTAATTTATCTTCAAAATTAAGCCAGTGCTGAATATTTCTTTTTTCGGCATTGTGGCCGTGGTTTAACTGTTTTGTTGATTTTATTATTTCGTTATTATTTGATTTGGTTAATATATCTTTCTAATGTATATATATATATTTCTCCATGCAATACCGAAAAAGGACTTTGCCCACAGTTTTCAGGAACTGTACAGTCGTTGTCAAATGTTCATAACAATCGACGGACATTACTTTGAAGGAATGTAAACCGTTTTTCTTGATTTAAGTAAGAATCTCTCGTTTATGAACACATTCACTGAACTTTATTGTCATACCTTGTATATATGTCTGTGTGTGTGTGTGTGTGTGTGATCATTACAAGATAATGACTGCACCGCATTTCATGAATTTTTGTGGATGGCCGTGAAATAGCCTCATTTAAAATTTAGTCCATGTTTTGAGTTTCTAGGACCAGAGCTTTTCGAGATATTAATAAAAAACGAACCTCTCTTATAGATAGCATTATGCAGACAATATTTTTACCGCCAATTTATTTGAAGAAAAATATATCATGTTGCTTAGCAACGGAATTAAATCCGATGTATTTATACAGCAGACGTTTTTATTAAATATTTTGCGATTTAAATAATAAAAAATTGTATATAAATATCAATGTTATTGGACTTGCAGTTTTGACTGAATTATATCAATTAAGGCTTTCGGGCTTAAAAATTACGAGAAAACTGTTCAATATTTACATCATTAAAACTAGTATATCTTCTAATACTATTTTAACTCTTTCATTTTGGCATATATTGATCAAATTTCATATTTTTTTTATAAATTTGTTTATAAATTTATAAAAATTAGAGACTAGGATGTTTTATTATCCAGATCTGCATGTGAAAATAAATTTGTATAATGAGAAGAGATATTCTTATAATTTTTAAGTGAATCAAATTAAATATTCAATAGAATGTTTTTATTAACAATATCATTTATAATACTATAAAAATTTGCAGGTAATTGTGAATTTTAATTTTCCTTATATTATATATTCCGTACGAAGAAAGTGTATACTGCTAGTTTTGGAGAAGTAGGATCTCTACGTGGATATTACCGCCAAAAATTGTATCCTTATGCATATGTAGTCTTTGAGTCTGCTTAAAGTATATGAAATACCGCTTTTATTTTGATTATATTATATATTATCAGTTAAAAAAAATGTGTTCTTTGACCTCTTATACTCTGTGTGTGTTTTTTTTCTTAACAGTTAATCTTTAATTATTCAGCAATCCAGAACCACATCTGCAGTTGTAACAAGTTTCAGAATTTAACTAAAGACAGATAAAGTCAAAATCTCTACAATGGCTACATAACAGGTTAAATATCTGTAAGTGTTGGTTAAAATATCATTCCTGAATATAGATGTCACTCGCCAATAACCCTATTATATAAAATAAATTCCTTCCATAACAGTTTTATGGCCTATTCCTACTTGTTAGACAATCAATGTTCTTCCTTTCTTCTGCATTGCTTTGTTGGCAAGTTCGTTATCCCAACTCTTTTAATTCTCCGCTATGGACGCTGTAGTCCCTTTTATTCGATCACGCATAGTCACCTTACTATAGATAGGCCCAAACATGTACACTTATGGACACTTCCTTATAAAGTTATTGGTGTCCTTAAGGACTTTCTTAGGAGTCTTGTATGAAAATAATATGTATACTTCTAGCAAAGTTAAATTGAACACACTGTAAGCTTCCTCAGAGCATGCTGCCACAAACCCCTGGGTTGGCCGTGCAGTCTGGATTTTCAACACTGTAAGCTTCGGCCTACTATTTACTCAGTTTTGTCTTCATAAGCCTGTTATGACCCCATTGTTCATATAATTTCCATAGCAACAAAATTCATTTTTCATATTAATATTAATTTTTTTATTGAGGTTGAAGAAACTATGGATATAATTTTGAATTGTAACTATAGGAATCGTTTGATTTGAAGTCAAACCATGAGCTTAATACAACAAAATTTTAATTTATAAATGCTAATTAAGTTTAATATATGGATCATACAGATCTTTTCAACATAGTTTCTACAGAACTTTGCTGCCCTAACCGAGAATCGTACCACTAGGTCGGATTGGGACACAATTGCAAGTTCTTATTGTCGAAATGGACTTTGCATTCTCCACCCTCTAATGTCTGACTGTCGTGAAACTAATAATCTGACTGGCCACCTCCTGCTATTTTTATCTCGGGTTAGCCTGCTGCTACTACTATTTTTACCTTGGTTAGTATCCTGTTTGGTCGCTGTCCTTCCGATTTGAAATCAGCTCTCAATCTACTGAAGCTACGACAGTCGTACTAGAGTCACTTACACACCTCCGATATCTTTGCACTAACCTTCAAGGTTGATTTGTTCTGGCGCCATTGTAAAGAACCTTGCTGTTCCAACCAAGAATCGAACCACAAATCTTTGGACTGGAACGTTATTGCAAGCTCTTATCGTCCAAGTGGACACTGCATGTTGACCTTGCTTTTTCGTGCTTCGGTAATTGGTTTTAGAAATATATACGGAGTAGGATTCAAAAGTTCCCGGACTGAGCCTATAACTTAAAAAATATTATCAATTAAAATGCTGAAACACATCCTCCTTCGAAATAAGACCCTTGTGCAACAAGACACTTTTGCCATCGCTTGTAAAGGTCATCGAAACACTCCTGGAATCCATTTTAGCCATGTCCTTTAATTCAGCCTGCGATGAACTTTTAACTTCATCTGCGGATTGAAATCGACGACCCTGCAAGCGACTTCCCAGTTCAGGAAATTGGCTGAAGTCGCAGGGGACGAGATCAGGGGAGTAAGGAGGATGTGGCAAAACAGTTGTTTGCGTTTTCGCAAGAAAGCCAGCGACGAGGAGGGATCGGTGTGCGCAGGAGCGTTGTCAAGCAAAAGCACCCATGATCTGACCCCTTTTGGTCTTCGGTTAACATGCGGGGAACGATGTGTTGACACACTCTATGCTTGTTAAGATCCATTGACATGTGACCTCGGATATTCCAACTGATTCTGCTATTTCCGCTATTGTTTGCTGACTGTTCCCACGTACCGTCGCAGAAACCTGTTTTCTCCGGTGCGAGAAGTCTGCGGCCCGCCAACGCGTTCGTCGTCATCGGCACTTTCCCTGCCTTTTCTGAAAAGTCGATATCACTCAAAAGCTTGCGTTCGCAATAATGTATCACTGCCGTACACATACTTCAACATTTCGTAAACCTCCGTAGTACTCTTTCCCAAGCGAACACAAAATTTGATATTAATTCTCTGCTCAACAAACGCCATTTCTTTCAATCGCCGGTTACTAAGTGCACCCATCTACAAAATACGACGCCGCGGCGAGCCACCGACCACGTGATTTAGATCAAATCACTTTTAGAAGAGGGGGAGAACGTAGTAACACAGAAACGTTATCGTAGTAGCTCTACTACAAATATTTTTTAAGTTATGGAATCAGTCCGGGAATTTTTGAATTCTACCTCGTACTTCCAGTTTGAAAGTTTGTTTAAATTAAATGTGAAATTCTTTCATATCATTTTCTTTCCAGTGGGTGGTATTTTCTGCAAAATAAGGGGTATAAATTTTATACGGTCTCGTCCCTAGTATCAATACAATATTAGCCCAATTGTGGCTTTTTATTGGCTCCGATATTGGACCAATTGTGGCTTTTTATTGGCGCCAATATTGGGCCCATTGTCGCTTTTTATTAGCTCCAATATTGAACCAATTGTGGCTTTTTATTGTCTCCAATATTGGACCAATATGAAAAAGTGGACATTTTGACGGAATTAGTCCAATATTGGCTTAAAATATTGGGAAAATATTACGCCAATATTTCCAATGTAACACTAATATTGGCGCTATATTGTAATGAAAATATTAGCCAATATTGGAGCCCAATGTAACCCCAATATTTGCCCAATATTGGGATTGCATTGGAAATATTTCCTATGTAATCCCAAGATATGCAATATTGGTCCAATATTGGACCAATATTAAATGCTACTAGGGATAGGAAAAAAAAGTTAATTTAGAAAATGTTGAGCTATATAAAACGGGTTCCAAGAAAACAACCCGGTGCAATTATTTCAAATATTCATGAATATATTTACAACAGAATTAACATAAAAAATCTACTAAAATTGGAAAAATTGAATTTCCCTTCAATTGTTGGTTCGTACTGCAGGATCGGACTCCAAATAGGAACCAGACTTTGCACAAAACGTATCTGCGCAATGTTAGTTGTAACTGACCTTGTATTTGCAAGGGGAAAAAATTTGATGTTGTCAGCACATAATTTCCTATATAATACAATGAATTTATTACTTTTACAGTAAAAAAATAAGTTATTCTTATAGTAGATACTTATATGCTTTCCAAAATATTGAATTTTCGTCAATGAGTCGTCATTTTCATTGATTTAGCATCATTTTTATCCATTTGGAGAGATTTTCGTTAATTTGGCAACATTTAAAAAAGTCGCCAAGTTGGCGACATTCTGCCAAATTCGTCGCCAAAATCTCGCCAAGCGTTATGGACGTAGAAATAAATTATTCTTATAGCAGATAAATGACTATTGGCGTTCAAATACAAAAGTATTACTCAAAGTATCTTTTCTCATAAATGGGACGAGCTAGATCCACGAGAATGATGTCCCCAAATTTATCGCATGATATTACATATGAAAAGTGAACATATTTCTCAACAGTTAATATTTCTCTTTTAATTTATGGGATTTTTTGATAAATTTATTTGAAAAATGTGCAATATCTCAAGAACGGTTCGTGCTAGCGTTCTAAAGTTTATGTCAATCGTTTTCTAAGGAAAAGTTGCATAAGAATTATCTATTAGCGTAATTTTATTAAAGGTTTTGATTTTTGGATGATTTTTTCAAAATTTCACTCGAAATTTTAGGGAGTTCTGAACATTCGATTATGTTTAAAAACAATAGGCATCCAATATTCAAGGATTGTAATTTTTGTACCAAATTTCATTCGAATCATTCCTTTCATTCGTAAGATATCGTCTCCATAAACTCACTGACCACACACACACAGAGAGAGGCCAACGGCCGTACCGTGCTGAAAACACCGGTTCTCGTTAGATCACCGAAGTCAAGCAGCATCGGGCGCGGTAAGTACTTGGTGGGTGACCACCTCGGAACACCGCGTGCTGTTGGCCATCTCGGGTGCGGTATCCCCGTGGTTTGCGCGCTAGATTTGCACGCTACCACAAATGCCGCCGTGTTCATGCGGAGTACGATCACGTTAAACATGTGGGTCCGTAAGTCCTTCCGAGAGGTTGGTGGTAGGGGAAGGAGGGTACGGTCCCTGTGGGTGCCTCCCCCACTGGGTTCCGGTCTAAATTGGGTGGCACTTCCCGGCAGTCCATACAGTTACCTTACACCTTTCTGGTAGGTCGGACGGTCTGGGTCTCAACAACAACACACACAGAGAGAGACATCACCTCAAAAATGTTCAATTCGTGATCAGGGGTGCTAGAAACGTGCTCTCACGTCGAAAAATCGAATTCGAATTTTCGACCCCGTCACATTACTTTCCTTATACATTATACTATGTATGTAAGGAAAGTAAAAATTCCTGAATTTTTAATAAGCAATAGATAACTCGTGAAATATAGCAGATAATTGCAGCGGGTATTTTTTTTCTCTTTGGGCTAGTTGCTGTACTGCGCAACTTCTTCTGATTGAACTATTTTTGCATAAGGAACCTTCTAAAAATATAAACCCCTATATTTTCTGAAAATACCCCCCCCCCCCTCTTCGAAAAAAATATATGAAGTAATTTAGCATTTAATTTTAAAAATGTTTCAAATTGGATGTATATATGTATCTAAAACCGATTGCCGAAGCACAAAAAAACAAGGTTAATTTTGCTGAAATACCCTGTAATAACTTAATGGAAGTTTATTTTTCCTAGCCTGACTATAGTCAAATTAACTTTGCCGCAAGTATAAGTGTATTCTTACTTTCTCATATTAAGTATTACATTTGTATTATGTATTTTTTTTTCTTGAAAATTTTTAAATACGAGATGTTGACAGGGAAACACATGTTAACACCCCTGAACACATTTTACACACGTTTCGAAAGATATGCGTCTCTGTGTGTGTATATGCGTGTACGCAAATGTATTAAGGCAAATCAACGAAATACATCTAATGCAATATCGACTGACCTGTCTTTAAAAGATTTGCGAAACCGCATTTTGGAGCAATATTTCGAAAGTTCGTTAAAAAAAATTAGAAAATTCATTTAGAAATTTTTCACCTTCTATTACTTATTGTCCTACAAAAATGCTATAAAAGCAGGTAATGTAAATATATAAGAAAGTCGAATGGAGACACACAATGTAGTTCCTATTTTTTATTTCACTTTAAAATGCATTTACTTTAAAAAATATCTGATGTGGGCAGCACATGACTTTCCTTATATAATGCAATGAATTTACTACTTTTACAGTAAAAAAAATAGATTATTTTTATAGTAGTTATTTATATTCTTTCCAAAATATTGAATTTTCGTCAATGTGTCGTCATGTTCCATGTCGTCATCATCAATGAGTCGTCATTAATTTAGAGTCATTTTTATCCATTTGGCGAGTTTTTCGTTAATTCAGCAACATTTAAAAAAGTCACCAAGTTGGCGACATTCCAACAAATTCGTCGCCAAAATCTCGCCAAGAGTTATGGACGAAGAAATAAGTTATTCTTACAGCAGATAAATGACTATTGGCGTTCAAATACAAAAGTATTACTCAAAGTATATTTTTTCATGAATGGAACGAGCTAGATCCACGAGAATGATGTCACCCAATTTATCGAATGGCATTACATATGAAAAGTTAACATGTTTCTCAATAGGAAATATATTTTTTATTTTATATGACTCTTTGATAATTTTTTTTAAAAATGTGCAATATCTCAAGAATGGTTCATGTTAGCATTCTTAAATTTATGTCAATCGTTTTCTAATGAAAAATTACATAAGAAATGTCTATTTGCGTAGCTTTATTAGTGGTTTTGATTTTTTGACGATTTTTTCAAAATTTCACTCGAAAATTTACGGAAGTTCTGAACATTATATTACGTATAAAAACAATAGGCTTCCAGTGTTTACTGATTGTGATTTTTGTACCAAATTTCGTTCGAATCGGTCCATTCGTTCGTCAGTTATTGTCGAAAACTCGAATTCGAATTTTCGACCCCGTCACAATACTTTCCTTATACATTATGAATATAAGGAAAGTAAAAGAAAAAAAACTTAAAAACTTATCTCTGGAAAATTTTACATTTAGCGTTTTGGGATATTTATTTTGCAAAATCTAGTCAAAGTATCTTTTGAAACTTACATGCAAGTTCAGTATATTTATATTCTTACGATGCATCCTCTGGAATCACGGTAGTGCGCTCCAGATACAAGAATACGCCCAAATTTCTGGATAAATAACACGTTTATTCGCAAGCACGGAGTAAACAGGAACAATATACAGTAAAACAGCAGTCAACTGCTCCATTAATTTCACAAAACAACGAATACTATTCTCAATGTATTGACGAATATCACAATTCAATATTGCTCGCATCACGTGAACTGCCCTCCAGCTGAGTGATGACTCCTTTTACATATTCTCTGTTTAACTTCTATAAATCTCTCATATCTCGTAGAATATTCGTTAGTTCGAGGTGTTTCTCGAACCTTCGAAAACTCTCCTATCGCCAAATTGACGATAAATCGTCAAATCTGGCCACCTCCCTTCCGAACTTCTGCATATAGCAACCCTAGATTCACCTCATAGAAAAAGCTGCATGCACAGGTATTTTCTCCGTCTGATTTTCGAAAGAAACAAAAGTGAGGTCATTTTACACGTTCATAAAAATATACATAATCCTGAAATATCGTTCTAAGTAATATTTTACTAATTTGTTTCAAGAATAATTTATCAGCTTCCTTGCGTTTAATACGTGCAATTGATTTAATCATAGTAACTAGTATCTAGTTCTGTCAAAGACAGAGAAACTAGCATGCTTGAAAAATTAACTGTAAAATTGTTTTTAATAAGTTTCATTTTGTTTAACAATGTATGGTACTTGGCGTCGAAAATGGTTTTTTAATTCGAAAATAAGCTCATTTTTATTCTGTCTCGTGGTCGATACTGTAAGTGGATAGAGATTCAACCTTCTAAGTCACAAATGGATCTTCTTGTGTGTCTAAAAATGCAAAAACACGTTAGATTATGTATAGTGATTTAAAAAAAATTTCTCCTGCCTTTTCTTCTTTGAGAAACATAATAAAGCTTTGAATAAATGAAATGTGGAATATTCCCTAATGAGATTTGCATATTTTTTGTAGCGTGCTATTGAAGTATTGAATTCAATAAATTAACAAATCCTAATCAAATATTTGATTGTGTAAATTTTAGACGCGGTATTTGATTTAATATTCAAATTGAGTCATTTTGTGTTCACATCTTTCTACACGAGTGTCGCGAAGTGTCCCCCATGTAAATAATTATGACCAAAGTCACATCCACTCGAGAATCTATTTTCATCCAAATTTTGGAAGTCACAAAGGAAGGAATCTGTCTGAAATAAATAATGATCCCAATCACCAGAGGGCGTAGTTCTTTACCTCGTTTTTATTCACCATGGACGATCATTCATCTTTTCAGAAATTTCTTTTTATCCGTTGGCATCCTGTCTGCATTCTTCGTACGGTTAACATAACTTAAGAAAGTTTGTTTTATGCATAAAACTCCGTTTAATTCTCATAAAATGGGCTAAGTGAAAGGCATTTTTCTCGAAAGATATGGGCTCACTGACAGGTTCAAATGAAGAATGCAGGATTAACGGCGGAGGAAAAGAGTTAAAATGAACGATGCAATTTCAAATCTCTTGAGTAAACCTGTAAACGCTGAATTTCAAATGCAGTTTCATTTTACGAATATGCATTCATCTGCTTCCAAAAATTTCGAACTGTGTTTAGAAATAACTTTATTACAATCTTTTAGCTGTGTTTTTCTCTCTAGTAGAATTTCTACGATAGAGAGGTTGATTTTGTTACAAAAATAATCTTGTAATTCCAAGCATAAATAGCTTATGATTATGATTATTTTCAAATATGATTTATATACACTATAACAGACAATAAATGCAGTAAACTTTGTTTATGCCACCTACGACCTACGAATTATTAAAAATTCTCTAGTTCCAGTGTTCTGTCCTCCCATAAAATTTCACAGCAATATGAGCATTGGTTTTTCAATAATAGTGTCCTCAACTCACAAACATGCGCACACACAAACTCCGTATACAAAGACATACATACACGCATATATACACATGCATACATACACTCAAAGACTATACACACAGACATGCATACACACACAAACACCATTCACATACAAACATACACATACACAGACATGCACACACATACACAGACATGCTTACAAATACACAGACATACATGCACATACAAACACCATACACACCACATACACAGACATGCATACACATACAAACACCACACACACCATACGCACACACACAAACACCATATACAAAGACATACATACACGCATACATACACTCAAAGACTATACACACAGACATGCATACACACACAAACACCATTCACATACAAACATGCACATACACAGACATACACACACATACACAAACATACACACACATACACAGACATGCACACACATACATGCACATACAAACATCATACACACCACATACACAGACATGAATACCATACAAACACCACACACACCATATACACACACATTCATACATGCACATACACAAACAGTCACACGCATATACAAACATATACATACACACAAGGCCACTCTCTCTCACACACACACACACACACCCACACACACACAAAGACTGGCATTTTCAAAAAGTGTTCGAAATGGTTTCATGAAATCTTAAATGTGTTTATCCGTCAGAATCTCAAAAATACTTTTTCTTTATCAGGTGTACCTATAACGCCGATCTCAGTCTACCGGTCGATTACGTAATGATTTTTGGTCGATCGTGCAATGATATTTCGTTTACTTGGTAATGATTTAGTCTATTTTTAGAAACGTATTTTTCTAAAAGTAAATAGAGGATGGATTTTTACTCGAAAAGTAGATCTTATGTAAATATTAGTGAACAATCCCCAGCTGAACACAAAAGTATATGAAAATAAAAATGAAGTTTGCAAACTGCATGTTCATGGGAAGGAAAAGTCCTAATTAAATTAATCGTTACAGAGATAGAATTATTTTTACTTCTATTTGTTCTTCGTATAATTCCGTATTGTTCCAGAAATTACAAGCTGCGACAGGAAAGAAATACCATCCATAAATAAAAGAGGTATAGCAAGAGATACTTGTGTATGCGGAAATGAATTTGAACATAACAGATCAAGTATGATTGTTGTCCCGCAGAAATAGAAACGTAATAGAAGTAAGACTAATAAAGTTTGCCATGTAAAGTCATTCTTGCACTACTGTCTAAAATATATGAAATCCATAGGATCTATTAGATTTTCTAATACATATCTAAACTATAGCCGCTATAATTTATATAATATACTCTATAATAAAAAAATCGACGCACCAAGAAGGAGTTGTCCGATTGTAATGAAATTTCGTATGGAAAGACATTTTGAACGAACATGCAAAAGAATAAAATTTGGTGTCCAATGAATAAATAGTGGGAGCTCCAGTGCATCGGAACTGCGCATTCAGCAGGTGTATATCTGGGCTGGTGTATACCTGCAGGTGGGTATGATCTGCGGTGCCATCTCCTTGACCCCTTTTGTAGTGATTTCTGGCACACTGACAGCACAGCTTTATGTAAACAACATTCTACGACCGGTTGTGGTACCGTACTTTTGCGACACCCCGAACTTACTTTTCAACAAGATAATGTCCGGCCGCACGCGGCACGTGTTGCTATGACTTGTCTTCAAGCTTGCCCAGCTAGGTCTCCTGATTTTTCTCCCATAGAGCACATTTGGGACTTTATGGGAAGGCGATTGCAACCATCCCGGAATGTTAACGATTTAGCCCGACAGTTGGATGCAATTTGGCAAGATATCCCGCAGGACACCATCCGTGAACTTTATCAGTCTATGCCACGCCGCACACTGGTGCCGTGGCGGAAAAAAACCCCGAAACACGAAAATAATATTTTTCGATACCAACTACTATTTTTTGATAGGCAATGAACCGAAGTATCTTGCCATGTAAATAAATGTATTTTATTCAGTATAACTAGAAGGGAAAACTGATCTTAAACAAGACTTCCACATTCTAATTGAAATCTTGTTTTTTCTAACTAAAATTTCAATATTTTTTCCAAAATTTTTGTGGATATTTATAATTATATGTCTCACGTATTTTTAATATATGAAACCTCAGCTTATTTCTGACATAAATACATTTCGTAAAAACATAGCCAAAATCATACTATAAAGCGTGAAATATAGATATATACATTTTTTGTTTTCCTTCATTTCTTTAAGCCTATGAAAAAAGCTACACGTTCCTACACGCTCTGGATGAGTTATTTCGAGAGCAGATACTATTATGCAACTGTTCTGTGAAAATCAGCTGCAACTTTCGCTTTTTCGGCATGCATATAAAATCTTACTTTTAACTTATGTACATGCGCAAAAAGTATGCAAACATATTAAGAAATGCATAAGTTGTGATGTTTTTTCAGCAAATTCCTCGTTTGGCACCACTGTGCGCCGGGTGACATCCTGCATCCAGGCCAGAGGTGGACCAACGCCGTATTGACTTCCTCCCTTTGTATACGGCCAAACTCTAAATCATTAAATTGTTCTGAAATTTTAATCGTTTCTTTTTCTATGTATGTTCTTCACATCCACCAATTTTTATCACAATTGAACAACTCCTTCTTGGTGCGTCGATTTTTTTGTTATAGAGTGTATAACTACAGTCATAATTCGGGCATAAGTACCCCCGACTTAAGGCAGTTTGCACTGGAACCATACCCCAAAATTACGGTATTTGTTTGCGAGTTACATACACTTCACACACGCTATAGACGCGCTACTGCCTGCACAGTGTTAAGTTCATAGATCTAAAAGTCTGTAATTAAGCTGACCGCACACAGGAAGAGGCGGAATCATGAGATAAAAACATTAGAGATGAAATACTTTGCTTCTGGCTGTCCTCGGTTTGATGATTTGACTCATTCTGAATCGATATCATGAATGAAGAAGAAGTGGCTATTATATTATCTGATGTGGATAACAAAATGCCATTTCGAAAGCTTTAGACACATCCCATTAACTAAAACCGGAAAAGTCATCGCATAGGTGGTCAAAAACGTCAATTTTGGAATGATCCTTAAGCTGGAAATTGGATAATACAGTCCTTAACTGAAACAAAGCGACATATTTACTATGACGGAACTAAATGTCGACAAAGTCGACATCTAGTTCCATATCAAACAAGGTTTAATCTCACTCAACTAGACTAATGAGCAATGATGAATGAGCGCGTTGAACACGCCCTGTCTTCCCGGTTCCATAAGATGAAGCACATGCATAAAACGAAATGTCTTACCCCCACGAGACGTAATTCCAGGCAACTTCATCGTTTTGTTCAATTAATACATAAGCCCAATAAGTACAACAATTCATTAAGTACATGAGTATAAGAGCCCATTCCGTCTTTTTGACTTCGGCTTTGCTGGTTCTCTTACACTGACGAAGAAGATCCAGTATATCCTCGAAACAGCTGAATGCTGCATTTTGTCACATTTATGCTTAACACATTTCTGACCGGCTATTTCAAGCCAAACCTATTCCGTGCAGTCGGCTATCCAAACCAAGATAACTATGAATACGATACAGAACGCTGCTATAAAGACCTATATTCCTTTTAAACTTGAAACCTTAAAACACAAGTATACTCGTGACCGGTCGGAAACGTTCGGCCATGCGTACACGAGTATACTCGTAACCGGTTAAATACGTTGCTCATGTTTTTCTTATACACCGTTTTGTCTCAAACTGTCTCTCTCTGACCTCTTGATACAAGCGTCTCAATCAGTTTGCGGCTGATCCATAACAAACCACATTAACTTTATCCTTGATTCAATCCCTGCGTCTCAAGCCGCCTCGATTCTTCCTGTGTGCGGTCAACATTATACTTACATATGTTTCCTCAGATTGTTTCCAAAGACACTTTCTGTTCCCTTATCTTTATGTTTGGCTATTTCTATTTCTGACGAAATGGATATTAAAGTGTTCGTAACTTTTATTTTAGTGTTTTTGTGTACATAAAATAGTATTTAAGTTAATAATAGAATTCAAAACAAATTGCAAATGTAGACTATTATTACTGACATTAAAATCTCATTGGATTATTCTCAACCTGAGCCTAATTTAATGCTAAAACGTTTAAAATATCCTTTGTTATAACTTTGTGCTTAATTTGAAAAAAAGCTTATTAAAAATGGCAGATAAAGTGTAATTAGAGACGGAAATAAGTCCTACAGTTTATTTTCTTTTACTTGCAAATGCTTTATTTACATCCGTTGTTCATGTTTGAGGACCCAATGCAGTTACGTATGTACGAATATGTGACGATTGCATGAAAAAAAAATCTGATGTGGGCAACACATGACTTTCCTTATATAATGTAATGAATATACTACTTTTACAGTAAAAGAAATAGGTTTTTCTTATAGTAGATATATATATTCTTTCCAAGATATTGAATTTTCGACAATTAGTCGTCATTTTCATTGATTTAGCGTCATTTTCATCCATTTGTCGAGATTTTCGTTAATTTGGCAACATTTCAAAAAATCGCCAAGTTGGCGACATTTTGGCAAATTCGTCGCCAAGATTTCGCCAAGCGTTAAGGACTAAGAAATAAGTTATTTTTACAGCAGACACATGACTATTGTTCAAATGACTCGAGTTCAAATACAAACGTATTACTCAAAGTATCTTTTTTCATGAATGGAACGAGCTAGATCCATGAGAATGATGTCACCCAATTTATTGTATGGTATTACATATGAAAAGTGAACATGTTTCTCAATAGGAAATATTTTTTTTTATATAACTTTTTGATAATTTTTTTGAAAAATGTGCAATATCTCAAGAACGGTTCATGTTAGCGTTCTAAAATTTATGCCAATCGTTTTCTAATGAAAACTTACATAAGAAATGTCTATTTGCGTAACTTTATTAGTGGTTTTGATTTTTTGACGATTTTTTCAAAATTTCATTCGAAAATTTAGGGGGGTTCTGCACATTCGATTGCGTATAAAAACGATAGACTTCTGGTGTTTACGGATTGTGATTTTTGTACCAAATTTGGTTGGAATCGGTCCATTCGTTCGTCAGTTATCGTCTCCACAGTCTCACTGACACACACACACATACTTTCACACACACACACACATATACTTTCACACACACATACACACACACACAGACGTCACTTCAAAAATATTTGATTCGTGATCAGGGATGCTTGAAACGTGCTCTCCCATCGAAAACTCGAATTCGAATTTTCGACTCCGTCACAATACTTTCCTTATACATTATATATATAAGGAAAGTAATATATTGCTTAGACTTACGCACATTTTCAACTTCCGTATATTCTCCTGAACATAATCTACCGCAAGTTCAGGACATGTCTGTACACTTCATTTCATAGCGATAGCCACACCTCACAACCAGGGGGATTTCATACCGGGGCATGATTGACTTTATTTTTCCCTTGCTCTGCGCATATGACCACATGGGAACGCATTTTGTTCTCGGACTCTCAAAAGGAACCGAATTTGTTAATTGCAACTCTTACCTTACTCCAGCGACGTCACTAAATTTCCTTGGACGCCACTGAACCTTGTGTGCACAGCACAACTTAAAACATTTGTGCAAATTGTTTACGCCTGGATATTGCCACTAATTAACAAACTATTTTTAACTGTAATAATGCGGGTGGTTTGACAAAACCTATTAAAGTTTTCTCTGTGTGGCATCACGAATGACGAATCTTAATTCCCATTTCGTCAAGCTGATAACTTTTTCATTGGTTGACGGGCGAAGCGCACAACCTTATATTAAAGAACCTTGCTAACAACCCCTTGTAAAAGGTATCCAGTTGCACGCGTCATCAGTAGTTAATGCCACTGCGGTTGCCGTTCGGGCGCAGTTTAGGGCGATTTTTTACAATTATACACATTTTATATAAATGCATTAAAAATATTGTTCAGTTAAACTGATCCTATAATATAAAATCTCATCAAACTTATTATCGAATATTTTTAATGTAAAATGATTGTTTGTTTATCTTTGGAAATAACAATCACTGCGGTTGCCGTTCGGGCGCAGTTTAGGGCGATTTTTTACAATTATACACATTTTATATAAATGCATTAAAAATATTGTTCAGTTAAACTGATCCAATAATATAAAATCTCATCAAACTTATTATCAAATATTTTTAATGTAAAATAACTATGATTGTTTGTTTATCTTTGGAAATAACAATCACTGCGGTTGCCGTTCGGGCGCAGTTTAGGGCGATTTTTTACAATTATACACATTTTATATAAATGCATTAAAAATATTGTTCAGTTAAACTGATCCTATAATATAAAATCTCATCAAACTTATTATCGAATATTTTTAATGTAAAATAACTATGATTGTTTGTTTATCTTTGGAAATAACAACCACTGCGATTGCCGTTCGGGCGCAGTTTAGGGCGATTTTTTACAAATATACACATTTTATATAAATGCATTAAAAATATTGTTCAGTTAAACTGATCCTATAATATAAAATCTCATCAAACTTATTATCGAATATTTTTAATGTAAAATAACTATGATTGTTTGTTTATCTTTGGAAATAAACAACTGATCTCTCCGCTGAAAAATAATATCCGATCATCGATAAAAAGGGGACAAGAACTGCTATAATAAACGAATTTCAAAGCATCTGTCTACAGCAGATATCCGCAATGTTGTACCATCCGCAAGGACTTTTAAGCTTCAAAATATCAACAAGATTAATTCTGAATAACTAGGACAGGTATCAGTAGTATACGTATATGGCCACCTTTGATACGTATATGTTCACCTTTGACCACTCCCATTTTCCACATTCGAAATTCTCCCGAGGACACTCAAATAGAATTTACTTGCAAAAAGTATAAAATACCATAAATCTTCCAAGAGTATATAATATGTATGTGAGAAAAGGGGGATGAGTAAATTTAAACAGGCCGATTCATTCCAAATCAGTATTTCGGCAAATGCTAAAGAGAACACGGAAAAATACAGAAATTTATATAACTTTTCAACGTAAATTTCATATTGGCATTAATTCTTTGGCTTCAAATCTATATTCTATTTTTTATGTCTTTGTTAGTTGTTGTACGATGGCAAACATTTGAGTAACTCTTGTTTAAATCTAAAATAAGTAGCAACTAACATTATTCTATCGTCCTACAGAGTACATTGCAAAACATTCAAAGTTTATAATTTCAAAATCAATATTTTTAATATAGAATAATTGTAAATCAAGAGCAGAATTATTTAAATTCTAAAAAAACTAAAAATTAAAAAAGTCACATTTTATATAATGCCCGAGCTTAAAATTTCTATGAGGAAATCAATCCTTGTAAAATTTCAGCCAGCAAATGCAAAATAATACTACAAACAAAAAGTGGAGTTATTGAGTCAAATAAAAAAAAATTCTGACGCCACTTTCTCTCTCCACAGTTGAAGTCTTTCCACAGCTGTAGCAAAGGCCGTTTTGTGCCAGATATAGGGGTCCCCAAAATATATTATATGGTCAGTCAATTTGTTTTTCATTTTTATTGTCAACTTTTCAAAGATAAACGTGAAACAAAAATTTATATTAACAAAAAAATATAATTGAGTGATAATTTTTTCCCCTTTCACCGATGAGTGCGTGTTGCCATTTAAAAAAATCTGATGTGGGCAACACATGACTTTCCTTATATAATGTAATGAATTTACTAATTTTACAGTAAATAAAATAGGTTTTTCTTATAGTAGATACTAATATTCTTTCTAAGATATTGAATTTTCGACAATGAGTCGTCATTTTCATTGATTTAGCGTCATTTTTATCCATTTAGCGAGATTTTCGTTAATTTGGCAACATTTCAAAAAGTCGCCAAGTTGGCGACATTCCGCCAAATGTGTCCCCAAAATCTTGCCAAGCGTTATGGACGAAGAAATAAGTTGTTCTTACAGCAGATAAATGACTATTGGCGCTCAAATACAAAAGTATGACTCAAAGTATCTTTTTTCATGAATGGAACGAGCTAGATCCACGAGAATGATGTCACCCAATTTATCGCATGGTATTACATATGAAAAGTGAACATGTTTCTCAATAGGAAATATTTTTTTTTCATTTTATATGACTTTTTAATAATTTTTTTGAAAAATGTGTAATATCTCGAGAACGGTTCATGTTAGCGTTCTAAAATTTATGTCAATCGTTTTCTAATGAAAAATTACATAAGAAATGTCTATTGTCGTAACTTTATCAGTGGTTTTGATTTTTTGACGATTTTTTCAAAATTTTATTCGAAAATTTAGGGGAGTTCTGAACATTCGATTACGTATAAAAACAATAGGCTTCCAGTGTTTACGGATTGTGATTTTTGTACCAAATTTTGCTCGCATCGGTTCATTCGTTCGTCTGTTATCGTCTCCACAGACTCACTGACACACACACACACACACAGACATCACTTCAAAAATGTTTGATTCGTGATCAGGAATGCTTGAAACGTGCTCTCCCGTCGAAAACTCGAATTCGAATTTTCGACCCCGTCACAATACTTTCCTTATACATTATGTATATAAGGAAAGTAAAAAATTGAGTTCCAAATTTCTTTCACACATAACTCCGAGAATATTTGGGTCAAAGCGATCAAACTTATTTTAAAGGATTCAAGAACCGATAGAAAATATTTCAAGTATTCAGGTTTTTATTAAAGTAGGTGGTACAAAAATTTACATTATGATATTCAATTTTTATACTGTGGGAAAAGAATCTAAAGTTATACATTTTAAATTATTAAATTCGTTTAAGGATGACATGGCCGTTAATTCTCGTATTAGTGGATTTATTATTTAATCGTACATTGCTAGTTGTGCCGCTATATAAAACCCTCCAATTATTTACCTTTCGTGTGAGTCCTGTAAAGGAATAATTAATTAATAAAATGCTAAATTGATCACACCATTTAAACTTTAACAATAAAATATTTATTAACAACATCAAATCTAAATTATTTAATTACACCAATTATTCAATTAATTATATGCTTCACAACAATTATTCTCATTAATTATTGCGGCGGAGGGGACATATACGACCAGAATTATTAAAATTACTATCATGTGTCTATGACCTGTGATTGTTAATGAGCACATACCTTCCAATTCGTCTTGGGCTTTGATCATATATCGAATGCTTGCATCAGTTATATGCACCGCCGTAACTCTTTGGTGTTGTTGTTGAGACCCAGACCGTCCGACCTACCAGAAAGGTGTAAGGTAACTGTATGGACGGCCGGGAAGTGCCACCCAATTTAGACCGGAACCCAGTGGGGGTGGCATCCACAGGGACCGTACCCTCCTTCCCCTACCACCAACCTCTCGGAAGGACTTACGGACCCACATGTTTAACGTGATCGTACTCCGCATGAACACGGCGGCATTTGTGGCAGCGTGCAAATCTAGCGCGCAAACCACGGGGATACCGCACCCGAGATGGCCAACAGCACGCGGCGTTCCGAGGTGGTCACCCACCAAGTACTAACCGCGCCCGATGCTGCGTGACTTCGGTGATCTAACGAGAACCGGTGTTTTCAGCACGGTACGGCCGTTGGCCCTAACTCTTTGGTGTGCAGCTCCTTCTCGTACATCTGATTGCACTCACACATCATATAGATCTAGCCAGTATTTTTGGAACATTTGCACAATTCTTTAAGTCATGTTGTACAAGCTATATGTGCACAAGTTGCACAAATCTGCTCACGTCCTTTCTAAGTCAAAACCCTTCATTATTTCTTTACTGGTCTGCTCTTAAGTCAAAATATTTTGTAATTTCTCCTCTGGTCTGCTCTTAAGTCAAAATTCCATAGATGTCTGCTTGATTCTCGGGTCACAGGCTGTGGTTCCCTCGTTGGGGGGGGGGGGGGGTAACTCCGCCTTTTCTTCCATTTGGCGTTTATTGATTACTCCTTTACCCAATGGCACCATTCTACATCTCGTAAGGCCCAGCTCCGCCGCTCTGTCATGGCCCCCTAAATTTAGGGTTTTCTGACCTTTAGGTTCACGGAGTGATAAAATTCGGTGCCAGCCAGACTACAAGCTTTGTCCGCCGTTTTGGCCACCATAAATTTATGCATAAAAGTGTCTCATCAAATGTGAGATCTATTTCTGGTCTCACATATACTCTCCCCGAATTAAAATTCTTTTAAAAAAATTATTTTCTCGATCTACAATAGTTTTATACCAAAGGTATTTGTCTAAATTGAATTGTTCCGGAGTTACAAATTTATTCTCTATTTCTGAAACACCCCGGTATACAGCGAGTGTACAAAATAGTTTGCGATGAATTGCGTTTAAAAGTTGGTACTGTGTCTAAGAGATCGTATACTTATTCTAATTCTAAAACGTGGTTCCAGCTATTAGTTGTCAAGAGATTTGAAGAAGAGTAATATGCATTCTCTCTGAAGAATAAGGATCACACAAAGAAAAGTTCAAATTTAATGAATTGCACTCTGGACAGTGCATGGCGACCTACGGAAAAAAAGTACCGTTCCATTAATAGTACTGAAAAACTGCCTTGAAGCTGTCATCTGCGTGCTACTACTGCAAGGCAAAATAGAAAATTATCTCAAACAAAGAAGCAAATGCACCTTTGTGAGAAACAAAATTAACGTCAGCGGGTTTCACTTATGAGAAGGGGTAGCAAAACCATTCTTGAAGCCAGAACACAAAAAGAAAATTTTGCAAAAATCACCACAATTAGTAACTCGATGATTGGAAAAAAAGCAATTTTTAGTGATGAATCGTATATTTGTTTCGGGACATTTTATTCTTCAGTATATTTTTAATGTATAGTTAGCGTTCATAAGGTAATATCAAATGCTTTGAGGTGGAGACGTATTTAACTCAATGTTGTGACACTGGCCTACCGCGCTTCAGTCCTGAAATCAAACTCCAACACTGTCAAGTCTATCTCGCATTCTCGCCCCATTAGTGACTTTGGACGAACATGAAGCATCCTTTACTCTATTATTTCTAGTTATTCAAATTTTTGACAATTATATATGCAATTGTAAAAATGACCTTTCTATATTCTCCATGTTATGGCACCAACACAAACACGTTACATTATCTTCCAAGATTCTCTACCGCCTATTTACAGTACATCATTGGACCTTGGAACTTACTATGAAACTGCTTTGTGACTGTTCCTACCTTTTAACCTAGAGCTCGCACGCCTCATCTGTAACCCAGGAATAGCTCTTCTTCGTCTCGACGAAACTCACTGGGAGGAAATACACTGTATTTACTGCTCATAAAGTAGTATTCCGCCAGATCCAAATACCTTAAGCTGGAAACATTTTTAGCTCAACTGTATGATGTTAGCCTACCACGACTCCGGGATCAAACCCGGCACAGCCAAGTTGGGGATTTCACGCTCTCGCTACAAATGTAATGCATAATTTCTTACTGAATTTAACAGTCTACTTCTATGCGGTTTTGCTAGTATGCAAGATCTGCGTAATTTGCATTTTACACGCGCAAAAAATTCGAAATCGCCTTTGGAAATAAAACGTAAAATGCATTACCCCGCAAAACATTCATAAGAGAGAAAACCATTTCCGTAGAAAGGCAATATCTTTTTATCTCGCAGCTGTAGTATTAAAACCGCACATACAAAAGCTTTGTCTCCTACTTGCCATACAACCATACTAAAATAACATCTGCTCAGCACTTTGAAAGCATTTGCGCGATTATCCATTTCCTTCTAGCTGTGGGGTTGTGTGTCTATTTCTTTTGTCCGAGAACAAACACGGAGCGTTCTCTAGAAGCGAGATTGTTTCAGTAAACGCCCCTTTCGTTGTGCTCTAAAAATATATTGAATGCATCCGGGACATTTTTTATACGAGATTCTTTAAGCAATAAATGAGATTTTACACATTTCTTTTATCACTTTTCCAAAACACCATTCACGTAAAATCACTTTTACAAAAGTAAAAGTCTAATGTGTTACCAAAACGTGATTTTATACAAGGTTGGATCAAAAAGTTCGGAGACTGTGCTGCTACATCCAACCCTGATTGGAGGAGAGGGGAACTATTTTACCGTGGCGTAGAGGCACATGTAACGCAAGACGTGAAAAGAAGAAGCAGGTGTTTTTCCAGACAATGCGTGTCAGTGAACTGTAGTCGTTCGTGTTCGTCGAAAACGGAAATGGCGTTTGAAGAACAAAGTGCGAATATCAAATTCTGCCATCGTTTGGGGAAATCGCCGACAGACACATTGAACCTGCTACAGCAGGTACAATGTTTCTGTCTTTTTTGTTTTCTATAAACTTTATTTACTTCTGTCACAACATAAAATGCAGCACAAATGAAGACAAGAAAAATTAATCATGCATAAAGCATTGATAATTAAACGCTTTCCAACTAAAATGCGGTGTTTTTAAACGCCTCTAAAATGCGATACATTCAGATTATGGTAGTATCATGATGGTATTTTTTAAATTATCACAATACTACAATAATTTACTTTACTTGGAAACTTAAAACGTCATCAAAAATGGCAATGCTATAAAATCGCCTGCTTTTTTATGTAAAATCAATAACAATTTCATCCATATTACTTATATTCCAGACTCCAGCGCTAAATAATTTTGCGTTAAAAAAATTCCGCAATTCTAATCAATCGTTCATCTTATAATCGCTTGATTTGCTCACATTCTGCATATGTTGAAAGTAGGCTTCGTTGTAAAAATAATCAAAGTTTAGTGATCATTTAAAATAGCAAATATTGTAATTGCGTTGTCACAGAATTTAGATACACAGGTAATATGCAAAAATAAAGTGGTTTTAAGACGGATGCAACACTAAATATAAATATAAACGTTCCTTAAAAATCATGATTTTTACTAAGCGAAAAAAATGGATGCCATATTTAATTTTGAAATGAGTCAAGTGATCTCTTCATATAATATGGGTGTAATTATTATTACGCCATATTTTATTTTGCAATGAGTCACGTGATCTCTTCATATAATATGGGTGTAATTATTATTTCAATTGTTATTTAAAAAACTACTTAACATATTTTGATGAAAATTTATTTTGCACATTTGACATGATCATTTGAATATTTCCTAACATTTTAAAAGCAATTTGTGAATTTTAACTCCACTTAAAAAATGTTTCAAAAATTAGGTCCCATAGGGCTCAATGTATTTCATTTCTTCAACCCGGGTTCAATCCAAAACTAATTGGGTGATATTATTCTTTTACATTCCCATATGTCCCACAGACCTTCTTAACAACATACTAAAATTTCATTTTGATGAAGTCATTTGTACAGCAGTTATCGTGCGAACGGACAGACAGAATTTGCAAAATCATAAACACTTTTCAACTATGTTGGAAAGTGCTAATAAATGAGCAGGATGTACGTTTCAGAAATCATTTGGATTACCTCCTTCGGGGCAATAAGTCTGAACCTGATAGCCAAAATAAACACAAGATTTTCTTGCGCTTATTATTAACACTTTACAACAAAGTTGAAAAGTGTTTATGACTTTGTTCATTCTGTCTGTCTGTCTGTCTGTCCGTTAGCACGATAACTGCCGTAAAAATGACTTAATAAAAATGAAATTTTAGTATGTTGTTCAGACGGTCTGTAGGACCTATGGGAATATAAATGAATGATATCACCTAGTTAGTTTTGGATTGAACCCGGGTTGAAAAAATGAAATACATTGACCTCTATGGGACCTAATTTTTCAAACATTTTTAAGCGGATTTAAAATTCACAAATTGCTTCGAAAATTTTAGATAATATTCAAATTGTTCCATAAAATAAATAAAAAAAAATTCAGATAATATATAATTCAGATATCCAATATATATTCAGATAAAAAATAAAATAAATTATTATAGTATTGTGATGAATGAAATGAATGGGAGAAATTTATGAATGAAATGATGTTTTTATAGAGAGATCCAGGCGTGTTATTTTTTCTATGACGTTATTTGAATGAATTTCAGTTGTTTCGATGAAGTTTTCAAATATAATAAATTATCGTAATATTATGATAGTTTTAAAAATATTACCGTGGAATGTATCGTATTTTAGAGATATTTAAACCAGGCAATTTATATGTCAATGCCGTCATTTGAATGAAGTGCATTTTTTTCAATGAAGGTTTAAATTTTCAAATATATTAAATTAATGTAGTATTGTGATAATTTTTAAAATATTACCGAGGAATGTATTGCATTTTAGACTTTTTTAAATAAAATTGCATTGAAGTTGGAAAGTGTTTCATAATCAATGCTTTAAGCATGATTGATCTTTCTTGTTTTAAGTTATGAACCAGTTTGTTGTTGATAGTGCGCAAAGTTGAGTACTGTACTTCATTTTCGCTTTGTCGTATTGTTGCATAAAAAAGTTGTTCGTTTGCTTAAAAATATTCTTATTCAAGACTAGCAGCATACCCCTTCTACTTACGGAGTATATAATATAAAGAAACTTAAAATTCACAATCATGTGTAAATTCCTATAGTATACTAAATGACATTTTTAATCAAAATATTCTATTAAAATATTTAATACAATTCTTCTAAAAAGAAGTTTAAGAATCTCTGTTCTCGTTATACAAAATTATCTTCACAACATCCTGGTCCCTTTTTTAAGAAAATTTATGAAACAAAAAAGGAATTGAATCAATATATGCAAAATGAAAACATTAAAATTGTATAGGAACCGTACTACTTATATACGCGAATATTAGAAGATATAACCTGTATAAGTACATTACATGCATAAATTGAAAATATCAATAAACCCGTAATTGATTCCAATATATTGTGCCAGAATGAAAGCACAAAAATCATATGGGAATATATATATATATATATATATATATAGATATATATATATATATATATATATATCCCCGTACTATTTATATTGTCGCAGATTAGAAAATATGCCAATGTGTTAGTAGAAGATTACCCGTACTACAATATAAGTCTCAAAAATATTTGCCAATATAAAACAGATAATCTAATAAATTGAACATATTAATAATTCCCGTGCTCTTTATACCAGAAGGTCGTAATTGATTCCAATATATGCCAATATATATCAAAATATATGCCAATATACCTGTACTACTTATATTCTCGTAGATTAGAAGAAATGCCCGTGCATTTGTAGAAGATTACTCGTACAACGTACAATATATGAGTTTAAACACTTTTTGTCATAATAAAACAACGGCATAATAATTTGAAAATATCAATAATCCCTGAATCAATAATCCCCGAAAATATCAATAATAATAATGTTTAAACCTGAAGCCCGTAATTGATATTATCCAGTCAAAAATGCAAGGTCAATGAAAATTATTTTATATACATATCTTTATTATTCAAATCGAAAAAGATTTAATAAAAATCGTTTGCCGCATAACACATTGGATTTACATCCGTTTCCAAACGACATGATATCATTTGCTTCAAATAAATTGATGGAAATCATATCATCTGAATAATGCTATCTCCATGGAAGGTTTGGCGACATTTTCGTCAATTTAGCGGTAATTTAAAAAATCGTAAAATTTATCGCTAAGTGGCACTGTAGAACTGATAATCCCATTTTGCGGCAAATTGACGAAATATCATCATAATGCAATCCCCTAACAAAACACAATTAATTTCATTTATTAAGTGGAATTTTATCAATTTTATGATATTTTTATAGATTTACAAATATTTTTTTCAATTTGGTGACATTTTAAAAACTCGCTAAATGTGTTACTAAGTAGGATAGATAGACTGACCGGCAAATGCTACCGAAACATCATTTCAGTACTCTCTTCTGAAAAAACGAATTTAATTTCATTGATTTGCGTCGTTTTTATCAATTTGGCGACATTTCCGTCAATTTTGGCAAAGTTTAAGAAAAGTTGCCGAATTAGCGATATCCCGCCAAATTCGGAGCTCTGAATTTGCAGATTTGAATGAAACATCGTGATCCCGTTTATATATGCTAAATGAAAACACTAAAATTGTATTAGAATATATACCCGTTCTACTCTTTTCTATGTTTCAACAATCGGATAAATTTATTGGTAAACACAATATATGAGTTTATTAGCTAAACACAATATAAAAGCTTAAAAACTCTTTGTCAAAATAAATGAAAGGGATGTTGCAGTCCGCAATTAATATAATTAAAAGAAAACTCAAAACGTTCTTTTCTAAAATATATTTTTATATCCATTTATTTATTATTCAAATCGATAAAATAATAATTAAAATTAACAGACAGATTTAATTTAATTGCGTTTCTGAGCAACATTTTATAAGATAGAATCTTCCTCTTAAACTGCGAAATTAAATAACCTTTTTGATTTTTTTATACTTTTTATTGTTGAGTAAAAGCTTGTGAGAAATAAACCATACAGATAGATTTTTCATTTAAATTCATGTTTCATACAATTCATGTTTTCAGACAGTGATTAATTTGCGCAAAAAATATCCCACCAAACTCAGAGATAAAGTTTTAATTCACTTTCAAACGATTTTCAAACTTTTCGTTTGGATAAACCACGGAGTTAGAGAGTAGAACTCCTAGGAAAAAGTTTCGTTTTTCATTAATATCTCGACAACCCCTGGTCTTAGATACTCGAAACATGGGTTAAATTTATGG
Source organism: Amaurobius ferox (assembly GCA_951213105.1). Classification (NCBI taxonomy): domain Eukaryota; kingdom Metazoa; phylum Arthropoda; class Arachnida; order Araneae; family Amaurobiidae; genus Amaurobius; species Amaurobius ferox. The sequence goes on along the minus strand of OX578143.1, from coordinate 54,738,711 downwards.
GGGGCTATTTCGAGGCTATCTACAAAATTTAATCAAATTCGGTTCAGCAGTTCTTCCGTGATGATGAGACAAACGAAAATTTCGTTTTTTACTAATATCTCGAGAACCACTGATTGTAGAAATTCCAAACATAGACTAAATTTTAAGTGGGACTATTTTCAGGCTACCCACAACATTTCATCAAATTCGGTTCAGCCGTTCTCCCGTGATGACGGGACAAACAGACAGACAGACAGATTTTCAATTTTATTTATATAGATATTGACAGAAAAACACAACTTTTCAAAAATGTTCTAAATGCTTTTAGGAGGGCTTAAAATTTACAATACAATCAAAATCTGAATTGAAAGATTTGCTTTAAAACATTGCTTATCGGTATATTTAATTGAATGCTTGTTTGTTACTCCTCTACATAAAAGGAATGAGGTTTCCAGAGGGCGAATGAATGGTGTTCTACGGAATGGTGTTCTACTAGGCACGAAGAATTGATTGGTGGGTTTTAAATTCTCTAGAATAATTTCATTTATTCTGCGAGTACAATAAGAGTATACATGCATCTTAAGGTGTTATTACACGGAGGAATTCCTTCAGCCATTTTTCAACAACAGCATGCATGGGAAAAATCTTGCCGCCGAAGTACCGCAATTCTTCCGAGCTTAGCAATAAAAATTGCTTAATTTCTGAGCGCGAACCAATCGAAGGACGATTAGATTGGACGTCACTCTGCTCCGCATTTCTTCTTCTAATTTGCATTAAAGACTACGATGGCGGCTGCAAGCACATCTCAAGCAGCTCAACTACATTGGAATCTGCAGATGGAAAATAATTAATAGACCTTCTACCAAATTACAGACATCTGTGGGATATAAAAGATTATGTGATTAAACAATGAAGAATGTTTCCTGGAATGAAATCGGCTGTTTTAGAGGGAAGGAGACTGTTAGAAAAGCGGGGACAAAACAATGATTGACGGGCGAAATTATCGAAGTTCGGCAATAAAATTGTCCTGTGCAATAACACCATACGTATACGGAGATAAAAAGTTAAAAACTATCCTCAGATTACTCTTTGGCCCTTGCCTTTTCTGTAAAGATAGGAGCGCATCTATTGCCCCTAGTTAATTATTTTTGGGACTCTCAATATCAACTCTTCCTGCGTGTAATAACACCATAAGGATACGAAGATAAAAAGTTAAAAACTATCCTCAGCTTACGCTTTGGCCCTCGCCTTTTTTTCAAAGATAGAAGCGCATCTATTGTCCCCAGTTGATTGTTTTAGGAGCTCTCAATATCAACTCTTCTTATGTGTAATAACACCATAAGTATACGGAGATAAAAAGTTAAAAACTATCCACAGTCTACGCTTTGGCCCTCGCCTTTTCTGCAAAGATAGAAGCGCATCTATTGTCCCGAATTGATTGTTTTAGGGACTCTCAATATCAACTCTTCCTGTGTAGCGTTTAGAAAGACCCTCGCGACAAAAAACGAGTTAGACACAAACTACAAGGTACAGGAAGCAATGAATTTGCACTCATCATGCCGTTCTCTGAGAAGTAAAAGTGCTATTTAGCCTAAATCTAAAAGTTAAAATAAATGTGTCACCTCAAAGAAATCAAATTTTTGTAAAAACAGTTGGTACACCCGGACAATGCGGGCACATCTGTTAGTTTTCTATTGCATATATTCCAAAACTACGTCCAGTGAGCTGCTTCGATTCGGCTCACGACCCGCATAATAGAGGTAAAATGCGAAAATCAAATTGTAACATTTGCCATAATGTAAGAATATCCCGTTTCACATGCACTACGCTCTCCATATGAAATATGCTGTTTTTATTGAGACTGTAAAAACAGAATAATAATTACAAAATGATTACGGTACTATAACTGTAGTATATTAATTTTTACCTTCTCATTTTTACTTATTCGTCGTCGCTTCTGCGGCGTTGTTGTTGAGACCCAGACCGTCCGACCTACCAGAAAGGTGTAAGGTGATTGTTTGGACGACCGGGAAGTGCCACCCAATTTAGACCGGAACCCAGTGGGGAAGGCATCCACAGGGACCGTACCCTCCTTCCCCTACCACCAACCTATCGGAAGGACTTTCGGACCCACATGATTAACGTGATCGTACTGCGCATGAGCACGGCGGTAGTTGTGGCAGCGTGCAAATCCAGCTCGCAAACCACCGGGCTACCGCGCCCGAAATGCGCCAAGCCAACAGCACGCGGTGTTCCCAGGTGGTCACCCACCCAAGTACTAACCGCGCCCGATGCTGCCTGACTTCGGTGATCTAACGAGAACCGGTGTTTTCAGCACGGTACAGCCGTTGGCTCTCGCTTCTGCGGCGTTGTTGTTGTTGAAACCCAGACCGTCCGACCTACCAGAAAGGTGTAAGGTAACTGTTTGGACGGTCGGGAAGTGCCACCCAATTTAGACCGGAACCCAGTGGGGGAGGCATCCACAGGGACCGTACCCTCCTTCCCCTACCACCAACCTCTCGGAAGGACTTTCGGACCCACATGTTTAACGTGATCGTACTCCGCATGAACACGGCGGCAGTTTGGGAAGTGGCTGGAATCGAACCCGGGCCTACCGAGTGCAACTCCAGCGCGCTAACCAATGGGCTACCGCGACCCTTCGCTTCTGCGGCGTGTAGAAGCAGATTGCTAACGCATTTTTATAAATTTCTTTCAAAATACGAATTTTTACAAATTGAAAAGTTTACAAAGGAACAATCATCTGGTTTTCGTTCGACGTGTTTATGTGAATTTTATTTCAAAAACTATATTTTATAAATCAGTGTATAGCTCAGCACTTAGATGAACGCTTGCAAACTATTTTAATGATTGAGATCACAGATTTGGAGACCCCAGCTTAATGTTGAAGCAAAGAAACTACCATTCCATGACTATGTTGTTCAGAGAAAATTTATTTTAAATATGTTTATCATATTTTTTATTCTAAAAAAATTTATTTATTTATATTGTTCCATTTGTTACTTCTTACACTTTATTTTGCAAATAAATTTCAAGTATTACTTTTTAAAAGTTGTTTTGGCCCAATAAATGTTTGAAACAAGAGCCCCGAAAAGATTGGGGGGGGGGGGGGTGCTGCTCTGTGTAATAGTATGGGAAAGTTAAAATTTCATATCTTTTAACATTACGTGTAATTCCGCAGCGAAATTTCGCCTCACTTTCTGACGACACAGCTACTAACATAACATCTGTAGGGGGTGCTTTCACATTTTCACAATTATCCATTTCCTCTTATCCGTTACGTTGTCGTCTGTTTCTTTTGTCCGAAAATACTTTACTAGAAGCCATTTTCGGAAACGTAGAAATTGTTTCAGTACAGTGGTCCCGTTTATTGTCCTTTAAAAATCTATTAAAACGTAGCCGGGGCGCTTTTGTATCCGAATCTTTGAGAGATAAATTACATTTTGTATTTGTATTTTCTTTTTCTTTCTCTTTCCCGAGCGGCATTTTGAATGATACAAAAACACTTCAGGAAATAGAAGTACGTCGAATGTAGAATGTTTTTACATGGGCGAGTCGTTTTATTCTAATTTAACTTTTATTGGTACTGAAATATTTTGAAGTTAAGAGTGCACTTGGGGACTTATTTCTTCGTTCTTCGGCATTTTTATGTTGGGATGCTTTCTCATAGGAATGGAACTCATCCTAAATTCTTACTTTTTGATACCGTAGCATATAGGAAATATTTTTTTCCAGAAAATGTAATTTATGATTTTCAGATAAAGGAGGGGGGGTTCCTGGGAGTGTCCTTAAGCACTCCAATAACTTTGAAATAAAAGGTCGAGCGTACGTTGGATTTCTGATACTTGAGGAACATCTGACAGAACACTGTAAGCAATATGCTGGATGCATAATTCTTACAATGTAAAGATCACTGTAAGGACTTCTGGAAGGACTTCTGGCAGAACACTGTAAGCAATATGCTGATTACATATTGCTTACAGTGTAAAGAACACTGTAAGGACTTCTGGCAAAACACTGTAAGGACTTCTGGGAGGACTTCTGGCAGAACACTGTAAGCAATATGCTGAATGCATATTGCTTACAGTGTAAAGAACACTGTAAGGACTTCTGACAAAACACTGTAAGGACTTCTGGCAGAACACTGTAAGCAATATGCTGAATGTATATTGCTTACAGTGTAAAGAACACTGTAACGACTTCTAACAAAACACTGTAAGGACTTCTGACAAAACAGTGTAAGGACTTCTGGGAGGACTTCTGGTAGAACACTGTAAGCAATATGCTGAACGCATATTGCTTACAGTGTAAAGCACACTATAAGGACCTCTGACAAACACTGTAAGGACTTCTGGCAGAACACTGTAAACAATATGCTGAGTGCATATTGCTTACAGTGTAAATAACACTGTAGGGACTTCTAACAAAACAATGTAAGGATTTCTGGCAGGACTTCTGTCAGAGCACTGTAAGCAATATGCTGGATGCATATTGCTTACAGTGTAAAGAGAAAATAATGTTCTGTCCCCCATGAGATATTTTGAACGCATTTTTAATCATTTCATTTGCATTATTTTAGTACTTCACTTACATTTCAGCCACAAAGAAAATCCAATATTTCTTTTGGAAATAAAATTTGAAATGCATTGCAACACAAAACATTCATGAGCAAAACTATTTTCGAAAAAAGACGATATATGTTTCCTGCAATCGTAGTTTTGGAACTGCATATAATTCCACAGCGAAGTTTTGTTTCGCATGCCGCGATACAAACACGTATAAATAACATCTGTACTCCATTTTCAAAGGTTTTTTTTTTTATATTTTATAATTATCCATTTCCTAAGAGCTATGAGGCTGGTTCTCTGCTTCTTTTGTCCAAGAATACTTTACACTCTTGGAGAAACGTTTTTAAAATGTAGAAATTGTTTCAGTAAGCATTCGGTTTATTGTCCTTTAAATGTCTTTTCAAATGCATGCGGGATACATTTTTCTATCTGATTCCTTATACTTTAAGATATATTTTATACTTATATTCTCCACACATTTAAAACGAGTTTAATACGGGAATACGGTAATTATAAAAAATTATATTGAAAGGAGAAGGATTTTATATTCTACAGTACAGGCAATGTCACCGGAGAGAGAATAGTCAGAGTGTATATATATATATATATATATATATGTGTATATATATGTATATATGTATATATATATGTATATATATGTATATATATATATATATATATATATATATATATATATGTATATATATATATATATATATATATATATATATATATATATATATATATATATATATATATATATATATATATATATATATATATATATATATATATATATATATGCAGGGCGTCCCAAAAACATTGACCGCGGCTTTTATTCCTTAAATATTGATCTTAGACATATATAAGAAATTATAAAGTTGCGTAAAAAAGGTACAGAATTTTATAAAATCGATTAAAATTTTCAAGGAAATTAAATTTTATTAAACAAAATTATTTACAAATTTAATTTTTATACGGCCCCCGTACAAAAGCATTTCCAATGAGTAAAATATGCCCCATACGCTAATAAGGTGATGTACAAATTTTCAGCATTTTATCATAAAAAGTCCCAGGGATATGAAAGGACAAAAATGCTGACTTAAACCTCTTTTTGATGCATCGACATTAGTTCTCAAAGAGGAAAAATCATGTGGGCAAATAGCGTTTCAAGGGTCATACACAAATTACTAAAGAAAACAATGATTACATAAATAAATAATAATTTAGCTATTTATTGGTACAAATGTATCTGCACTGTGTAGAAATAATAACTTTACACAATGATTACAAAGCTTATTCAAAATGTTTTCCATCCATGCTAAAGATCCATTATAGATAAGAGGCAGATATTATATGCCTATGATGCATTTCTGCGTTGCGTCATTTGCACACTTGCTGTAAACATTTATATTTTAATTTGTAATTAATCCCTCACCAACTTTGTTTAAACATATATCTGAGACTTTTTCTTCCCTGACTCAAATTCTTCCCTGATCGTATGAATTTCCGAAGTTACGATTTTAAAGATCTTTTTAATAATATTGACCTTGATGATCTTCTTATTATTTTATTAGAGATTTATGAATTACAGGAATATATTATATTAAGTAAATATAAAGCCATGATCAGGATTGTTCTGTTCGAAAATATACTATTTAAAGGGACCAACTATTATCAGCAAGTCAAAGGCATTCCAATGGGAGGAGGATGTTCTTCAGTCCTTGCTGACATCTACCTGAATAAATACGAGGAAGGTACTCACATATTAAATTAAATACCATACCTTCGTTTCGTGGATGACATCCTTGTGGGCCAATACGAACAAATGCCTGAATTTGACTTAAGTTTCTACCCTGATAACTTGGATCTCATAGAAACACACATGAAAAATAAAAATCAAGTTGATTTCCTGGATATTAGTATCCTTTACAATAAAAACAATTGTTCATATACCATTTTATACGACAAGAGAAATACTTTCAAGACCAGCATCAATCACGTTATCGATTGGAACTCAAATTTGAGTAAAAATATATTACGTAATGTTATAGTCAATCATCTGATACGCAATCAAAGAATCCATACCTTCAAAAAAGATCGAACTGAAAATGACAGAAGAATAATGCAAGAGGCGACAAAGAAACATTATCCCGCAAATTTCCTTAGACATTATTATAATACTGTATACAACGATGTAAAAAACGCTTATTTTAAGAATATAACTTGTACACACCTATGATGGTAACTGTACGATTCACCTACACGGAACTTGTTGATAGCGTACCCTAGTGGTAGTATAATGCTATATATGGATTGCACTCTCCTTTGTTAACGACTCTTGGCCTTTTTCATTATGTGTTTTACTTCGGTTTTGTACTTCGGACTTTTCTTCGATTCTTGAGTTTTGTACTCACTTCCACGGTCAGTGCCTTGTGCTCGACACCATTTCGGAGGTCACGTTTCGGCAAAGTATTTGGTTCCGGGAGTGTTACCTAGGTGTAATAGCATGCTATAACCGGGAACGAGGGGTCACAATCCCCCTCGGCCATTTATGCTTTCCCGTTGGCTTGATTCCCATTTTTTCCTTCATACTTTTATTTGCTATATAACTGCTTTACGTACTTGTGCAGCATTGCGCCATCTACGTTAAGCCTTTTTTCATACTTATGTATGCTTACGTTTTCTTCATCTGATTACTTTTGTATTATATTATATTATATATATATATATATATATATATGTGTGTGTGTAATCTTTCCCGTGACATCACCTATAGTGCAGCATATAAAATCATTATCTTTTCAATATAAATTTTTATACGTATTTTATTATTTTTAATTAATGTACACTTCATTCAATATACATTTTATATATAACTTGAAAGTGTGCTCGAAAAAGAAAACTAAACAAAAATAGAGAAGCAAAACAAAAAATTATAATAAATATGAATACTTATTTAGTAGAGGGCATCTTTTATGCGGCTTCCATATATTAAATCCTCCAAAGAAAGTATGGGCGAAGAAGATGTTACAGATGTAGATGTTTAAAAAAGGAGTTATAGTGAAATTTTCTAATTCAGCTTACACCCCGCGTATGCACGTCTTACAGACAAAGTGGAATTGTAAATGGAGCTGTTGGGCGCTGTAACATAAGGCATTTTAAACCGAACTACAAAATTTTGTATTCGCCCCTTTATTTTGCATCTCAAATACTTTTGGGTGGATAGCATATCTTTTTTATTGTGCTTCACGGTGCAATGGCAACATTTTTGCCAGAAATATATGACATTTTTTGAATTTTTAGATTAAAACAAGAAAAATCAATCATGCATAAAGCATTGATTATAGAACACTTTCCAACTGCAATTTTATTTAAACATTTTATTTATACATTCAGCGGCGACATTTCTTTTGTTGTTGTTATCACAGAACTACAATAATTTATTTTACTTGAAAACTTCAAACTTCATCGAAAAAAATGAACTTTATTTAAATGACGTCATCGAAATATAAATCGTCTGGCTCTCTATATAAAGGCAATGAATATTTCATCCACATACTTTTATTCCAGACTCCAGAGTTAAATAATTTTGCATAAACAAAATTCGGCAATTCTTATACAACTCATCCTACAATCACTTGTTTACATTCTGCAACCATTAAAATTAGACTTCGTCGTAGAAATAAATCAAAGTTTGATGATCATTTAAACTAAAAAATATTGCAATCGCTTTGGCGCAAAATATACATGCACAGAAAATACCCAAAAATAAAGCGGTTTTAGGACGGATGCAACACTCAATATAAATTTAAAAGAACTTTAAAAATCCCGATTTTTACACTGGGAAAAAAGTAGATGCCATATTTTATTTTGAAGTGGGCTACGTGATCTCTTTATATTATATAGGTGTAATTTTTGTTTTAATTTTTATTTAAAAAACTAGAGAACATATTTTTCTGAATTTTTTTTTTATATATTTTATTGGTTAATTTGAATATTTCCTAAAATTTTCGAAGCAATTTGTAAATTTTAACTTTGTTTAAAAAATGTTTGAATTAGTAGGTCCCATAGGGTTCAATGTATTTCAGTTTTTCAATCCGGGTTCAATCCGAAACTATTTGCGTGATATTATTCATTTACATTCCCATACGTCCCACAGACCGTCTCAACAACATACTAAAATTTCATTTTGATGAAGTCATTTTTACGGCAGTTATCGTGCGAACGGACAGACAAAACGAAAAAAGACATTAACACTTTTCAACTATGTTGTAAAGTGTTGATAAGACGTTAATAAGTGTGACGCTAAATCAATAAAAATGACAACTAATTAAAAAATTTAATAAATCTGTTAAAATTCAATATCTTTTAAACAGCATAACAAACATGTATATGAATAACCCATTTCTCCGCCCGTCCGTAATGCTTGGCGAAAAATTTGGCGGATATTGCAAACTTGGCGGCTTTTTTAAATATTGCCAAATTGACGAAAATGTCGCCAAAGTGATAAAAATGTCACCAAATGGATAAAAAATAACGCTAAATGGGAGGCAATGCTTTGTAACCCACTCGACGCTGTAACCTTTGAGCTTCTAAATGATATTTTTTTCAACCTTTGACGCTTCTCAAATATTTTAATTCGCACAATTTGCGTTGTTCATATTTCAAGTAAAGAAATAGAAAAAATTCACTTTTCGTAATGAAATCTGAAGCGCATTACCATACAAAAACATTAGAAAAAATCACAAAGCATTTTCTGGAAAAAGAGAATATTTTATTTTTGACAAATGTAGTTTTAAAAGTGCATGGTATCATTCCGCAGCAAAGTTTTATCTCGCAGGCTACGACACGAGCACTAAAATAACATCACTACGGTACTTGGAAAGTTTTTTTCGGCGAGTGTATACATTTCCTCCGAGCTATAAGAGGATAGATAGCTCACTCCGTTTCTTTTGTCTGTGAAAACTACGTTCTCTCGAAATCGTTTCCAAAAGTGTAAAAATTGTTTCAGTAAAGGTTCCGTTTATTTTTAAAAATCTATTAAAATGCATCAGGGGCACCATTTATTCTTTTACTCAAATACTTTTAAGCAATAAATTAGATTTTTTTCTATTTAGATTTTTTTCCTTTTTCTGAACGTTATACAACACAATACATTTTTTTTTTTACATATTTGGCGTGTGAATCGACTATTTCAGTCAACTATCCCTTTATGTTTAGTTCTACTTGTATCACAATGATTATCAGAATGAAAAGAAAATTAAATAATACCACAACTTCGCAGGAAATATACTGTTTTAATTTTTTTTTAATTTCGTATAATTCGAGTTTAACTGCGGTAATTACTAAAAATTCTAGTTATAAAAAAAATTAGAACAATATTTGTCTTCGAGAAAGAAATCAAAGTTTTTCTCAAACGATCGTCCTGCTTTCAACATTTCATTTACGCTGTCTTTTACGTTGCGATCTAATTATTTAATAATGTTGCGAACGTGCAATATTCCCTCACTGGCGTCTCCCGTCTTGTCTTTTATCTCTTTCGCAGACCAAACGGCTCCATCGGAGTGTTTTCTCCAGAAGACACCGGTACGGCAATGTTTCCCATGACGTCGTTCTAGGGTTGCCACTTGCAGAACTTAGAAGGAGGGTTGCCTGATTTAGTGATTTATCGCCAATTTATCGACTTCTGAAACATTTAAGAAAGACTACGAAATAATCAGCAATCTGCGAGATATTTGATAATTCCAGAAGTTTCTAGAGAGAGAGTCTATAAAAAGGAATCATCACCCCGTTGCAGTTCAGTTGATAAGATACGAGCTACATTGAGCTGTTTTTGTCAATGTTTCGAGAATAGTAGCTGGTGTTTTGTGAAATTACTTTTGTCAATGTTTTGAGATTAACATCAGTTATTTTGTGAAGCATTAGTGGAGCATTTAAGTGCTGGTTTATTGTATATTGTTCCTGTTTACTTTGTGCTTGTGAATAAACGTGTTTAGTTATCCAGAAATTTGGATTCATTTTGTATCCTGCGTGCTCACCCACTATTCCAGAGGATACGCTATAACAATAATTAATTCCGTATATTGCATGTCTAACATATGAAGCCAGCTAATACCTATAAGCTAATACCTATAGTCTTGGTACTATTGTGCTTTGAAATGACTTCTGTTATAGAGGATAGAAAATCCATAAGCACCCCAATAGCTTTGTAAGAAAAGATGTAATGAATGTACAAGTTATGTACCCAGAATGTACAAGTCCCAGAATGTACACGTTAGTCTATCCACAGCTTTGTAAGAAAAGATCCAAGAATGTACACGTTAGTTTATCCACAGCTTTGTAAGAAAAGGTCCAAGAATGTATACGGCAGTCTATCCACAGCTTTGTAAGAAAAGGTACAAAAATGTACACGTTAGTTTATTCACAGCTTTGAGAAAAGGTCCATGAATGTACACGGTAGTCTATCCACAACATTGTAAGAAAAGGTCCATGAATGTACATGTTAGCCTATCCACAGCTTTGTAAGAAAAGGTCGAAGAACGTACACTTAGTCTCCACAGTAAGACAAAACTAAAATAAAATAACAACAATTTTGAATTCATTCTTGGTATTATTGTTCTGTTTTTATTCTATTCCATCTTCATCTCACAAGGTGGCACTACCGTCGGTATCTCAGCAGTTTTCAGTATGTAGTAAGTTCATTTGGCATGTAACCTTTGGCTTGGTTACAGTGAAGAAAAAATCCTATAATGTGTTTTCGAAACCAGCATCTTATCTTTACATTTTTATTTGATGAAAACACTTATGTTATTATATTTATGTTTATGGATTCTGCGCAATGCTACGTTCTGCATTTATTCAAGACAGACGAATACTGTCATCGAATATTCAAATATCTCGAATACCAGAAGAGAAGATATTCGAGAGCTCGCCACTGGAAGAAATTCGACACGTCAACACCGCTGGGGTTTTTCCGAAAGAAAAAGCTAGAAAAAGACTAGTTCCTGTACGTGTTCGAATGATTGTTTTCTTACATAATTAACTGGAGTAACTTTCCAACTCGACTTTTTGATAACAAAAACCCTTTTTAGTAACTATTTTTCAAATTTTACAAGAACATTTTTGAAAAATCGATATTGTGGGTCCAAATGATTACAATTATAGCGTGTTACCTTCCATTTAAATGGCTTGTTAAAATATTTCGATTGATACCATACCTGACAATGTATCCCCCACCTCCTCTCCGGTGGGAGATAACTTTCCCCAGAGGGGGCTAATGACTTCACGAAAGAAACAAATTGTATCGCGGCTATTTTTCACAACAATGATTGAAACTATGAAGTCTCGTAATCATTAAGCCATAAATAAACCCTTTCATGCATGATTATATCAAATGTTGTCCCATGCCGCCATGTTAAAGAAATATCAAATTTCGAATAAATTTCGAAGTTTTTGCCCGAATTCAAAAAAAATTCTATCAAGTTCTATATATTTTGAAAAAATATAAAATTTCGTGAAAATATATATATAACGTTTATATATATATATATATATATATATATATATATATAAAGTTTCATGAAAATCCATTATAAAGTTTATAAAGTATCTGGATATAAAGATTCGTGAAAATCCATTATAAAGTTTATAAAGTATCCGGATATAAAATTTCGTGAAAATCCATTATAAAGTATCCGGTTATAAAATTTCGTGAAAATCCATTATAAAGTATCCGGTTATAAAGTTTCGTGAAAATCCATTATAAAGTATCCGGATATAAAGTTTCGTGAAAATCCTTTATAAAGTTTATAAAGTATCCAGATATAAAGTTTCGTGAAAAACCATTATAAAGTTTATAAAGTATCCGGATATAAAGTTTCGTGAAAATCCATTATAAAGTTTATAAAGTATACGGATATAAAGTTTCGTGAAAATCCATTAATATTTGTAGCCGCCATAGTGTGCACAAGAAATCGACCACAGACATACATACAGACAGACAGACGGACCTCATTCTAAAATTAGTCACAACGTGTTCAGAAGACCTTAAAACATATTGGCGTCAAAATCTTGAAATCGAAAATTTTCGTGAAATCAATACTTACTGAGAATGTAAATACTAAGAAAGTAAAAATCTACAGTAAATGAGAAACATTTGCAATTATTCAATTATCGTAGTTCAGGGTATCTAAAATGAAAAGTTAAATAAAGTAAAATAATTAAAATATTAAAATTTAAAATAAAAAGCTTCATAAAAAGCTTAATTCATTTTTCAGTTTTTGTTATTTTACTTTACTAATTTATTTACTAATAATAAATATTTTAATAATATTCAATTAATATAAATATTATTTATAAACAATTTAAAAAAGCTATTCGGGGTATTCGAATATTCGAGATCTGGTAAATATTCGAATTCGATATTAAAATTCGAGAAATGTGTTATTCGTCCATCACTAGTATTTATTCCATTTTGTGATACATACAAATAACACATTTTTAAAATATATGCAAATAAATATCCTTTTATAGCATAGCATGCAAAAAGATAAAGACATTTCAGAAAGAAAATATTTTTTAGCAATTGCAACTTTAAAATTGCATATAATTCGGCAGCAAAGTTTCATTTCCCGTGCCACGGAACAAGCACCGAAATAACATCTGTACGGCACTTCCGAAGCTTTTTGCATGAATATCCATTTACTCTAAGGTATAGGGGGCGCTGCCTCTGTCCCTTTTGTCTGAAAATATTGTATGTTCTCTAAAAGCCATTTTTGAAAACATAGAAATAGTTTCAGGAGATGTTCCTTTTATTCTGCTTTAAAAGTCTATTAAAATGCATACCGGCCTCTTTTTTCACTCTATACTTTCAAACAATAAATTAGATTTTACACATGTTTTTTTCAATTTTTCTAAATACTATTTCGAACAGCACACTTTACAAGGAATGCGTATAAAAATGCTCTAAAAAATAAATAAATAAATGTGCATGCTAGAAATGTTGTTTTATTTCAATTAAGCGTTAATTGATACAAAATACTATACAAGGAGTTTCTGAATTCGACATCCACTCATTTTTACTTTCCTTATATACATAATGTATAAGGAAAAGGATATACATAATGGAAAAGGATATACATTCCTTATATACATAATGTATATGGAAGGGGTCAAAAATTCGAATTCAAGTTTTCTACGGAAAAGCACGTTTCAAGCATCCCTGATCACGAACCAAACATTCTTTAAGTGATGTATGTGTGTGTGTGTGTGCCAGTGAGTCTGTGGAGACGATAACTGACGAACGAATGGACCGATTCGAATAAAATTTGGTACAAAAATCACAATCCGTAAACACTGGAAGCCTATTGTTTTTTTATACGCAATCGAATGTTCAGAACTCCCTAAATTTTTGAATCAAATTTTCAAAAATTCGTCAAAAAATCAAAACCTCTAATAAAGTTACGCAAATAGACATTTCTTATGTAATTTGTCATTAGAAAACGATTGACATAAATTTTAGAACGCTAACATGAACCGCTCTCGAGATATTGCACATTTTTCAAAAAAATTATCAAAAAGTCATACAAAATAAAAAAAAATATTTCCTATTGAGAAATATGTTCACTTTTCATATGTAATGCCATGCGATACATTGGATGACATCATTCTCGTGGACCTAGCTCGTTCCATTCATGAAAAAAGATATTTTGAGTAATTCTTTTGTATTTGAACGCCAACAGTCATTTATCTGCTGTAAGAATAACTTATTTCTCCGTCCATAACGCTTGGCGAGATTTTGGCGACGAATTTGGTGTAATGTCGCCAACTTGGCGATTTTTTTAAATGTTGCTAAATTAACAAAAAACTCGCCAAATGGATAAAAATGACGCTAAATCAATGACGACTCATTGATGATGACGACATAGAAAATGACGACTCACTGACGAAAATTCAATATCTTGGATAGAATATAAATAACTACTATAAAAATAGTCTTTTGTTTTTTCTGTAAATGTAGTAAATGCATTGCATTATATAAGGAAAATCATGTGCTGCCCACATTAGAATTTTTACTAAATATTATGATGTTTTCATGAAATAACGGTTTTTCAAAATGCTTTAACACCAATCTCTTGATAGCAGGACAAGTCTCTTGTTGGCAGGAGAGAAATCTCTTGTTGGCTGTCCACGTCAGATTACATATCCCAGACGTAAGGTATATTCTACTCTGCATAAAGCAATGCCTTTACTTCATATAAGTATTTTACAATGAATTTCTGCGTTCGACTTCCACTCATATGTTACTAAATAGTATGACGTTTTTCATGAAACCAAGGTTTTTCAAAATTCGTTAAAAACAATCTCTTGCTGACAGGAAATAACTGCCTACATCAAATTCAAAGTATATGCCACCTAATGTAATGCCTTTACTTCATTCGAGGCATAATAATAATGTACAAGATCCGCAGTACCAAGTTGTTAACGTTGAATTGTAAATTAAAAGTTGGCCCTTTCCTTGAGGCAAGTAGTGAAACTATTTCGAACTATCCAATTAATTTTTATTTCGCGGAAATATAATTTGATAATTAATAACTATGAGGAAAAGTGTTAAGGCCTAAGCAATATATTCCATATATTAAACTATTTTAATAACTTGAAGATAAGCTCGTCATATGACAAGTCGCATATAGATGTGAAACATTGTCTCTCATCTCATCCACCCACATGGCAGCAGAAAGGCTCTTAACAAATACGAGTCAGGAACTCAATTTTTTATTTGCTAAAGGCCAGGCACTTGATGTATTTAATCATTCACCTATACATCGGCCAGAATCGTGAACTATTTAGCCGTCACGAGACGTTACCCAGTGGTCAACGTCTTTTGACGGCTATGGTGCGACATGTGTTGTTCACCAGTGGGGGCACAACATACTACACCCAGCAACACAACATCCATGCCATCAGGCGAGACTCGAACCCACAACCCGGCAGCCGAGAAAGCACGAGTAAACGCATGCCTTGACCACTCAGCCACTGCATCGGCGCCACGAACATATATGAATCATGTATCTCTCTCAACCAATATTATTAATTCTTAAATGACTCCCTATTAGAACATAATTACTATATCACCTTAGAAAAATCTTAATTAATTTACGAAACCCTACACACCCTAACAAAACATACATGTCCCACAAGCATTGAAACTTACTACATTTCAAATCAGAATATTAAGCCCCCCGACTGGGATTATGAAAGATATTCATTTTTCGAAATATTGAAGTTTCGTCAATTTGACGTCATTTTCACAGATTTGGCGAAATTTTCGTGAATTTGGCGAGATTTTCAAAAATTATTTAGTCCGCGATATTTCAAACAATTCGTCGCCAAGATCGCCAAATTGTCACCAAATATAAATTTGGTGACAGTATAAATTTGGTATATATAAATTTGATAAGTAAAAATTTGGTCTGTAACGCCAAGCGTTACGAACAGATTCACAGACAGACGGAGAGAAAGGCTTTTCTTATATAGTATAGCATTCGTCCTTTATTTTGTAATTTTTTAATTCGTCTTTTTATAAGTTGTCATTATCTTTCGTTATTTAATTAGTCGTTATTTTATTTGCTATTATTTGTCGTTATTTAATTTAGAAGGTGGAATCATTGCTATGTTAATGATCTAATCATCATATATAAAATCGCCAAATGGACGCACAAATAAAAAATCTGATGTGAGCAACACATGACTTTCCTTATATAATGCAATGAATTTACTATTTTTACAATAAAAAAATATGTTTTTCTTATAATAGCTATTTATATTCTTTCCAAGAAACTGAATTTTCGTCAATGAGTCGTCATTTTCACAGATTTAGTGTCACTTTTATCCATTTGGCGAGATTTCCATTAATTTGGCAACATTAAAAAAAGTCGCCAAGTTGGCGACATTCCGCTAATTTGGCGCCAAAATCTCGGCAAGCGTTATGGACGGAGAAATAAGTTATTCTTATAGCAGATAAATAACTATTGGCGTTCAAATACAAAAGTATTACTCTCAAAGTATCTTTTCTCATCAATGGAACGAGCTAGATCCACGAGAATGATGTCACCAAATTTATCGCATGATATTACATATGAAAAGTGAACATGTTTCTCAACAGTTAATATATTTTTTTTAATTTATGGGATTTTTTGATAAATTTATTTGAAAAATGCGCAATATCTCGAGAACGGTTCAAGCTGGTGTTCTAAAGTTTATGTCAATCGTTTTCTAAAGAAAAATTACATTAGAAATGTCTATTTGTGTAACTTTATTAAAGATTTTGATGTTTTGATGATTTTTTCAAAATTTCACTCGACAATTTGGGGGGGGGGGGGTTCTGAAGAGTCCATTACGTTTAAAAACAATAGGCTTCCAGTATTCACAGATTGTGATTTTTACCCAAATTTCGTTCGAATCGGTCCATTTGTTTGTCAGTTATTGTCTCCACAGACTCACTGATACACACACACACATACTTTCACGCACACACACACACACACACACAGACATCACCTCAAAAATGTTGATTCGTGATCAGGGATGCTTGAAACGTGCTCTCCCGTCGAAAAGTCGAATTCGAATTTTCGACCCCGCCACAATACTTTCCTTATACATTATGTATATAAGGAAAGTAATAAAGCCACACCACAATGTTATTGACATTAAATTAAAATCACGTATATTGAGATTTGGAGCTTTGGTGACTTTATTGATTAAAAGAGAATGATGTATTCATACTCGATTACAAAATCCCGTCAAAATTGCAATCATTGGCATTTAATTAATATCCCGAGAAATAAATGACAAATATCAAATTGTTTGGTGTCAAAATACAAAACCATTGCAAAGATATATGTTTCCCCAAGAAATAAGCTAGACTCACTAAATTGGTGTTAATAGATTTACTACATAATGTTGCATATGAAAAGTGAACCTATTTGACGATACTTACTATTTTTTTTTTATTTTACTTCTCTTTTTTTAGAAAATTTGTTTGAAAAACATGCAGTACCTCAAGAACGATTCATAGATCTAAAAATGTGTGCCAATCGTTTTATAATAAAAATATTACGTATAAAACGATTATTTATTTAACAGTATTGATTATTCTGATATTTTTGTATTTGTTTCAAAAATTCATTCGAAAATTTGGTGATCTGTCGAACGTTCGATCGCGTTTAACATCAATAGTTTTCTAGTATCCAATAATTGTAATAATCGTTCGAAAAGACGCCCGAAACCCCTTTATTTGTTTATCAGAGATAACTTCCCAATTGGATGCTGATAGTTATACAAATGGAATATAAAAAAATCTGATGTGGGCAACACATGACTTTCCCTGCAGACATAAATTCATATTTTTTTTTATTTATTTAATAATTCATTAGATTGAGTTTAATTGCACCAAATAGCACTAAATTTGTATTTTTAACTCAATTTTTGTTTTTATTTGGTAATTGGACATTTTTCCGATAGCGGTGTAATAAAAATTGCAAGAAATCTCAAATATCTTGAGAACGGTTAGTCCTAAAGTATAACGGAGTGTGTTATATTCTTTTCCTCGTCAAAAATTGCGTATAAAACAAGAATTTAATTGATACATTTCAGCATATGTAGTCTTTTTTTTTTAATTTTGGCTATTTTTGCTGGCCATTTCGTAAAAAAAGGCAGGTTGCTATTTTCCGAATCGTACCAAAATCTAATCATCATCAGAGTTTCAAATTTCACAAGTTATTGTGAAATTTGATCAATTAGTATTTTAGCTAGGGAGGATACATGAAATTTTTGCGGACCATTTCGTAAAAAAGGGCGGGTTTTTCTTTTCCGAATCGTACCAAATTCTAATCAGCACCAGAGTATTCCACAAGTAACTTATCTACCAAATTTTCTGAAATTTGGTAAATTAGTATTTTAGCTAGAGCGGATAAATGAAATTTTTACTGACCATTTTGCAAAAAAGGCGGGTTCTGTTTTTACGAATCGTACCAAAAACTAATCAGCACCAGGGTCACATCCAAGTGTCTTACCTACCAAATTTTATGAAATTTGGTCCATTAGTTTTTGAGTTAGAGTGGATACATACATTGCACAGACAAACACACACACAGACGTCACGCTAAAAATAGTTTTTTCGTATTCTAGAGGTCTCGAAACGTGTAGATCCATCGAAAACTCGAGTTGCGATTTTCGACATGATTCCAATACTTTCCCTATACATTACCATGTATTGCAGGGAAAGTAAAATACAGGACGTATAAATATGATATCGCCATATGTAATACAGTTTTGCTACATCACTTTTTCACGTTATCACCGTTCACCACAATGCATTTCTTCCACCTATCAACAAATGGATTAATTCCAGTAGCGAAAAAATCAGCAGGGTTGCTACGAATTCATTTACGGACAGCAGCTTGCAGATCATCCAAACTCTCATACTGCTAGCCACAAAGAATATCCTTCAATAGCCAGTAAAGATGAAAATCTGAAGGTGCCAAATCCAGACTGTAAGCAGGGTGTTGAAGAACAGTCCACTTTTTTTTTCGATTTCTTCTTGTACAGACTTAGCAATATGCGGGCGAGCGTTATCATGCTGAAGCAACACGTAATTTTTTTTTTGCAGTGTTGGCCATCTAGTCCTGGATACGCTGCTTGTAACGTAGCACTTAATGAAGACACCATTGGTTTTCAGCGAAAAGCAACCTGACGTTAATATCAAGCAAATCAGCTTTTATGGCGTTTCAGTGAAAGTTGTAGTAATAGTTTCATTGTTACATATTGTTGTGAACGTGTAATATTTCCTCACCGGAGTCTTTCCTTTTGAGAACCATACGGAGAAATCACCCGTACATGCTTTCCCCATGACGCAAACGTAGGGTTTCCAGAATTCCAAAGTTCGAGAAAGATTGTCAGATTTGGCGATTTATCACCAATTTGGCGATATTTGGGGACTTCCCGAATCTTCACGAAGCACTTCGAAATAACGATATTCTACGTGATATAAGACATTTCCAGAAGTTTCTATGGCGAGTCTATAAAAGGAATCATCACTCAGTCGGAAAGCAGTTGACAAGATACGAGCTACATTGAACTGTGGCTTTCGTCAATGTTTTAAGAATAATAGACGCTGTTTTGTGAAATTATTTTCGTCAATGTTTAGAAAATAGTATCAGTTATCTTGAGAAATTAGTGAAGCATTTAAGTGCTGTTTTATTGTATATTGTACCTGTTTACGCTGTGTTTATGAATAAACGTGCTAGTTATCCAGAAATTTAGACTCACTATTGCATCCTGATAGCACACCTACGATTCCAGAGCATTGTAATAATATGATCGAATTTTGCATCGATAGAAATAGAAAGTCGGATATCGTTCGGAAACCCCTCGTATATCGTTTCTCTACAGCAATATATAGCTTCCCCTAATAAAATACCAGCTATCAAGTTCAACATGCTTCAATGCCTACGCTTCCCTAACCTTCGAATGCAACGTCAGTGTTTTATTCGAAAATTGTAAGAGACACCAGACGCATATATAGTGTTTTACACAAAATTCACATTCTAAAGACAGAACAGGCGTGACAGAAAATAGCAAATACAAGTAATTCCTGAAGGAACTTCATTGCAACAGCAATCATATTACACTCATACTCTCAGAATCAGACTGTAGATAGGCTTACCATATAAATTGTTTTCCAAACTGGGGCAAAATAAACAAGAAAGATCAACCATGCATAAAGCATTGATTATGGAACACATTCCAACTTCAATGCAATTTTATTTAAACATCTCTAAAATGCGATACATTCCTCGGTAATATTTTTAAAATTATCACAATACTACTTTAATTTATTATATGTGAAAACTTAAACTTCATCGAAAGAAATAAACTTCATTCAAATGACGGTATTGAAATATAAATTGCCTAGTTTAAACATCTCTAAAATGCGATACATTCCTCGGTAATGTTTTTAAAATTATCACAATACTACATTAATTTATTATATTTGAAAACTTAAAACTTCATCGAAAGAAATGAACTTCATTCAAATGACGGTATTGAAATATAAATTGCCTGGTTTAAACATCTCTAAAATGCGATGCATTCTTCGGTAATATTTTAAAAATTATCATAATACTATACAATAATTTCTTATATTTGAAAACTTCATCGAAAACAAATGAATTTTATTCAAATGACGTGGTCGAAATATAAACCGCCTCTATATAGAAATGCAGCAATTCTTATACAACTCATTCTGCATATTTTGGTGTTTACATTCTCCATAAGTGAAAATTAACTTCGGTGTAGAAATAATTAAAGTTGGATGATCGTTTAAACTCAAATATATTGTAATTGCGTTGTATCAGTATGTAGATGCACAGAATTAATATTTTAATTTCTATTTAAAAAACTGCCGAATATATTTTGCTGAAATTTTTTTTATATATTTTATGAGATAATTTGAATATTTCCTAAAACTTTCAAAGCAATTTGTGAATTTAAATTTGCTTAAAAAATGCTTGAAAAATTAGGTTCCATATGGTTCAATGTATTTCATTTTTTCAACCCGGGTTCAATCCAAACCTAATTGGGTTTTATTATTCATTTATATTCCCATAGGTCGCACAGACGGTCTAAACAACATACTAAAATTTCATTTTGATAAAGTCATTTTTACGGCAGTTATAGTGCTAACGGACAGACAGCCAGACAGACAGTCATAACCACTTTTCAACTATGTTGTAAAGTGTCAGTAAAATTATTTATTGAATAAGGGAAAACAAAATTGAAACCTGAAACATAAGACATTAATCATTTGATTTAAATCATTCATATACTAGTCGCTAGTTTGCACTTTTTAACGGAATGCTTGTAGTTTTTAACACTTTACAACATAGTTGAAAAGTGTTTTTGACTTTGTTCATTCTGTCTGTCCGTTAGCACGATAACTGCCGTAAAAATGACTTTATCAAAATGAAATTTTAGTATGTTTTTCAGACGGTCTGTGGAACCTATGGGAATATAAATAAATAATATCACCCAATTAGTTTTTTATTGAACCCGGGTTGAAAAAATGAAATACATTGAACCCTATGGGACCTAATTTTTCAAACATTTTTTAAGCAAATTTAAAATTCACAAATTGCTTCGAAATTTTTAGGAAATATTCACATTATCCCATAAAATATATAAAAAAAATTTCAGTAAAATATATTAAGTAGTTTTTTAATTAAAAATTATTTAATATTGGGAAAAACAAATTCAATTAAATTCTAACTTTTGGGATATCCTCCAGAAAGAAAAAAGAGATATATTATATAATAAATATCTTTCCAAGTGTTCAATTATTTTGTATATGAGAGAGGCTTCACATTTTAAAATAAATTTGGTGGATAACAATTTTTCAAATATTTTTATAATTTTATATAACTCTTCATGATATACGTATTTGATGGCATTTTTAATACACTTTCCTACGTCCTAGAGAGTTAAAATATGGTACACAGCTTAAATTTGTTGAACATTTTATTCTACAAAAATTTGGTAGATCTTTAAATATAGATCATACATTTTTTTCGAAATGGCCTGCAAATAATCCCCGTCCACTTCTATAAATCATTGTTGTAATATTGTTAAAAACTCTGATGTGGGCAGCACATGTCTTTCGCTGCAGACTCATATTCACGTTCTTTTTATTTCTTCAATAATAATTTGAGTTTATCTGCACAAAATAACAGCCATAAGTATTTTAAATGACATTGAATTTACACGTTAAACTTAAATTTGGTTCTTATTTGATAGCTGGACTTATTGTCAAAGGTGGCCTAGCGAAAACGCGAAAAAACTAGAATATCTCAAGAACGGCTAGTCCTAGGGTAATGGGGTTAGTCTTATTCTTTTTGTTGTCAAAAATCACGTATAAAATAGGATTTAATTTATTTAATTGAGCACATGTAGTCTTTTATTTTTATATTCAACGATTTTTGCAGGCCATTTCGCAAAAATAGTCCGTTCCTTTTTCCCGAATCGTAATAGAATAACCTACAAATGATTTATATACCAAATTTTGTTAAATTTGGTATCTAAATCACTTGTAGGTTATTGAAATATTATACACCAAATTTTGTTAAATTTGTTCCATTAGTTTTTAGCTAGAGTGGATAAAGGAAATTTCTGCCGGTCATTTCGCAAAGAAGGCAGATTCTTTTATTACGAATCGTACTATAATCTAATGAACATCAGGATTTCCCACAAAAAACATACCTACCAAATTTTATGACATTCGGTCCATTAGTTTTTCAATTAGATTGGATGTAATATCCTCACAGACACACAGAAACATACACAGATACACCCTTACACACACAGACGTCTTCCTAAAAACAGTTTTTTCGTGTTCTAGAAGTCCCAAAACGTGTAGATCCTTCGAAAATTTGAGTTCCGATCTTCGGCCCGATTCCAATACTTTGAATACATACACACGCATGCACACACACATATTATCTGTGTATATGTGTATTATCTGTGTATCTAAATTCCGTGCCTATGCAATTACAATAGTTGTGATTTTAAATGATCCCTAAACATTTATTATTTCTTCAACGAGGCCTAATTTTAACTTATGCAGAATGCAAATATCTCAAGCGATTGTAAGGTGAGTTAGATAAGAATTGCTGAATATTTTTCACTCAAAATTATTTAGCTCTGGAGTCTGGAATACAAGTTATATGAATGAAATATTCATTGATTTTGCACAGAGAATCAGATGATTTATGCTTCGATACAGTTTTAAACATTTAAGTATAATAAATTACTGTAGTACTGTGATAATGTAAAAGATATCACCACTGAATGTATCACATTTTAGAAATTTTTAAATGAAATTTCATTTCAGTTGGAAAGTGTTTCATAATCAATGCTTATGCATGATTGATCTTTCTTGTTTTGTATATGAGAGAGGCTTCACATTTTAAAATAAATTTGGTAGATAACAATATTTCAATTTTTTTTTAATTTTATATAACTCTTCATGATATACTTATTTGATGGTGTTTTTAATGCACTTTCCTACGTCCTAGAGAGTTAAAATTTGGTACACAGCTTAAATTTGTAGAACATTTTATTCTACAGCAATTTGGTGGATCTTTAAATATAGTTCCTAGATTTTTTTTCGAAATGGCCTGCAAATAATCCCCGTTCACTTCTATAAATCATTGTTGTAATATTGTTCAAAATTCTGATGTGGACAGCACATGTCTTTCTCTGCAGACTCATATTCACGTTCTCTTTATTTCTTCAATAATAATTTGAGTTTATCTGCACAAAATAACAGTCATAAGTATTTTAAATAACATTGAATTTGCACGTTAAACTTAAATTTGGTTCTCATTTGATAGATGGACTTATTGTCAAAGGTGGCGTAGCGAAAAACGCAAAAAAACTCAAATATCTCAAGAACGGCTAATCCTGGAGTAATGGGGTTAGTCTTATTCTTTTTGTTGTTAAAAATCAAGTATAAAATAGGAATTTAATTGATATAATTGAGCACACATAGTCTTTTATTTTTATATTTAACGATTTTTGAGGGCCATTTCACAAAAACAGCCCGTTCCTTTTTCCCGAATCGTACTAGAATAACCTACAAGTGATTTATATACCAAATTTTGTTAAATTTGGTATATAAATCACTTGTAGGTTATTGAAATATTATTCACCAAATTTTGTTAAATTTGGTCCATTAGTTTTTAGCTAGAGTGGATAAAGGAAATTTCTGCCTCCCATTTCGCAAAGAAGGCAGATTCTTTTATTACGAATCGTACTATAATCAAATGAACATCAGGGTTTCCCACAAAAAACTTACCTACCAAATTTTATTAGATCCGGTCCATTAGTTTTTCAGTTAGAGTGGATGCAATATCCTCACAGACACACAGAAACACACACAGATACACCCTTACACACACAGATGTCTTCTTAAAAATAGTTTTTTCGTGTTCTAGAAGTCCCAAAACGTGTAGATCTTTCCAAAATTCGAGTTCTGATCTTCGGCACGATTCCAATACTTTGAATACATACACATATATATTATCTGTGTATCTGTGTATTATCTGTGTATCTGAATTCCGTGCCTACGCAATTACAATAGTTGTGATTTTAAATGATCCCTAAACTTTTATTATTTCTTCAACGAAGCCTAATTTTAACTTATGCAGAATGCAAATATCTCAAGCGATTGTAAGGTGAGTTACATAAGAATTGCTGATTTTTTTTTCACACAAAATTATTTAGCTCTGGAGTCTGGAATACAAGTTATATGAATGAAATATTCATTGATTTTGCATGGAGAATCGGATGATTTATATTTCAATACAGTTTTAAATATTTAAGTTTAATAAATTACTCTAGTACTGTGATAATGAGATGTCACCGTTGAATGTATCACATTTTAGAGATTTTTAAATGAAATTGCATTTCAGTTGGTAAGTGTTTCATAATCAATGCTTATGCATGATTGATCTTTCTTGTTAATTTTTTCATAGAAGCTAGTTTGAAATTCTATATCAGTGTATATTTCAGAGCATTTGACTTAACAGTACACCTAAATTAGACTTAACATTACACCCACATTAGACCTATGTAATTTAGCGATTCTACCTCATTCTTCAGACCAGAGACTGTTCTTGATGGAGAATACCCTTTAAACAGGAGTGGAAGTATCTGGTAGACAAAAATTAATCTCCATAACTCGGATGAAATTCGGTATTAAAATTTTTTTATCCTTGAAATTCTTCTAAATTTGATTCTTAAAGTTTCTTTTCTTCACAGTTTATTTTCAATATTTTCCGTGTGTCAAAATTCGAAGACTTGAATTTTTTAGCAATCACCACTTCATCAAACAATGTTTATAACACCATTTTCAAGTATTTATTAATTTTTTCAGCAGCTGTTTCAAATGCAATCAATGTAATATCCCTCTCCCTTAGCCATAAGAATTGATTTATCCCACCAAAACTTTATTCCTAAAGATAAATTTCAAACCGGGACAAAATGGCAAACCGGCCGGGACTTCGAGACGAACCTTTAAACGGAAACAAAATGACAAACCGGCCGGGACTTCGGGACGAACCTTTAAACGGAAACAAAATGACAAACCGGCCGGGACTTCGGGACGAACCTTTAAACGGAAACAAAATGACAAACCGGCCGAGACTTCGGGACGAACCTTTAAACGGAAACAAAATGACAAACCGGCCGGGACTTCGGGACGAACCTTTAAACGGAAACAAAATGACAAACCGGCCGAGACTTCGGGACGAACCTTTAAACGGAAACAAAATGACAAACCGGCCGGGACCTCGGGACGAACCTTTAAACGGAAACAAAATGACAAACCGGCCGGGACTTCGGGACGAACCTTTAAACGGAAACAAAATGACAAACCGGCCGGGACTTCGGGACGAACCTTTAAACGGAAACAAAATGACAAACCGGCCGAGACTTCGGGACGAACCTTTAAACGGAAACAAAATGACAAACCGGCCGAGACTTCGGGACGAACCTTTAAACGGAAACAAAATGACAAACCGGCCGAGACTTCGGGACGAACCTTTAAACGGAAACAAAATGACAAACCGGCCGAGACTTCGGGACGAACCTTTAAACGGAAACAAAATGACAAACCTGCCGGGACTTCGGGACGAACCTTTAAACGGAAACAAAATGACAAACCGGCCGAGACTTCGGGACGAACCTTTAAACGGAAACAAAATGACAAACCGACCGAGACTTCGGGACGAACCTTTAAACGGAAACAAAATGACAAACCGGCCGAGACTTCGGGACGAACCTTTAAACGGAAACAAAATGACAAACCGGCCGAGACTTCGGGACGAACCTTTAAACGGAAACAAAATGACAAACCTGCCGGGACTTCGGGACGAACCTTTAAACGGAAACAAAATGACAAACCGGCCGAGACTTCGGGACGAACCTTTAAACGGAAACAAAATGACAAACCGGCCGAGACTTCGGGACGAACCTTTAAACGGAAACAAAATGACAAACCGGCCGAGACTTCGGGACGAACCTTTAAACGGAAACAAAATGACAAACCGACCGAGACTTCGGGACGAACCTTTAAACGGAAACAAAATGACAAACCGGCCGAGACTTCGGGACGAACCTTTAAACGGAAACAGAATGACAAACCGGCCGAGACTTCGGGACGAACCTTTAAACGGAAACAAAATGACAAACCGGCCGGGACTTCGGGACGAACCTTTAAACGGAAACAAAATGACAAACCGGCCGAGACTTCGGGACGAACCTTTAAACGGAAACAAAATGACAAACCAGCCGGGACTTTTTGACAAATGACAAACCAGCCGGGCTAGTCCTAGTGTAATGGGGTTGGTCTTATTCTTTTCATCGTTAAAAATTACGTATAAAACAAGCATTTAATGGATATATTTGAACATATGTATGTATTTAGTTTAGATTTTGACGATTTTTGAGGGCCATTTCGCAAAAACAGGCAGGTTATGTTTTTCCGAATCGTACCAAAATCTAATCAGCACCAGGGTATCCCACAAGAGACTTATCAACCGATTTTTGTGAAATTCGGTCCATTAATTTTCCAGCTAGAGTGGATACAAGCTTTTTCGGGCCATTTCGCAAAAAAAAGCAATTTGTGAATTTTAAATTCGCTTAAAAAATGTTTGAAAAATTAGGTCCCATAGGGTTCAATGTATTTCATTTTTTCAACCCGGGTTCAATAAAAAACTAATTGGGTGATATTATTTATTTATATTCCCATAGGTTCCACAGACCGTCTGAAAAACATACTGAAATTTCATTTTGATAAAGTCATTTTTATGGCAGTTATCGTGCTAATGGACAGACAGACAGAATGAACAAAGTCATAAACACTTTTCAACTATGTTGTAAAGTGTTAAAAAAAGATGTTTGCGTTTCTGTGGGCCTGTCTATCTGTGTATGTCGTCTGTGGCGGAAAATCGAAGTGTTGGACAGCGACGAAATTTACTACAGAAATGCTGAACTTTCCCGGACGATGCATCTCGGTGACATTTTTCTAAAATTCAAATTAATTTAAAAATTACAAAATTTTAAAAACGAGGGGTGGGACAGCTCAGTGTATTAGCGTGCGGGTATTACACTCGGATGACCCGAGTTCGATTCCTGGCGCTGTCCAAACTATGCCGTGTTCACGTGGAGTACGGACACTTTAAATATGTGGATCCGTGAATCCTTCTCCGAGATTGGTGGTAGGGGAAGTAGGGTACGGTCCCCGTGAATGCCTCCCACATTGAGTTCAGGTCTAAATTGGATGGCACTTTTTGGTCTTCCAAACAGATACCTTACATTTTTAGGTCGGACGGTCTGGGTTAGCCAAAACTTGGATTTCCGCCATATTGTCAAAGCAAATCTATTCATTCTTTTCAGCTAAAGTCAATATTCGAGAGCAAGTGTTTTGATAAAATGGTAGAAAGTCTAGATAAAAAAAAACAGGTGTTTACAGACTAAGTAGATTTAATTTATTGATTTTCTAACTTTGCGAATTTAAAAAATTTCGTTCTATCTTTTTTTCAATTTGGTATTATATTATCATTATGAGTATTCTGCGAACATTTGACGTATATATCGGATGAAAACTCACTGAAATAGCAATCATTTTTACTTTCCTTATATACATAATGTATAATGAAAGTATTGTGACGGGGTCGAAAATTGGAATTCGAGTTTTCGACGGGAGAGCACGTTTCAAGCATCCCTGATCACGAATCAAACATTTTTGAAGTGATGTCTGTGTGTGTGTGTGTGTGTGTGAAAGTATGTGTGTGTGTGTGTGTGTGTGTGTGTGTGTGTGTGTCAGTGAGTCTGTGGAGACGATAACTGACGAACGAATGGACCGATTCGAACCAAATTTGGTACAAAAATCACAATCCTAAAACACTGGAAGCCTATTGTTTTTATACGTAATCGAATGTTCAGAACCCCCCTAAATTTTCGAATGAAATTTTGAAAAAATCGTCAAAAAATCAAAACCGCTAATAAAGTTACGCAAATAGACATTTCTTATGTAATTTTTCATTAGAAAACGATTGGCATAAATTTTAGAACGCTAACATGAACCGTTCTCGAGATATTGTGCATTTTTTAAAAAAAATTATGAAAAAGTCACATAAAAAAAAAAATTCCTATTGAGAAACATGTTCACTTTTCATATGTAATACCATGCGATAAATTGAGTGACATCATTCTCGTGGATCTAGCTCGTTCCATTCATGAAAAAACATACTTTGAATAATACTTTTGTATTTGAACGCCAATAGTCATTTATCTGCTGTAAGAATAACTTTTTTCTTCGTGCATAACGCTTGGCGAGATTTTGGCGACGAATTTGGCGGAATGTCGCCAACTTGGCGACTTTTTTGAAATGTTGCCAAATTAATGAAAATCTCGCCAAATGGATAAAAATGATGCTAAATCAATGAAAATGACGACTAATTGTCGAAAATTCAATATCTTGGAAAGAATATTAGTATCTACTATAAGAAAAACCTATTTTTTTACTGTAAAAGTAGTAAATTCATTACATTATATAAGGAAAGTCATGTGTTGCCCACATCAGATTTTTTACAATGATAACATGAAGATGAATTTGAAAATACAAAATAGTCCTAAATGAAATGTAATAGAAATTGAAAATTTCATATTGATGAAAAATACAATTTTGGTTATATATTACATGCATATTCTTTTAAATAAAGGGTAATTAATTTCCTTATATACATAATGTATAAGGAAAGTATTGTGACGGGGTCGAAAATTCGAAATCGAGTTTTCGACGGGAGAGCACGTTTCAAGCATCCCTGATCACGAATCAAACATTTTTTAAGCGATATCTGTGTGTGTGTGTGTGTGTGTGTGTGTGTCATTGAGTCTGTGGAGACGATAACTGACGAACGAATGGACCGTTTCGAACCAAATTTGGTACAAAAATCACAATCCGTAAACGCTGGAAGCCTATTGTTTTTATACGTAATCGAACGCTCAGAACCCCCTTAAATTTTCGAATAAAATTTTTAAAAATTGTCAAAAAATCAAAACCACTAATAAAGTTACGCAAATAGACATTTCTTATGTAATTTTTCATTAGAAAACGATTGACATAAATTTTAGAACGCTAACATGAATCGTTCTCGAGATATTGCAGATTTTTCAAAAAAATTATTAAAAAGTTATATAAAATGAAAAAAAAAATTTCCTATTGAGAAACATGTTCACTTTTCATATGTAATACCATGCGATAAATTGGGTGACATCATTCTCGTGGATCTAGCTCGTTCCATTCATGAAAAAAGATACTTTGAGTAATACTTTTGTATTTGAACGCCCATAGTAATTTATCTGCTTTAAGAACAACTTATTTCTTCGTCCATAACGCTTGGCGAGATTTTGGCGACGAATATGGCGGAATGTCGCCAACTTGGCGAGTTTTTAAAATGTTGCCAAATTGACGAAAATCTCACCAAATGGATAAAAATGACGCTAAATCAATGAAAATGACGACTGATTATCGAAAATTCAATATCTTGGAAAGAATATTAGTATCTACTATAAGAAAGACCTATTTTTTTACTGTAAAAGTAGTAAATTCATTACATTATATAAGGAAAGTCATGTGTTGCCCACATCAGATTTTTTTAACTGTAAAAGTAGTAAATTCATTGCATTATATAAGGAAAGTCATGTGTTGCCCACATCAGATTTTTAATTGTAATTCTGTGATAAGGGAACATTTTCGTTTTTCTGCTCCAAGAATTTTCATTTATTTTTGTTTAAAGAAAAATAATATAAAGCATATAAGATATTTTTGTGGCATGGCTGTACATTGGAAAACACGGTGCGCGGGAAGGATTTTAGTTCAAAACAGACGATTTGGATATTAAGTCGTGTTACTTGCATCTGTATTATTACTTTCCTTATATACATAATGTATAAGGAAAGTATTGTGACGGGGTCGAAAATTCGAATTCGAGTTTTCGACGAGAGAGCACGTTTCAAGCATCCCTGATCACGAATCAAACATTTTTGAAGTGATGTCTGTGTGTGTGTGTGTGTGTGTGTGTGTGTGTGTGTGTGTGTGTGTGTGTCAGTGAGTCTGTGGAGACGATAACTAACGAACGAATGGACCGATTCGAACGAAATTTGGTGCAAAACTCACAATCCGTAAACACTGGAAGCCTATTGTTTTTATACGCAATCGAATGTTCAGAACCCCCCTAAATTTTCGAGAGAAATTTTGAAAAAATCGTCAAAAAATCAAAACCACTAATAAAGTTGCGCAGATAGATATTTCTTATGTAATTTTTTATTAGAAAACGATTGACATAAATTTTAAAACGCTAACATGAACCGTTCTCGATATATTGCTCATTTTTTAAAAAATATCAAAAAGTCATATAAAATAAAATAAATATTTCCTATTGAGAAACATGTTCACTTTTCATATGTAATACCATGCGATAAATTTGGTGACATCATTTTCGTGGAGCTAGCTCGTTCCATTCATGAATAAAGATACTTTGAATAATACTTTTGTATTTGAATGCCAATAGACATTTATCTGCATTTATCTGCTGTAAGAATAACTTATTTCTCCGTCCATAACGCTTGGCGATATTTTAGCGATTTTAATTGTTGCCAAATTAACAAAAATCTCGCCAAATGGATAAAAATGAAGGAAATTCAATATCTTGGAAAGAATATAAGTATCTACTATAAGAATAACATTTTTTTAACTGTAAAAGTAGTAAATACATTGCATTATATAGAAAGTCATGTGTTGCCCACATCAGAATTTTTAAATAGTGGACGCTCATTTATTAGAAACGGTGTAATGCCGAGGGTAATTCGTTCTAGTTTCCTATATATACGGCATAGATAATAAAAATAGAAAATAGGCAGAAAAACGGGCTTTCAATTTTATGGCATATTTTAGATAAAAATATATCCCGTTATGCTAAGGCCAATACGGTGTTAAACCTTTCCGTCAAGTCCTCATATCCATGCAAAACTGAATATGCTTAAACTGGAAATATGTTTTATGCATCGCGCACTTGAAACTGAGAGTTGCCACAAAAAGTAGAATTTTTCAGAACTCTGAAATTGCTTGTAAGTGACATAACACATTTTCAATTCACATCGATGCATCATGAGCACTAAAATAGAAACTTTATAAACGCTCTGAAAACATTTTATGATTACATATTTCAATATTTCAGCAGACTCATAGAGGAATCAATTACTTTTTTGCTCACCGGAAGCAAGCGCTTTTTTTACTTTATCAACAATATATATGGTAATGTATAGGAAAAGTATTGAACTCGTCTCTAAAATCGGTACTCGACGTTTGTGTGGGGTGGGGGGGGAGGGGGAGTATCTGTGCAATATATGCATCCACTCTAGTTCAAAAACATTTCACAAAATTTTGTAGCTAAGTCATTTGTAGATTACCCTGGTGCTTATTAGTTTTTGGTACTATTCGTAAAGACAGAAACCTACTCGTTTTTGCGAAATGGCCCACAAAAATCGTCAAAACCTGAAATAGGAGATGCCTAAATGTATCAATTAAATGCTTGTTTTATTCGTAACATTTGACAATAAAAAAAATAAGACCAACTGTGATACCGTGTTCTTAAAAGATGTTTACAGGTTTTTGCTAGTAAATAGCAAGGCGACAAGTAGGCACCAGACTTCGACCAAAAGGTGCCAAACTTTATAATATGAACGGAGAACAATTTATGACGTCACGGCACATGATGTTTGTGGACTCGAGGCTGTGAAGGTGGCCGACAGATGAGGATTCGACTCAGCGGACTATAAGAAATTATCCAATAGAAACCTGCCAGACCCCTCACAGATGCCTGTGAGATAATGGGCAGTCTGAGTAAAGCTAGCAAATAACCGTGTGCAACATATGAAAGAATGAGAAGAATCATTACGTTATGACAATATCGTTGTGTAAAGTTGATCAATCAATATGGAGAAATTGATACTTTTGTGAATGGGGAAGATGTTAAAAAGTAAAACTACAGATCCCAAAAGGGGTGTAGATACCTATGAACAAGCGCCGATTGATGTGCGTAAAAGAACTAAGGTATAAACCTATTTATTATTACATACGTATGAGGAGATATAGTAAATCCGAAGTCTAAAAAGAACTTGTATCACACGAATCGCCTTCCAGCAGAATACTCTGTTAATTAGTAATGTTGATCGATAATCTGTACAATGTCGAATATTAATTGTGTATTTAATCATAAGAATATTTAAATATAAATAATAATTATAATAAAAATTAAATTTGAGTAAAAATATGTCTCTTCACTGTGCAAAGCTAAATATTTCATTGAATGTATGTTAATCAATTTACTTTCAGTATAACCGGACTACGCATAATCGTGGAATTTGCGACACAACCAGTGTACTAGTTTACGGCCACAACTAGTAAGAAATAATTTACGCCATTCCAACCTCATTACTCTAGGACTAACTGTTCTCGAGATATTTTAGTTTCTTCGCACTTTTGCAACGCCACCTTTGAAAACGCGTCTACGAAATCGAAAATTTAAGTAAAACTGCAAATTCAGTATAATTTCAAGTAAATATCCGTGTTTTTGTTGTTGTTGTTGTTTTGTGTGTGTGTGTGTGTGTGCTTGCAATTAAACTGAATTAAAAGGATTCTGAACGAAAAAGAAAATTAATTGGAGTCTGTGGGGAAATACATCTGTGGACAAATACATCTATTAACCCTCATGCCTTACTTAAAGTTTGAGCAACAAAGAGTTGAACAATGTTCAACAAGAATCCAACTGCTTCATGATCTCTATAGCTCTCCCACAGCGTGCATGAACTCTTCACCCCGATAATGCTGAACATTCTAATATATGGGCACTGTCCATATGAACCATCCTTCTACACAGGACACATTCTGGGCTATTATAGATACCAATACGATGTAGGGGTTTGGCTAGGCAATCACACCCTGTCAATAATCTGAAATCCGTCACATCTATACCAGTTAGGATCAAAAAGTTCGGAGGCTGTGCTGATATCTCCAACCCTGATTGAAGGAGAGAGGAACTATTTTACCGTGGCGTAAAGGCACATGTAACGCGAGATGTAGAAAGGCAGAAGCGGGTGTTTTTCCAGACAATGCGTGTCAATGAACTGTAGTCGTTTGCGTTCGTCGAAAATAGAAATGACGTTTGAAGAACAACGTGCGAACATCAAATTCTGCCAGCGTTTGGGGAAATCGCCGACAGAAACATTGCACCTGCTGCAGCAGGTGTCAAACGTCATTTCCGTTTTCGACGAACGCGAACGACTACAGTTCACCGACACGCATTGTCAGGAAAAACCTACTGCAGCAGGTGCAATGTTTCTGCCGGCGATTTCCCCAATCGCGGGCAGAATTTAATATTCGATCCTTGTTCTTCAAACGCCATTTTCGTTTTCGACGAACGAGAACGACTACAGTTCACTGACACGCATTGTCTGGAAAACACATGCTTCTTCCTTTCCACATCTCGCGTCACATGTATCGCTACGCCGCGGTAAAATAGTTCCCCCTCTACTCCAATCAGGGTTGGAGAACTTTTTGATTCTACCTTGTATATAGAGAGGACCAGCAGGGATGTCATAAATTGACTACATCCTCTTTTTATGCTTTGTGTTGTTCTCAGCCACTTTGGATCTATAACTACAAGATTCAACGCTAAAAGCATTGTGCCGTTGACCTTGTACATGAATATTGCAGTAAAAGAAACAAAAGTCATCATTGCGTTATGTAGGGAAAATCATGTGCTGTGTCTTTTAATGTATTTTTTATTATTCTAACGTTAGATACAAGGTGTATATCATGTTGGCAGGTTTGGAGAATAAGTGTCCCCTTTTTGGTCAGTTGGTCCGCCATTTCATTTCTGTAAATACCACAGTTGGAAGGAACCCATTTATGGTATTTACTTTTAAATTAAATATCCTTGTAAGACTTAATTACTAGCTTACTGTTCATAGCCTAGCACTTTCAGTTTTCGAAATTTAAGCATTGCAGGTTTTAAAAACGAGAAATATTCAATATTTCTAAAATTAATAAGGAGATTATTCGAAAACCATAAGTGATTTCTTAAAAGAACTTATTGATCTAGAAAATGGATTTCCTACCAAAATTTTCTTTTTTGCCGCTTACTCTTTATATCTATCTTCTATAGGAGACATTTCAAATAAAGGTAAGAAGAGTGAAGCGAAAGCTCGTTCGACAAACACTTTTTATGTTTTTACCTCTCGAACAAAATATAGTTAAAAACATTAAAATCATTTTTGTATATTCGTAAAAATATTATCGCGCTATATATAAGACCACCGCGAGGTTAAGCTTTTCCGTCAAATTTTTATATCCATTCAAAACTGAATGCATTCAAGCAGAAAACATGTTTTATGCATTGCATATTTAAAAACGAAAGCTCCACAAAAAACCGAACCTTCCTCCAAAATTGTTCGTAAGTGAAATTGCAAAATTCTCAGTTCACACACATCCTATGCATGAGCCCTTAAATAACAACCGTAAAGGGCTTTGAAGAAACGTTTTGCAATAATGCATTTCAGCAAACCCATGCTAGAATCAATTACCCTCTTACACTTGTGAATTGTCAAACATTTTCTTAAACCGTGAAATTCTAGGAAAGTGCCGTTTTGTGCGGTATAAAAAATATATATTAAGCGCAATCCAAGAATACAGTACATTTATATAACTATTTATTTCATGCAGTTAAACACCGTTTATGCGCTTCTTATTCAGAATATTTTATTATTGATGTGAATAACATCTAGGGTCGGGGCATCGGGATTTAACAAAAGTATTATAAAAAATTTAAACAGTTTGGACGTCTTAATCTCCAAATTCATAGATAAAAATATAAACAATTTACAGTTGTTTTTAACACTTTACAACATTGTTGAAAATGTTTATGACTTTGTTCATTCTGTCTGTCTGTCTGTCTGTCTGTCTGTCTGTCTGCCTGTCCGTTAGCACGATAACTGCCGTAAAAATGACTTTATCAAACTGAAATTTTAGTATGTTTTTCAGACGGTCTGTGGGACCTATGGGAATATAAATAAATAATATCACCCAATTAGTTTTTTATTGAACCCGGGTTGAAAAAATGAAATACATTGAACCCTATGGGACCTAATTTTTCAAACATTTTTTAAGCAAATTTAAAATTCACAAATTGCTTCGAAATTTTTAGGAAATATTCACATTATCATATAAAATATATAAAAAAAATTTCAGTAAAATATATTAAGTAGTTTTTTAATTAAAAATTATTTAATATAAGAAAAAAACAAATTCAACTAAATTCTGACTTTGGGGATATCCTCCAGAAAGAAAAAAGAGATATATAGTATAATAAATATCTTTCCAAGAGTTTAATCATTTTGTGTATGAGAGAGGCTTCACATTTTAAAATAAATTTGGTAGATAACAATTTTTCAAATTTTTTTTTAATTTTATATAACTCTTCGTGATATACTTATTTGATGGCATTTTTAATGCACTTTCCTAAGTCCTAGAGAGTTAAAATTTGGTACACAGCTTAAATTTGTTGAACATTTTATTCTACAAAAATTTGATGGATCTTTAAATATAGATCATACATTTTTCGAAATGGCCTGCAAATAATCCCCGTTCACTTCTATAAATCATTGTTGTAATATTGTTAAAAATTATGATGTGGGCAGCACATGTCTTTCCCTGCAGACTCATATTCACGTTCTCTTTATTTCTTCAATAAAAATTTGAGTTTATCTGCACAAAATAACAGCCATAAGAATTTTAAATGACATTGAATTTGCACGTTAAACTTAAATTTGGTTCTCATTTGATAGCTGGACTTATTTTCAAAGGTAGCGTACTTCTATAAATCATTGTTGTAATATTGTTGAAAATTCTGATGTGGGCAGCACATGTCTTTCCTTGCAGACTCATATCACGTGACCCACTTCAAAATGAAGTATGGCATCCATCTTGTCCCAAAATCGTGATTTTTAAAGTTCTTTTTAATTTATATTGAGTGTTGTATCCGTCCTAAAACCGCTTTATTTTTGCTTAAATCATGTGCATCTACATACTGAAACAACGCAATTACAATATATTTGAGTTTAAATCATCATCCAAATTTGATTATTTCTACAACGAAGCCTATTTTTCATTTATGTAAAATGTAAACAGCAAAATATATAGAATGAGTTGTATAAGAATTGCTGTATTTCTTTAACGCAAAATAATTTAGCTCATGGAGTTTGCATAGCTGATATGAATGAAATATTCATTGATTTTACAGAGAGAAGGACGATTTTTTTAGATGAAGTTTTAAGTATAGAGTTTAATTACTTATAGCTCCATGGTCTTAATTTTTAAATAAAATAAATTATTATAGTATTGTGGTGAATGAAATGAATGGGAAAATGTTATGAATAAAATACTGCTTTTATAGAGAGAGCCAGGCGTGTTATTTTTTCTATGACGTCATTTGAATGAATTTCAGTTGTTTTCGATGATGTTTTCAAATATAATAAATTATCATAGTATTATGATAATTTTAAAAGTATTACCGAGGAATGTATTGCATTTTAGAGATGTTTAAACCAGGCAATTTATATTTCAATGCCGTCATTTGAATGAAGTTCATTTTTTTCGATGAAGGTTTAAGTTTTCAAATATAATAAATTAATGCAGTATTGTGATAAGTTTCAAAATATTACCGAGGAATGTATTGCATTTTAGACTTGTTTAAATAAAATTGCATTGAAGTTGGAAAGTGTTTCATAATCAATGCTTTAAGCATGATTGATCTTTCTTGTTTATTACTTGCAGTAAAACACCGTTTATACGTTTATTATTCATAATCTTTTGTTATTGATGTGAATAACATCTAGGGTCGGGACATCAGGATTTAACAAAAGTGTTACAAAAAATTTAAATAGTTTGGACGTCTTAATCTCCAAACTAATAGATAAAACTATTAACAATTTACCGTTGTTTTTTATTACTTGCAGTAAAGCGTTTATTATTCATAATCTTTTATTATTGATGTGAATAACATCTAAGGTCGGAACATCAGGATTTAACAAAAGTGTAACAAAAAATTTAAACAGTTTGGACGTCTTAATCTCCAAACTAATAGATAAAATTATAAACAATTTACAGTTATTTTTTATTACTTGCAATAAAACACCGTTTATACGTTTATTATTCATAATTTTTCATTAATAATGTGAATAGCATCTAGGTTCGGGGCATAGGGATTTAACATGAGTGTTACAACAAATTTAAATAGTTTGGGCGCTTATGTCTCCAAATCTAATAAATAAAAATATAAACAATTTACTCTTGTTTTTATTACTTGCAGTAAAACACCGTTTATACGTTTCGTATTCATAATCTTTTATTAACACTTTACAACATAGTTGAAAAGTGTTTATGACTTTGTTCATTCTGTCTGTCTGTCTGTCTGTCTATTCGTTCGCACGATATCTGCCGTAAAAATGACTTTATCAAAATGAAGTTTAAGTATTTTATTGAGACGCTCTGTGGGACATATGGGAATGTAAATTATTAATATCGCCCACTTAGTTTTGAATTGAGCCCGGCTTAAAAAAATGAAATACATTGAACCCTATTGGACCTAATTTTTCAAACATTTTTTAAACGAATTTAAAATTCACAAATTGCTTCGAAAGTTTTAGAAAATATTCAAATTATCCCATAAAATATATAAAAACAATTTCGGCAAAATATGTTTGGTTGTTTTTTAAATGAAAATTAAAATATTAATGACACTGATATAAAATGAAGAGGTCACGTGACCCACCTCAAAATATAATATGGCATCCATCTTGTATCAAAATCGTGATTTTTAAAATTATTTTAATTTATATTTAGTTTTGTATTTGTCCTAAAATCTCTTTATTTTTGCGTTTTTTCTGTGCATCTATATACTGTGCCAACGCATTTACAATATTTTTTAGTTTAAATGATCACCAAACTTTGATTATTTCAACAACGAAGCCTATCTTTAATGAATGTAAAATGTAAAAAAGTGATTGTAAGATAAGTTGAATAAGAATTGCTGACTTTTTGTCACGCAAAATTATTTAACTCTGGAGTCTGGAATAAAAGTGTATGAATGAAATAGTCATTTATTTTACATAAAGAAGAAAGCAATTTTATAGCATTGCCTTTTTTGATGAATTTTAAGATTCCAATTATTATACTATGATAATTTTTAAAATATCACCGCTGAATGTATCGCATTTTAGAGATGTTGAGCGATTTTCTGCTTTATGTTTATTACTTTCACTCAAAATTACTACCAAACCAAAAAAAAATGATATATACAGTAAGTAACAGAAATATTCATAAGGCCATCTTTTATCTAGATCAATAATGTGTTGTTATAAAACTCTTTCAGTTTTTGAGCAATCGTCTTGTCAAGTTGAAAATTTTTCCGTTTTTAAAGTTGTGATGCTTATATCTCGAAAAATAAAAGTACTAGCTAGAAACAACGGATTAATTTGTATCCTGTTAAAAGCCCTAAAAGGATATACTATAACTGGGTTTCGTATCGGATTCTTAGTTTTTAAAATAGAGTGGTTATAATAACGAAATACTTTAGCGATCCAAATAGACCCATCCTATTAGATAAAAATTTTAACGCAAACCATCAAGAAATCAGAAAACGATGTCAACTGAAAATTTGCATCAGATAATGCAAAATCTAGTACGTCGTTAACGTAGACATCAAGAAAGCAGAAAATGGGAAGATGTTAGACTTTATGCACACGATGTTCAACTTAAAACTTGCATTAGATCCTGTAAAATCTAGTACGTCTTTAATGTATACATCAAAAAACAGAAAATGTGAAGTTGTTAGTATGCAGACGATGTTCAACGTAAAACTTGCATTAGAGCCTGTAAAATCTAGTACGTCTTTAATGTATACATCTAAAAACCGAAAATGTGAAGTTGTTAGACTTTATGCAGACGATATTTAAAATAAAACTTGCATTAGATCTAGTACTTCTTTAATGTATA
This sequence comes from Amaurobius ferox, assembly GCA_951213105.1. Taxonomy (NCBI): domain Eukaryota; kingdom Metazoa; phylum Arthropoda; class Arachnida; order Araneae; family Amaurobiidae; genus Amaurobius; species Amaurobius ferox. The sequence goes on along the minus strand of OX578143.1, from coordinate 54,698,913 downwards.
CATCAAGAACCAGTAAAAGTGAAGTTGCTAGACTTTATGCAGACGATGTTCAACGCAACCTTGCATTAGATCCTGTAAAATCTAGTATGCCGGATATTAGACTCGTATAGATTTGATTTCACTCGTTATTTAGGATGATTAAGTTGTTTCAATTATGTATCTTGCTTTATTTAGTTACCATATATTCTATAAGATAATACTCGTATTATAAATAATATGTTGTATAAATTAATAGTATATACATAATATATTGTATAAATTTAATTTATTTACCGCCAGGCAAGTTGGTAAAATAATGTTATATTTTGATGTGGAGTCTATGGTCGGAGTATTAAGAATCGGAGCAAAAACTAAAAGTTTTCTTTAATGAAATTCTAGCTATGCACCGTTGACAAGGGATTTCTAGCCCTTTAAAAGCCTGTAAACGAAACAAATGAGTCTAAAGAAATAGGATAAACTTATTGAACTTTACTGGAGTTTAATTTTACAAAATGTTTTTCACCTAAAACTATTTCGGTTCCATCACACTGGAGCCACCGACGATTTTTTTTTCTTTTCATTTTATATCAAATTCGTGCAACATCTCATGAACCTCACATGTTTGAATTCCAGAAGGGATGCCAAACAATTCCTTTAAAAATGACATAGAATGGATATTTCTGCAAATTTTTAACATAATTCTTTTTATAACGTATTTTTCAATTTTCAAAAAGAAAAATGTTCGAAAATTGACTTTCTTATGGTCAGACCCAATCTCTCGCCGAAAATTTAAAATCCTTTGATATTCATCGACTGAAATAAACAGTACCAAATTTCATTTGATTTAATCAATGTATTCGAGAGAGAGAGATTCTTCCCGCAGATATTAAAGAAAAAACTATGATGTGGGCAGCTCATGACTTTCTCTACATAATACACTTTACTTCTTTCACGGCGAAATAATGGTGTTCAAGATCTAATGAACAATGTTTTTGGCATTGAAATAACACTATGTAAATTGGAATTGGGCGCTTTTGGCAACTTATTAGAAATAAAGTAATTAAATGTTAGTAATATTAATGTAGCAAAATAATGCATATGAAAAATAAACTTATTGGACGACACTTAACTGTTTTTTTTTAATTTTATGTAATTTTTTTTTATAAATTTATTCGAAAAAGGTGCAATATCTAGGGAACAATTTATGTATAACGTTCTAAAATTTGTGTCATTTGTTTTCTAATAAAAAAATTACGGCTGAGACAATTATTTATTTATCATTATTGACGGTGGTGGTTATTTTTCAAACATTTATTCGAAAATTTGGAAGTGCTTCCCGAATATTCGATTTCATTTAAAATCAACAGAATTCCAGTATTCATTAATTGTAATAATCGTACTAAAAGGTTTTCACAAAGCTTCAGTCGTTCGTGAGATGTCGCGGCGTCCACAAACTCACGAACACACACTAACATACACGCACACTAACATACACGCACACTAACATACACACACAAACATACACACAAACACACGGATTAATGTACGCACGCACACTAACATAAACACACACACACACTAACATATACACACACTAACATATACACACACTAACACACACACTAACACACATTTACATACACACACACTAACATACACACACACTAACAACCCCTCAAAAATGTTCGGGTCGAGTTCATGAATGCGTAAAACGTGCTTTTCTGAACGTGCTTCGAATTTTCGACCCTGTCACAATACTTTATACATTATACCAGACCTGAGCAAAACGTCGATCACCGACCACCCATGGACAGCTAGAAAAATTTAGAATTAACACCCTATTTAAGAGAAAAGTATATTAGTTTTTTAAATACTTACCAAAGTATATTTTTTATGAAATTCAAGTAATCAAAATAGGCAATTGAAGCCTTTCAGGAGGAATAAATAATTAAAAACATACTTACCACGGTTCACAGACAGCCACCTAGAATTCGAAGTTTGTGTCTAAAATTTAACATTTTCCTTATCTGCCATAAATATTTTTAAAAAAAATTAAAGATATATTTTATTAAAAAAAATTGTATAAACAGAAATTTCTTTAATATTATAAAACATATCAAGAACGTTGCTCCGAATATAGACGCAAGAAATTAAAATAAATAGAACAGAATTCACAATAATAAATCATATTTCATGAAAATATTGATTCTTCTACAGAATTGTCTTATGATCATCAATTGTGAATTATCAATTTCACTGCTTCAATTTAGCCATTTTTGAGATAGATCTAGCCATTTTTGGGACACTTAGCCTTAGAAATAATTCACGTCTAGCCATTTACCTATAAATCTAGAGCATTGCGTCCCTCGTAGTCGACAAGTGTACCGCCAAGAAATTTTGGGGTGATCTCCTGATATGAGAGAAAAGTATCGAAATTTTCCAAAAATTTATCAAACTATATTACTTTCCTTATATACATAATGCATAAGGAAAGTATTGTGACGGGGTCGAAAATTCGAATTCGAGTTTTCAACGGGAGAGCACGTTTCAAGCATCCCTGATAACGAATCAAACATTTTTGAAGTGATGTCTGTGTGTGTGTGTGTGTCAGTGAGTCTGTGGAGACGATAACTAACGAACGAATGGACCGATTCACACCAAATTTGGTACAAAAATCACAATCCGTAAACACTGGAAGTCTAGTGTTTTTATACGCAATCGAATGTTCAGAACATCCCTAAATTTTCGAATGAAATTTTGAAAAAATCGTCAAAAAATCAAAACCACTAATAAAGTTACGCAAATAGACATTTCTTATGTAATTTTTCATTAGAAAACGATTGACATAAATTTTAGAACGCTAACAGGAACCGTTCTCAAGATATTGCACATTTTTAAAAAAAATTATCAAAAAGTTATATAAAAAAAAAATTCCTATTGAGAAACATGTTCACTTTTCATATGTAATACCATGCGATAAATTAGGTGACATCATTATCGTGGATCTAGTTCGTTCCATTCATGAAAAAATATACTTTGAGTAATACTTTTGTATTTGAACGCCAATAGTTATTTATCCGCTGTAAGAATAACTTATTTCTTCGTCCATAACGCTTGGCACGATTTTGGCGACAAATTTAGCGGAATGTCGCCAACTTGGCGACTTTTTGAAATGTTGCCAAATTGACGAAATCTCGCCAAATGATAAAAATGACGCTAAATAAATGAAAATGACGACTTATTGTCGAAAATTCAATATCTTGGAAAGAATATTAGTATCTACTATAAGAAAAACCTACTTTTTTTACTGTAAAAGTAGTTACATTATATAAGGAAAGTCATGTGTTCCCCACATCAGATTTTTTTTATTAAATTCAATTTCTAATCCTTTGATATTTTTCGATTGAAATAAACAATAGCAAATTTTATTTCATTTAATCAATGTATTCGAGACAGAGATTCTGCCCTCAGACATTATAGGAAAAACTATTATGTGGACAGCACATGACTTTCCCTCCATAATACACTTTACTTCTTTTACGGCGAAATAGTGGTGTGCAAGATCTACCGAACAATATTTTTGGCATTGAAATAACACTACGTAAATTAAAATTGGGCGCTTTTGGCAACTTATTAGAAATAAAATTATTTTAAAAAAATTAACAGTACAGCTTACATACTGATAGAAAAATAATTAACCCTTTTTCGTCAATTCACAGGCGTCCATGTTGAATTCTATGCAAATTATCAGTTTTTTATTTTTTCCCAAATTATTTAAAATGAGTGGATAGCATGAAGTACAAGCCTTCATCGACGACTTGATGAACTTTTGTGATACCATTTTAAACTTATATTAGATACTGAATTTTTGTTATTTTCGTTTAAAAATATATTTTTGATCATATGGCGTAATTGTAATTTCTGTTACATAACTACAACGAATTACTCGCAGTTGACCGGGATGAAGGTTTAACCTCCCCCCCCCCCCCCCTCCTGGCAAGACCGTGCATCAAAAGGTCTTTATTTTACGGCTGCTTAAAATCTTTAGAAGTTATTATCGTATGACTAACCTTAGGAGTTATTATCGTAGAAACGTGATTCCTTTTCAGAGAATTCTTATAAAAATGTTACTATCTTATTTAAAAATCAAATCTCTATATGTAAATTTCTGAATTTTAATTTCTGAATTTTAAATCCTACTACCGAAGCGACAGCCGTCTGGGATTTCCAGTTTCGCCAGCGAGACGCTTGTCTATGATCTTTCCGCCGTACCTTGAATGGAATTTTCTCCATGCGTTTTATGGTGTTTTTAGCGATCGCTAAATAAAAATTTGAAATATCCTATAAAAAAACTAAAGAACTAATTCGAAATTTAAAAAAAAATAAATGCCAAGGGTGCACCTCTCTGGATCCTCAAGTACCTGTGTACCAAATTGCATAGCCATACGACACTTAGATTTATCCCTACAGGCTGCATACACACACACAGGCAGACATATTTCTTTATTATGTAAAATAAATATATGGTGGACCGTGACAATTAGACAAAATTGAAGTAGCTCTTGGCCTTTAAAAGTCTGCCCATGCATGCATTATACTCAGGGCTTTAGTGAAGGGTATATGGCGGTAAACGCCGTATACCCTCTGGTTTTTCCAGCAAATTCCGTATACCCTCTGCTTTTTCTTAAAAGCTACGTACACGCTTTGCTTAATGAACAACATAGTAACAGATTTGAGATCATCTTTATTGATTTCAAACGTCTCCAATCTAATGTTTATGAATGCAAATGGGTCACCTATAGAACACTTTCAACCGGACCTTTCTGGTAGGTCGGACGGTCTGGGTCTCAACAACAACACTTTCAACCGGAAAAACTTATAAATTCTTTTGGTTGGCCAACCATCGCTCTTCAGTTGACAATAGATCAAGAGTATGCACTACAAAAAAAGACACAGAGACGGATTTCTCTCGTCAAGCAGTTTAGAAAATATTTGAATGAAAATGATAGAGGTAGGCCTTAAAATTTGTTAATATAAAACAAAATTACATCCTACTTTATATGTATTTAAATATTTTTCTCTTAACATTTCCTGTAATTATTTTATATCATTGTTAAATATTAATATAGTGAGATTTTCAAATTTGAATATCCCTCAATGCTAGTCTGCATATTTTGCTTTGCATAAATACAGTAAACTCCCAATAACTCGAATCTTGTGAACACGAATTTCTGCTTAAGTCAAAGTTTCTTCAAAGTTCCACAATTCCTTTCCTGTAATATAAAATTAATAGGCTTTTTTTTTCTCGATAATTTAAACTTCGATTAATTCGAACATTTCCCCCGATCCTTCGAGTATACCCCATAGGCGTAGGGAGGGGGGGCAAGGGGGCTGTCGCTCCCCTATGGATTTCCTATATATATACAGATATGTCCGCATGTGTGTGTACATATTATTTGCCCCCCCCCCCCCGGGAAAGTGTACGTAGTAAGTACATGTTTCGCCTCCCCCTGGAAAAAATTCTGCGGGAGCCCATGGTATATCCTATGTCTTTTTTACGACTACAGCACTGATTATACTATGTATGTAAAGAAAGTACAAATGATTGATTCATATTGAAGTAAGCTAAAAACTTGTAAATCTCCCCAAATCCGAGAGTCATATTGATACGACGTATCCTATGAAATCGCGAGTGTAAGCTCAGAATACAAAAATGAGTCCAAATTTCTATATAACTAATAAGTTTATTCACAAGTACAGCATAAACAGGAACAATATGCAGTAAAACAGCACTTAAATGCCCCACTAATTTCGCAAAATAACCGATATTATATTCTCAAAACATTGGCAAAAATCGTTTCACAAAACAGGGGCTACTAGTCTCAAAACATTGGCAAAAATCACAGTTCAGTGTAGTTCGTATCACGTCTAACTGCTCTCCAACTAAGTGATGACTCCATTCATAGCCTCTCACTATAGAAACTTCAAGTAATATCGCATATCTAGTAAAATAATTGTTATTTCGCGATCCTTCTCAAACCTTCGAAAAGTCTCCAAATTGGCGATAAATCGCCAAGTATTGCAACCTTTGCCGGACGTTGACGTATGTAAACCCTAGATTCATGTCATGGAAAAGGATGCCTGATTTCTCCGTCAGGTTTTCAAAAGATACTTCAGTGAGAGGGAGAAAAAGAGACGCCATAGCATTTTACAAGTTCGTAACGATATTTTTGGCCTAATTGCAGTATGTTCCTTTTACATATACGCTAAATTGTAGAAAAAGACGCACATATTTTATTCGAATACTGCCTACGATATAAGTTGACAAATTATTATTGAATGTGAATATATGAAACAGTAGAGTGGAAACTCACATTCTACATATCTTTCTTTATTGAAGGAATCATGATAAAATACGACTACCGTTAATAATGGTTTGAGAGCCTGTAATACTGATTTATCACAAATACTAGCAGATATTCCCGAAGTTACTCGTGACTTGAAATATATATTTATAATTCCAGTAACAGTCCAAATGATGTTGTTCTTAAAAAATTCTATTAAAATATTTAGTTTAATTCTTCTTAAAAGGAATATAAGAATTTCGGTTCCTGCTATACAAAATTATCTTCACAGGCAGATTGGAAAGCAAAAACATCCTGACCCTGTTTGTAAATAAATTTACAAAGTATACAAAGTCTGGTCGGCATTCGTCGAAACGAAGAGGCCAAAATAGTAGAAAAAAATATATATATATATGCGCCTATATGTATTTAATCATACCATTTTTATCTTATTTTAACATTCGGTTAGGCACAATAAAAAAATATGAGTTTAAAAATCCTTGCAAAAATAAAACAAATAACTCAAAAAATAATATATCAATAATTTCCACAATCGTATATCCCAAAACTGATATCTGATCAAAAACATAATACCGTTCATTTATAAAATTCATTTTAAATCAAATTCTTTACTATTTCAAATGAAAAAAAATTCTGATGTGGGCAGCACATCAGAAATTTCCGCAATCGTATATCCTACAGACACAAATCATTTTCCCCTACAGACACAAATTCATTTCTTCTTTATCAATTCCTTAAATTGAGTTTAATTAGGCACGAATAATTAATTATAATTGCACAGAATTCGCAGTTTCAATTCAATTTCCGTTTTCATCCAGCGACCGGACATATTTTCAAAGGCGGAGCGATAAAAATGCTGAAAACTAAAATACCTCGAGAACGGTTAATTCTAGACTTTTAGAATTAGCCTTATTCTTCACGTTGTCACATATTATGTATAAAGGAGACATTTAATTGATACATTTGAGTATACGGAATCTATTTTAAATTTTGGCGATTTTTGCGGACCATTTCACGAATAAATTTTTTTTTCTTACCGAATCATACCAAAATTTAATCAGCTACAGGATGATCCACAAGTGACGCATCTGCCAAAAAGTTAGTGAAACTTGGTTCACTAGTTTTACAACTAGAAGAGATTGCAAAGTCAGACAGACAAACACACACAGAGACAGACGTAACGATAAAATAGTGTTGGTTTTTCTGCCGTTGTTGTTTCAGAGTGCTCAAAACGTGTACATCCGTCGAAAACTCGAGTTGCGATTTTCGACACGATTCTATTACTTTCCTTATACATTACCATGTATTGTAGGGAAAGTGAAAATTGAAAATTGTCTGCCTTAGAAAATATTTAATTTAATTCTATTACTAAGTAACACAGTACACTTTTTTCAAAACCCTTACCAACTGCAAATGCTATTTATATGGAAGATTAATTTTGGGATTTTAATTAATATCTCGAGAACTTCTGGCCCTAGAAACTGAAAACATGGACGACGTTACCCGTGCTGAAGTAAAGAATGGCCATACCAAGTTTGAAAAAAAAATCCATCAAAAACTGTGGATTTGTATACGGAACAGATAAACAAACAAACAAAACAGACTTTCAATATCATATATATATATATATATATATATATATATATATATATATATATATATATATATATATAATAGATGTTAAAATGTTATCTATGATGATGAGCATCAATAGCTTAAAGTCATTCAGTTTACATTTGCAGCGGGTTAAAGGAAAGACCGGTTAAATCGATATCGGATTATAGAAACTTTACTGAGTAGCGTAAAGTTTGCATAGTTTTCTTTTCTAATCCAGATTTGTACCAGATTTTGTAATTTAAATGTGATTTCAAATAGTAAAAAGTCACTTCAAATGAGTCAAATAATTTTTTTGTAAATAGAAAAATAACAGGGGAGAAAACAATCAATCCCTGAACCACCATGTTTTTTTTCTTCCCTTTTAATGACTTTTAATTTTTATTAACAGTACAAATGCATTTTCACAGGCGATTTTAATTATGTTTTATTTGCCCTCATACTTCCGAATTCTATAAATACCCTTCGGAGAATTAATCCTGAATGCTTATCGTCAAATAAATCGTTGGCTTTGTTTAAGTTAAAGCTTAAATGGTAAAACAGAATTAATTTTAATGGATTAAACATATTTCTTGTATCTTAATGCTGCTAAAATAATTTGATTTAATTATTTTTAGTTAAAACACGAAAATGTAATCATTTTTGTTGTTTCACTTTTAGAACTTAATTAAATGCAATAAAAAAAATTTTTCAATTAAAAATTATTTCGGCTTTATGCACGGCTTAATATTTAAAACTTAAATCAAAGATTTCAAGCAATTATTTTTGTCTTCAACAACATTGCATATATTTATCTTTAATGTTTTACTAAAAAAATAAGGTTTTGAAATGTAAAAAACTGCCTCTTATAGTGCATAATGTTAGTTCGCATAATTTACACTATTATAGTACCGACTGTAGGCCCCATTCAGGTTTGAACCAGAGGCTTCGAATGTAATAGTCCGATACTTAGACGGCCGGGATATTGCTACCCACTTCAGACCGAAACTCAATGGTGGTGACAACCACAGAGATCGTTTCATCCTTCTCATAGTTCGTTACCTCTCGAATGGAGGTGACTCCTGGATAGACTCTTTGAATGGATAGACTCTTTCAGAGCTACAGATTTAACGTGCAAATACTAAATCATTTTGCTTTTTTTCGTACCCAAACCGTCCGACCTATCTAAGAGTATAAAGTAGTTGTTTGAACGACCGAGACAGTGCCACTCAATTTAATTCGGAGACCAATGAGGGTGGTAACCATAGGAACCGTACCATCCTTCCCCTAAAGATTGCCACAGTATCGTCTGTTCCAGCCACACATTAAGCTACAGTAAGCTTTCGGGTCTGTCGTGTGGTCAGGGTTTTTCACAGTATCGTCTGTTGCAATTTTGTAAAAGTGGCAACATGTTTTGTGTTCATTGTTTTAATTTGCTTACAGAACACTACCCTGGACGCCCTACTTACACGAAGGTTTAGACTAGCAATAAGGCGGCCGGGAGAAATTTATTAAAATTCTGTATCTTACAATTGAATAATATAATTCTTACCCAGTCAATATGGCAAGAAACAGCGAAATAAAATTAAACAATATAAAGCCAAAAACAAATTTTGCAAAAGAACAATAACCAATTAGAAAAACCAAAATACAAAATTTACATGAATAGGAAAGAAACCAAAACGTAACTTTTATAACATGTTAAATGCGAAAAATTCCATTGAATCAAGAAAAAATTTGAAAACCCTCAAGCGATGCCACTCCCAAACCACTCCTCAAGTAAGATTTTATTCCACATTGTTGAATGTTAAAAAATTGTTTTTTTTTTATTTTTCTTAACCCTATCAAACCAGAGAGGTATGTGTTGTGTTGTAGGCTTTATAAGATGGACGTTTTTTCGTGTGTGGGCAATCGTGGACATGATGATCTACATGACCAATTTTCTTACAAATACAAAAAATCTGATATGGTCTGCACATGACTTTCACTGCAAACTCATATTCCCTTTTTCTCTTTATTTCTTCAATAATACATCAAACTGAGTTTAATTGCACAAAATAACACCTATAATTATTTTAAATGACACTGAATTTGTACTTTAAATTCACTTTTCGTTTTCATTTGGTAACTGAACTGATTACTTTCCCTGTATACAATAATGTATAAGGAAAGTATTGTGACTGGGTCGAACATTCGAATTCGAGTTTTCGATGGGAGAGCACGTTTCAAGCATCTCCAATGACGAATCGAACATTTCTAAGGTGATGTCTGTGTGTGTGTGAAAGTGTGTGTGTGTCAGTGAGTCTGTGCAGACGATAACTGACGAAGGAATGGACCGATTCGAATGAAATTTGGTACAAAAATTACGATCCGTAAATACTGGAAGCCTATTGTTTTTATACGCAATCGAATGTTCAGAATCTCCCTAAATTTTCGAGTGAAATTTTGAAAAAAATCATCAAAAAATCAAAACCTTTAATAAAGTTACATAGATAAACATTTCTTATGTAATTTTTCATTGGAAAACGATTGACATAAATTTTAAAACGCCAGCATGAACAGTTCTCGAGATATTGCACATTTTTCAAAACCTTATATAAAATAAAAAAAAATATTTCCTATTGAGAAACATGTTCACTTTTCATATGTAATATCATGCGATAAATTTGGTGACATCATTCTCATGGATCTAGCTCGTTTCATTTATGAAAAAAGATACTTTGAGTAATACTTTTGTATTTGAACACCAATAGTCATTTATCTGCTATAAGAATAAATTATTTCTCCGTCCATAACGCTTGGCGAGATTTTGACGACGAATTTGGCGGAATGTCGCCAACTTGGCGACTTTTTTAAATGTTACCAAATCAAAGAAAATCTCGCCAAATGGATAAAAATAACGCTAAATCAATAAAAATAACGACTATTTAACGAAAATTCAATATCTTGGAAAAAATATAAGTATCTACTATAGAATAACCTATTTTGTTTTTACTGTAAAAGTAGTAAATACATTGCATTATATATAAGGAAAGTCATATGCTGCCCACATCAGTTTTTTTCAAATGTGGCGTAGAAAAAATGCAAAAAACAAAACTAAAATATCTTGAGTACGGCTAGTCCTAGAGTAATGGGACTGTTTTTCATCGTCAAAAATACATATAAAATAAGCATTTAATTGATATATTTGAGCATACGTAGTCTTTTATTTTAGATATTCACGATATTTTGCGGGCCATTTCGCAAAAAAAGGCAAAAGTTCGCAAAAGTTCTGTTTTCCCGAATCATACCAAACGCTTTTCAGCATCAGGGTAACCCATAAGTGACTTATCTATCAAATTTTGTGAAATTTTACCAATTAGTTTTGTAAGTAGACTGGATACAGGCAATTTTTACGGGACATTTCGCAAAAAAGGAGAGATTCTTCTATACTGAATCGTATCAAAATCTAATCAGCATCAGGGTCACCCACAAGTAACTTACCAATAAAATTTTTATGAAATTTAGTCAATTAGTTTTGAGTTAGAGTAGATACATTCATTACACAGACATACACACACACATATACACAGGAGTTACACCAAGATAAATCGTATTCTAGAGGTCCCAAAATGTGTGGATCCGTCGAAAACTCTGTTCGACATTACTTTCTACATGATTCCAATATTTCCCCTATACATTACTATATATTGCAAAGAAAGTAAAAGGTGGGGATTTAGTTTCAAACCTATTTAAATAATCAACAAATGGGCCGTGTTCTGTCAAGAAATTAAATATTTATTAAAGATTAGTAATGATGGGTCAACAATGGGAAGAAAAGACATTAAACAGGTTTATGTCGAGAAACAGAAGTATTTTTAAAAAAACTGATGTGGGCAGCACATGGCTTTCCTTATATAATGCAATGAATTTACTACTTTTACAGTAAAAAAAATAGATTATTTTTATAGTAGTTATTTATATTCTTTCCAAGATTGAATTTTCGTCAATGAGTCGTCATTTTCCATGTCGTCATCATCAATGAGTCTTCATTGATTTAGCGTCATTTTTATCCATTTGGCGAGTTTTTCGTTAATTTAGCAACATTTAAAATGTCCCCAAGTTGGCGACATTCCACCAAATTCGTCGCCAAAATCTCGCCTAGCGTTATGGACGAAGAAATAAGTTATTCTTACAGCAGATAAATGACTATTGGCGTTCAAATACAAAGTATTACACAAAGTATCTTTTTTCATAAATGGAACGAGCTAGATCCACGAGAATGATGTCACCCAATTTATCGCATGGTATTGTACATATGAAAAGTGAACATGTTTCTCAATAGGAATTTTTTTTTTTTTTTATATGACTTTTTGATAATTTTTTTGAAAAATGTGCAATATCTCGAGAACGGTTCATGTTAGCGTTCTAATATTTATGTCAATCGTTTTCTAATGAAAAATCACATAAGGAATGTCTATTTGCATAACTATATTAGCGGTTCGATTTTTTGACGATATTTTCAAAATTTCACTCGAAAATTTAGGGGGGTTCTGTACATTCGATTGCGTATAAAAACAATAGACCTCCAGTGTTTACGGATTGTGATTTTTGTACCAAATTTCGTTCGAATCGGTCCATTCATTCGTCAGTTATCGTCTCCACAGACTCACTGACACACACACACATACTTTCACACGCACACATACTTTCGCACACATACTTTCACACACACACACACACACACACACACATACTTTCACACACACACACACACACACACACACAAACATCACCTGAAAAATGTTCGATTCGTGATCAGGGATGCTTGAAACGTGCTCTCCCGTCGAAAACTCGAATTCGAATTTTTGACCCCGTCACAATACTTTCCTTACATTATGTATATAAGGAAAATAAAAATTCTGCCACTCATTAATTATTTCGTTCTTACAAGTACGAGACAGAAGGGAGTAGGGATAATGAATATTTATTGATACACAACAATCTGCAGCTATTTTTGCAGAGTGGTCAGTTGTTTCGTTCCCAGTTACTCCTATATGTGATTTAATCCAACTTATTAACATTAAACTTAGTCCCATATTAACCTTACATTAATTCATTGGATTTTTGATAGTTTTGTGAGGTTGTTATTATTTATTATCATTTTATTCTAATTCTACTTTTTCCTGATTTTAATTTATGTCCTAAACTTCTCAACTTTCATTCTGTAGAATCGCATTCTCATGATTGGCCAGATCTATAAGAAGGGCAAACTTTAGAATTACGTATCTGCCATTCTACAGAGTTCGCGCGCGTGAGTGTGTTCTGATCGTCCATGGAAGGAAGCATCGAGAGCAATCTTGTGAGTATATACAGGGTGTCCCAAAAAGATTGAAACGCGCTTTAATTCTTTACCTGTTGGAGATAAGTGGGCAATGTAAATTGCAAAAATGTTGAAAGTGAGATAGAAAATAAGACTACGTTAATGAAGTAGTCCTCCTATTAATTTTCAAAAAGTTACACTTTTTGAATTTTTATGCAACCCCTTTAGACAAATTGGGTCAATCAGAAAAATTTTATTTTTAATGCAACAAGATCATTAAAAAATCCGTATAGCTGTATCTTTAAAATTGAGAGAGTTATATTTAATTGAAAATTGAACATTGTGAATGGGGACCCTATATCAAATTAGAAATGTAAATTTCTGACATATCACATATAAAGATAAAACTGGATGATAATAGTATAGGATACCCAAACGCGTAGTGAGTACCACTGCTTTATATGATCTCTGTCTGCGTAATGGTTTATATAGATGCATTTGTGATAAAAAATTGTGACACGTATTAACATATTTTTGATACATACAATTTCCATCGTCCATTTGTTTATGATCCCTATTTTCACTGATGAAACAGTCTTTCACATGGTACGGAAAAGTGGCATAAGTCAGATATTTTCCTTTATCATAATTCAGTTGATTTTAAAGATACAGATATGTGGGGTTTTGTAATGATCTTGTTGCATTAAAATTAAAAATTTTCTGATTGACCAAATTTGTCTAAGGGGTCGTAAAAAAATTTAAAAAGTGTAACTTTTTGAAAATGAATGGGGGGACTATTTTATTAACGTAGTCTTATTTCCTACCTTACTTTCAACATTTTTGCAATTTACATTGCCACCTTATCTCCAACAGGTAAAGAATTAAAGCGAGTTTCAATCTTTTTGGGACACACTGTATATTGTGTCGTAGTTTGATCATCATGGGTTCAGATTGAAGGTCAGTTTAATAATAAGTTAGGATTGTAGTTCATTCTAGATCAGTATGTATCGGATAGAATTTGTAATACTAGCGTTGTAAATAATTTGTACATAGTTTTGTAATATATATATAGTGTTTTGAGTTCCAGCGAAGTTAGCTTCAAATAAAGTTTTTTATGTATTAAATGTCGTGATACCTTCATCAAATTCTAGTCATTAGGTTATTGCAAGTTTAATTTAGAGTGAAGTAAATTGTAATGGTTCATACAGAAGTCGTGATCTTGGGTTGAAGTGTAATAGTACTTTATAGTTTTAATATAAAAAGATTTATTAGTGTAGTAGATTTTAAGGCACAAATTGAATGAAACACTATTGATGTAAATATTAAAAATCTGATGTGGGCAACACATGACTTTCCTTATATAATGCAAAGAATTTACTATTTTTGTAATTAAAAAATAGGTTTTTCTTATAGTAGCTATTTATATTCCTTCCAAGAAATTGAATTTTCGTCAATGAGTCGTCATTTTCACTGATTTAGTGTCCTTTTTATCCATTTGGCGGGATTTCCGTTAATTTGGAAACATTTTAAAAAGTCGCCAAGTTTGCGATATTTCGCTAAATTCGACGCCAAAATCTCGCCAAGCGTTATGGACGGAGAAATAAGCTATTCTTATAGCAGATAAATAACTATTGGCGTTCAAATACAAAAGTGTTACTAAGTATCTTTTCTCATGAATGGAACAAGCTAGATCCACGAGAATGATGTCACCCAATTTACCGCATGATATTACATATGAAAAGTGAACATGTTTCTCAACAATTACTGTATTTTTTTTAATTTGTGGGATTTTTTGATAAATTTATTTTAAAAATGTGCAATATCTCGAGAACGGTTCATGCTAGCGTTCTAAAGCTTGTGCCAATCGTTTTCTAAGGAGAAATTACATTAGAAATGTCTATTTGCGTAACTTTATTAAAGGTTTCGATTTTTCGATGATTTTTTCAAAATTTTACTCGACAATTTAGGGAGGTTCTGAACATTCGATACGTTAAAAACAATAAGCTTCCAGTATTCACAGATTGTGATTTTTGTACGAAATCTCGTTCGAATCGGTCCATTTGTTCGTCAATTATCGTCTCCACAGACTCACTGACACACACACACACATACACACAAACACACATACAGGCATCACCTCAAAAATGTTTGATTCGTGATCAGGGATGCTTGAAACGCGCTCTCCCGTCGAAAACTCGAATTCGAATTTTCGACCCCGTCACAATACTTTCCTTATACATTATGTATATAAGGAAAGTAAAACTGATTCTGTTTAGAACTAAGGATAACGCATTTAAGGGGACCGTGGACGTTGAAATGAGCAAAATTCGACTAAAAAAAGTTTTTTTTTATTTTTTTTTACATATAACATTATTTTACACATTTAACCTTTTGCTTACGGGTGGGACAGCGTCCATCCCAAACGAAGACCCTTCCCAAAAGACAGGTATTTGACATACCCTATCCCAAGCAGTTCGCCCCCCCCCCCCCTTGTAGACATTGGCGTTCATGGAAATCGCCGGCAGAAACATTGCACCTGCTGCAGCAGGGGCAATGCTGGCGATTTCCATGAACGCCAATGTCTGCAAGGGGGGGGGGGGGGCTCGAACTGTATGAGATAGTGTATGTCAAATACCTGTCTTTTGAGATGGTTCTTCGTTTGGGATGGACGCTGTCCCACACGTAAGCAAAAGGTTAAATACATTTTTCTCGAAACGGAATTTTCAAGGTTTTACATTTTTAAAATGCTCCATGCATCTTAATTTTTGTTTGAGATGCATGAAATTTGGTAAGAAGACACCTTTCATACTTTTTAATGAAAGTGGGTATGCATTTTATAATTGCACTTTATTAAGGTAATTAAAAGTGAATAATAACCCAATTAAATGATGAAAATTAAGTTTTAATGCCGAAAAATATTTTAAAAATTTAACTTTCTAAGGGATTTAAAAATGAATACCCAAATGTGTTCATAATGTTTTTTTCAGTGATCATAGTGTAAAATGAATCAAAAATGTGAACAAATGGCACGCAAGGAGCATTTTCAAATTTTCATTAAAAAAATTAAATTTAAAAAAAAAATACAAAATTATAACAAATTTGAAAAAATTTCAATGGCATTTTATATAGTAATTTTAAGAAGAATATTTATACAAATTTTCATGTTTCTTAGTCAATAAATAAATAAAAAAACTTTCAACGTCTACCGTTTTCTTAATGATGAGCACGCGTAGTCTTTTATTTTAGATATTGACGATTTTTGCGAACCATTTCGTAAAAAAAGGCAGGTTCTTTTTTCCCAAATCTTACCAATGTCTAATCAGCACCAGGGTCACCCACTTATAAATTTTTATGAACTTTGGTCAGTTAGTCCTTGAGTTAGAGTGGATACATACATTGCACAGACAGACACACAAACGCTACGCTAAAAGTAGTTTTTGTATTATGGAGGCCCCAAAACGCACAGATCCGTCGAAAATTTGAGTTGCGATTTTCGACACGATTCCAATACTTTCCCTATACATTACCTTGTATTACAGGGAAAGTAAAAACCTGGAGCAGCACATGACTTTCCATACAGACTCATTTTCTCTTTATTTCATTATTAGTTCATTAAATTGAGTTTAATTGCACTAAATAGCAAGCATAATTAATTGAAATCACACTGAATTTACACTTTTAATTCAGCTTTCGTTTTTATTTGGTAACTGGACTTATTCTCAAAACAAAACCGGCTCAGCAAAATTGCGAAAAACTGAAATTTCTCGAGAACGGCTAGTTCTAGAGTATTGGGGTTAGTCTTAATATTTTCATCGTCGGAAATTACATTTAAAACAAGCATTTAATTAATGCATTTCAGCATACACAATATTTTATTTTAGATTTTAACGATTTTTGCGGTCTATTTTGAAAAGAAATGCAGGTTCTTTTTTTCCGAATCGCACCAATATCCAATCGGCACCAGTGTCACCCACAGGTGACTTATTTAACAAATTTTGTGAAATCTGGTCTATTATCTTTTCAGCTAGAGTGCATACAGGCAATTTTTTCTGGCCATATCTAAAAAAAAAATCTGATGTGGGCAACACATGACTTTCCTTTTATAATGCAATGAATTTACTACTTTTACAGTAAAAAAAATAGGTTTTTCTTATAGTAGATACTAATATTCTTTCCAAGATATTGAATTTTCGACAATTGGTCGTCATTTTCATTGATTTAGCGTCATTTTTATCCATTTGGCGAGATTTTCGTTAATTTGGCAACATTTAAAAAAAATTGTCGCCAAGTTGGCGACATTCCACAAAATTCGTCGCCAAATTCTCACCAAGCGTTATGCACTAAGAAATAAGTTATTCTTACAGAAGATAAATGACTATTGGCGTTCAAATACAAAATACAAAAGTATTATTCAAAGTATCTTTTTTCATGAATGGAACGAGCTAGATCCACGAGAATGATGTCACTCTATCGCATGGTATTGCATATGAAAAGTAACCATGTTTCTCAATAGGAAATTTTTTTTTTTTATTTTATATGACTTTTTGATAATTTTTTTGAAAAATGTACAATATCTCAAGAACGGTTCATGTTAGCGTTCTAAAATTTATGTCAATCGTTTTCTAATGAAAAATGCCATAAGAAATGTCTATTTGCGTAACTTTATTAGTGGTTTTGATTTTTTGACGATTTTTTCAAAATTTCACTCGAAAATTTAGACGGGTTCTGAACATTCGATTGTTTATAAAAGCAATAGACTTCCAGTGTTTACGGATTGTGATTTTTGTACCAAATTTGGTTCGAATCGGTCCATTCGTTCGCCAGTTATCGTCTCCACAGACTCACTGACACACACACACACACACACAGACATCACCTCAAAAATGTTTGATTCGTGATCAGGGATGCTTGAAACGTGCTCTCCCGTCGAAAACTCGAATTCGAATTTTCGACCCCGTCACAATACTTTCCTTATACATTATGTATATAAGGAAAGTAAAAAAGCAGGTTCTTTTATCCCGAATCGTACCAAAATCTTATCTGCTTCGGAATCACCCACAAGGGTGTTACCTACCAAATTTTATGAGATTCGATCAATTAGTTTTTCAGTCAGAGTAGATACACACGCACGCACATACACGCACACGCACACACACACACGCACGCACACGCACATACACGCATGCATACACACACACGCACGCACACGCACAGAGAGAGTGAGACACACAGACGTCACACTAAAACTAGTGTTTTCGTGTTCTAAAGGTCCCAAAACGTGTAGTTCCGTCGGAAATTCAAGTTGTGATTCTCGACACGAAATACATTGTCCCATGAAGTTTGTGTCCAATAAATGATATAAAGTGAAATCTATCGATCCATGTCTTATGCATCGAGTATGTCTTATTTTAAATATATTAAATGAAATACTTACAAATCGTTGAACAATATTTTTATTCTTCTCCGAGTCTTTCCATATTTTCCTATTCCCTGTCTGGGAACAGTAATTCATCTGAAAAGCGGGGGCCATTCAAAACTTCCATTCAACAGCGCATTTCAAAGCAGACTCTCTGCGTGAATTCACTCGTTTGAAACTGATTCTTCAATTAGTTTCCAAAGCTGCCACAATGAGTGAACTAAATTTGAACTCGCCGTCTAAATGGCAACAAAATGATCCTCAGTTGCCGATAAAAGTAAACATTTATGGAGCTGAAAATCACCTCGAATAGAATTCCACGGTTATAAATTTCCTACCAAAGCGTTGCGATGAGTTCGCCAACAACAGTTATTTTCTGAAATTTTCTTTCAGTCCTAGTAACATTGCCACATTTTTCATACTTAATGATATATATATAGGTACAAACAGATATTCTGGCGGATTTTAATAGTAAAATGCATTATTGCAGTTGCAGTAAATTGTAATTTATTATTTACGGAAAGGGAAAATGTAGTTCACGTTTTCGTCATTCCTTTGATTTATTTTATATTGTTTTTGCAATGATGCGGCATTCAAGATACAAACAGATATTTTGACGCATTTTAATAGTAAAATGCATTATCGCAGTTGAAGTAAATTGTAATTTATTATTTACGGAAAAGGAAAATGAAATTAAAGTTTTCGTGATTCCTTTGATTTATTTTATATTGTTTTTGCAATAATGCGGCATTCAAGATAAAAACAGATATTTTGACGCATTTTAATAGTAAAATGCATTATCGCAGTTGAAGTAAATTGTAATTTATTATTTACGGAAAAGGAAAATGAAATTAAAGTTTTCGTGATTCCTTTGATTTATTTTATATTGTTTTTGCAATAATGCGGCATTCAAGATACAAACAGATATTTTGACGCATTTTAATAGTAAAATGCATTATCGCAGTTGAAGTAAATTGTAATTTATTATTTACGGAAAAGGAAAATGAAATTAAAGTTTTCGTGACTCCTTTAATTTGTTTTATATTTTTTTTAATGATGCGGCATCCAAGATACAAATAGATATTTTGACGCATTTTAATAGTAAAATACATTATTGCAGTTGAAGTAAATTGTAATTTATTATTTACGGAAAAGGAAAAGGAAATTAAAGTTTTCGTGATTCCTTTGATTTATTTTATATTGTTTTTGCAATAATGCGGCATTCAAGATACAAACAGATATTTTGACGCATTTTAATAGTAAAATGCATTATCGCAGTTGAAGTAAATTGTAATTTATTATTTACGGAAAAGGAAAAGGAAATTAACGTTTTCGTGATTCCTTTGATTTGTTTTATATTGTTTTTAACACTGTACAACAAAGTTGAAAAGTGTTTATGACTTTGTTCATTCTGTCTGTCTGTATGTCTGTCTGTCTGTCTGTCTGTCCGTTAGCACGATAACTGCCGTAAAAATGACTTAATCAAAATGAAATTTTAGTATGTTGTTCAGACGACCTGTAGGACCTATGGGAATATAAATAAATAATATCACCCAATTAGTTTTGGATTGAACCCGGGTTGAAAAAATGAAATACATTGAACCCTATGGGATCTAATTTTTCAAACATTTTTTAAGCGGATTAAAAATTCACAAATTGCTTCGAAAATTTTAGGTAATATTCAAATTATTCCATAAAATATATAAAAAAAATTCAGCAAAATATATTCAGAAGTTTTTTAAATAAAAATTAAAATAATAATTACACCTCTTATATGAAGCGATCACGTGAGCATGATATGAAACGATCACGTGACCAACTTCAAAATATAATACGGCATCCATCTTGTCTCAAAATCGTCATTTTTAAAGTTCTTTTTAATTCATATTGAGTGCTGTATTCGTCGTAAAACCTCTTCATTTTCGCTTAAATTCTGCATACTGAAACAACGCAATTACAATATATTTGAGTTTAAATGAGCATCCAACTTTGATTATTTCTCTAACAAAGCCTATTTTTCACTTATGTGAAATGTAAACAGCAAAATATGTAGGATGAGTTGTATAGGAATTGCTGTATTTTTTTAACGCAAAGGAATTTAGCTCATGGAGTCTGCATAGCTGATATGAAAGAAATATTCATTGACTTTACCGAGAGAAGGACGATTTTTTGCGATGAAGTTTTAAGCATAGAGTACAATTACTTATAGCTCCATGGTCTTAATTTTTAAATAAAATAAATTATTATAGTATTGTGATGAATGAAATGAATGGGAAATTATTTATGAATGAAATGCTGCTTTTTTGAGAGAGCCAGGCGTGTTATTTTTTCTATGACGTCATTTGAATGAATTTCAGTTGTTTTCGATGAAGTTTTTAAATTTCGATGAAGTTTATCGTGGTATTATGATAATTCTAAAATTGTTACCGAGTAATATATCACATTTTAGAGATGTTTAAACCAGGCAATTTAAATTTCAATGCCGTCATTTGAATGAAGTTCATTTTTTTCGATGATTGTTTAAGTTTTCAAATATAATAAATCAATGTAGTATTGTGAGAAGTTTTAAAATATTACCGAGGAATGTATTGCATTTTAGATATGTTTAAATAAAATTGCATTGAAGTTGGAAAGTGTTTCATAATCAATGCTTTAAGCATGATTTATCTTTATTGTTTAATGATGCGGCATCCAAGATACAAACAGATATTTTGACGCATTTTAATAGTAAAATATATTATTGCAGTTGAAGTAAATTGTAATTTATTATTTACGGAAAGGGAAAATGAAATTAAAGTTTTCGTGATTCTTTTGAATTGTTACTTTCCTTATATACATAATGTATAAGGAAAGTATTGTGACGGGGTCGAAATTTCGAATTCGAGTTTTCGACGGGAGAGCACGTTTCAAGCATCCCTGATCACGAATCAAACATTTTTGAAGTGATGTCTGTGTGTGTGTATGTGTGTGTGTGTGTGTGTGTGTGTGTGTGTGTGTGTATGTGTGAAAGTATGTGTGTGTGTGTGTGTGTGTGTGTGTGTGTGTGTGTCAGTGAGCCTGTGGAGGCGATAACTGACGAACGAATGGTCCGATTCGAACGAAATTTGGTACAAAAATCTCAATCCGTAAACACTGGAAGCCTATTGTTTTTATACGCAATCGAATGTTCAGAACCCCCCTAAATTTTCGAGTGAAATTTTAAAAAAATCGCCAAAAAATCAAAACCGCTAATAAAGTTACGCAAATAGACATTTCTTATGTAATTTTTCATTAGAAAACGATTGACATAAATTTTAGAGCGCTAACAGGAACCGTTCTTGAGATATTGCACATTTTAAAAAAAAATATATCAAAACGTTATATAAAATAAAAAAAATATATTTCCTATTGAGAAACATGCTCACTTTTCATATGCAATACCATGCGATAAATTTGGTGACATTATTCTCGTGGATCTAGCTCGTTCCATTCATGGAAAAAGATACTTTGAGTAAAACTTTTGTCTTTCAACGCCAATAGTCATTTATCTGCTATAAGAATAACTTTCTCCATCCATAAAGCTTGGCGAGATTTTGGCGACGAATTTGGCGGAATGTTGCCAACTTGGCGACATTTTTAATAGTTGCCAAATTAACAAAAATCTCGCCAGATTGATAAAAATGGCGCCAAATCAATGAAAATGACGACTAATTGAAGAAAATTCAATATCTTGGAAAGAATATAAGTATCTACTATAAGAATAACATTTTTTTTAACTGTAAAAGTTGTAAATTCATTGCATTATATAAGGAAAGTCATGTGTTGCCCACATCAGATTTTTTTTATATTGTTTTTGCAATGATGCGGCATTCAAGATACAAACAGATATTTTGACGCATTTTAATATTAAAATGCATTATCGCAGTTGAAGTAAATTGTAATTTATTACTTACGGAAAAGGAAAATGAAATTAACGTTTTCGTGATTCCTTTGATTTGTTTTATATTGTTTTTTAATGATGCGGCATCCAAGATACAAACAGATATTTTGACGCATTTTAATAGTAAAATCCATTATTGCAGTTGAAGTAAATTGTAATTTATTATTTACGGAAAGGGAAAATGAAATTAAAGTTTTCGTGATTCCCTTGATTTGTTTTATATTGTTTTTGCAATGATGCGGCATTCAAGATACAAACAGATATTTTGACGCATTTTAATAGTAAAATGCATTATCGCAGTTGAAGTAAATTGTAATTTATTATTTACGGAAAAGGAAAATGAAATTAACGTTTTCGTGATTCCTTTGATTTGTTTTATATTGTTTTTTAATGATGCGGCATCCAAGATACAAACAGATATTTTGACGCATTTTAATAGTAAAATACATTATTGCAGTTGAAGTAAATTGTAATTTATTATTTACGGAAAGGGAAAATGAAATTAAAGTTTTCGTGATTCTTTTGATTTGTTTTATATTGTTTTTGCAATGATGCGGCATTCAAGATACAAACAAATATTTTGACGCATTTTAATATTAAAATGCATTATCGCAATTGAAGTAAATTGTAATTTATTATTTACGGAAAAGGAAAAGGAAATTAACGTTTTCGTGATTCCTTTGATTTGTTTTATATTGTTTTTTAATGATGCGGCATCCAAGATACAAACAGATATTTTGACGCATTTTAATAGTAAAATACATAATTGCAGTTGAAGTAAATTGTAATTTATTATTTACGGAAAGGGAAAATGAAATTAAAGTTTTCGTGATTCCTTTGATTTGTTTTATATTGTTTTTACAATGATGCGGCATTCAAGATATAAACAGATATTTTGACGCATTTTAATAGTAAAATGCATTATTGCAGTTGAAGTAAATTGTAATTTATTATTTACTGAAATGGAAAATGAAATTCACGTTTTCGTGATTCCTTTCATTTGTTTTATATTGTTTTTTTAATGATGCGGTACCCAAGATACAAACAGATATTTTGACGCATTTTAATAGTAAAATTCATTATTTCAGTTGCAGTAAATTGTAATTTATTATTTGCGGAAAGGGAAAATGAAATTCACGTCTTCGTGATTCCTTTAATTTGTTTTATATTGCTCTTGTAATAATGCGGCACATAATGCTGTAAATTGAATTATTACTAATAGAGTTTATTTTCATGCGAAGAGCATGGAAGTTCTCTGGTGGAAGATGTGAACACTTTTACACTTATACCCTTGAACCTAATAAATAAAATTATAAATAATTTTTCTTACTGTGGCAAAAATAAGGTACTCCTAAACAGTGACTGTCAGAGGCTTCAATAATTTAGTGTAAGCCACTACGTGTTAAGATTAATTTTAGAGTCCCCCTCTCAAAGTGCTGGCGACCCTGAGTCATAAAGATTGATTGATTTATTAGAACTAAAGTTTAACAATGTGTGAGTGATTATTACTCCTCCAAAAACAATTAATTAATCCACTGTTTTTGCTTCAGCGAGAGGGCGAAAAAGAAAAATGATAAATGGTTCTTTTCTTTATCCAACACCATATATTCTATGCACATAAATGTATAGATAAAATATTGTGATGCAGACTAAATTTCAAATCAAGGTTTTGACAAAACACTCTTTTTAAGTCTTCGATCATAGTCCCAGATGGCGGCTTCGATACAGCGAGAATACAACGTAAACAACAAATTTATTATGCAGACTTCATATGGTGGCAAATGGTGTATACACTTAACTTTTAACACATCTATTCAGAATTTTCATTCTCTTTTCCCGCTTATTTTCGTACAGCCATGCGAATTTTTAGACATACCAGAAGTGACACCTCCAAAACCGGAAGTGTAAATCCCTGGTGAACCATCGCTCACCGCTTTATAGTTCGATGCTGAATCTATATTAGTCAACATCTAAGATCTATTCATAACCAATCCTAAGAAATTGATGTTTCAAGAAATTTTTCTGACCCGGAAGTGGAAATCCTTGATGAACTCTTCCATTCTCCTCGAAATTAGATTTTAAGTCTATGTAAGACATCATGAGCTCTATTTATGACAGATTCTGAGAAATAGGTGTTTCAAGGAAAATATAATTTTTGCATAACATCAATGGTTGGGATTTCTCTGGCGGAAAAAAAGGAGCGTTACGAAACATGTAAACACTTTGGACACTTATGCCCCGAACCTAATAGATAAAAATATAAATAATTTTACTTGCTTTGTCGGAGATAGGGTACAGATTATGAATTATAAATAGATAAAGGTTCAATATTTTATATTTTGAACATATACTCTAAGACAAAAAAAATCGATGCACCAAGAAGGAATTATCCAAATGAGACAACTTTTGGTACGTGTAATGTGGATGTACCGAAAAATAAATTATTAAAATTTCAGAGCAATTGGATGATTTATTTCACTGAAAGATCTACACAAACTGAGCACGCCAATATGGCGTAGATCCAACTCCGACCTTGATACAAGCTGTTACCTGACGTGACATTGATACATAAAGTTGCCGGATGGTATACTGAAGAATGTCGTTCCAAATGGCCTCCAATTAACGAGCTAATTCGTCTGTATTCTAGGATGGTCGCAGGCGACACCCTATCTCAGCCCAAATATGCTCAATAGGCGAGAGATCTGGGGATCTGGCTGGCCAAGGAAGTGTGTCGTAATCACGCTGACAATCAATAGAGAGGCTTGCCATGTGTGGCCTGACATTATCTTGCTGAAAAGTTAGCCCGGGGAGTCGCGAAAGGAATGGCAATACAACGGGTCGTAGAATGTCGGCAACGTACCGCTGTGCTATCAAACGAAATGGCACCCCAGACCATAACTTCCTGTTGTCGGGCCGTGTGGTGCGTGACATTAAGAACAGGATCCTGACGATGTCCGGGATGTCGCCAGACACGTCTGCGCTGGTCGTCGGAACTCAGTTCGGAACGGGACTCATCACTTAAAACAATTCGTTCCCAATCCGATCAATTCCACGTTGATCGGGCCCGGCACCATTGCAATCGCATTTGACGGTGCATTCTGGTCAGTGGTAGGCGGCGCAATGGACGCCACGAGTATAGATCTGCTCCCGTACTCTTCTATTACTGGTCGGGGGGTCACTTCCGTGTTTATCCCACGTTGGATGGTTGATAACGACGAATCTCGCGCTATTACAACTGCTCTGAAAATTGCTCTATCTTCCCGTTCTGTCGTCGCTCTAGGCCATCTGCTGCCATCTTGCCGCTGAAATCTGCCATTCCGAACCCATCCCTTCCAACATCGTTTAATTGCTGAATCGCTCCTACCCACATGCCGAGCGATTCGTCGGTGTGCCCATCCAGCCTCAATCAGTCCGACGGCATGCCCTCTTTCGAACTCCGTCATATGCTCGTAGTGGCCACGAATTCGCAGGCGAGGCATTGTTATAATCAAAGTACGTAAACGCAATCGAAATCCACTGCACGTTTTGTTCCTGAAAGCGAGGTTCGCTCCTTATATACACTACGATGGTGCTCAGTTTGAAACTCTATGCTTGAAACTTCATCGAAAAAAATCGTCCTTCTCTTTATGAAATCAATTAATATTTCATTCATATCAGCCATGCAGACTCCATGGACTAAATTATTTTGTGTTAAAAAAATACAGGAATTCTAATACAACTCATTCTATATATTTTGCTGTTTACATTTTACATAGGTGAAAAATAGGTTTAGTTGTAGAAATAATCAAATTTAGATGAGCATTTAAACTCAAATATATTGTCATCGCGTTGTTTCAGTATGTAGATGCACAGAATTTAAGCAAAAATAAAGTAGTTTTAGGACGGATACAACACTCAATATGAATTAAAAAGAACTTTAAAAAATCACGATTTTGAAACAAGATGGATGCCATATATCATTTTGAAGTGGGTCATGTGATCGTTTCATATCATGGTTACGTGATCGTTTCATATAAGAGGTGTAATTATTATTTTAATTTTTATTTAAAAAACTACTGAATATATTTCGCTGAATTTATTTTTATATATTTTATGGAGCAATTTGAATATTACCTAAAATTTTCGAAGCAATTTGTGAATTTTAAATCCGCTTAAAAAATGTTTGAAAAATTAGGTCCCATAGGGCTCAATGTATTTCATTTTTTCGACCCAGGTTCAATCCAAAACTAATTGGGTGATATTATTCATTTATATTCCCATAGGTTCTACAGACCGTCTGAACAACATACTAAAATTTCATTTTGATTAAGTCATTTTTACGGCAGCTATCGTGCTAACGGACAGACAGACAGACAGACAGACAGAATGAATGAACAAAATCATAAACACTTTTCAACTTTGTTGTAAAGTGTTAAAAAAGTCTTAATTTAATAATTTATCAAACATAACATCGAGTGTATGTAATTTACGCATGTTATTATCGTTTGCCAAATGACAACAAGCATACTAATATATATATATATATATATATATATATATAATAATAGAAGTTTGAAAATCTAATGAACGAAAAGTAAGAAGATGTAACACGATAAGCCTAACTTTTTAAAAACACCCACAGAATAAAATATAATACAGCAAATCATCAATCAAATGGATTAAAAATACAAAACACTAGCTATCAAGTTACAGAAAATCAACCAAATTAAAAGGTATAGAAACAAAAAAAGAAAAACTTAAACTAAATTCAACTATCTAACTGGCGTACAAAACAAATGTAAAAATCAATTAATCCTCAAGCATATGGAAAAAATAAAAAAATTAATATCGAATCAACAAGTCAATGAAAAATATAATACAAAGGTATGGAATCGAAATAAGTATAACAAACGAAATCAAGCACAAACGCCTTACACGTGGACGAGGCTCTAAGCCTAAATCTTGAATTGTTAACCTCTACAAAAATCTAATCATGTCCAAGTTTTTTGTAGAAGCAAACTCAAAAATGTATGTTTCTGAAGAAATAGATAGATTAAATCTATGAACTATTTCTACTTGGACGACATACATAAAGATGGAATAAAAAAGAAACAAGAAAGATCAATCATGCATAAGCATTGATTATGAAACACTTTCCAACTGAAATGTAATTTCATTTAAAAATTTCTAAAATGTGATTCATTCAGTGGTAATATCTTTTACATTATCACAGTACTACAGTAATTTATTATACTTAAATATTTAAAACTGTATCGAAATATAAATCATCTGATTCTTTATGCAAAATCAATGAATATTTCATTCATATAACTTGTATTCCAGACTCCAGAGCTAAATAATTTTGTGTGAAAAAAATTCAGCAATTCTTATGTAATTCATCTTACAATCGCTTGAGATATTTGCATTCTGCATATGTTAAAATTAGGCTTCCTTGAAGAAATAATAAAAGTTTAGGGATCATTTAAAATCACAACTATTGTAATTGCATAGGCACGGAATTTAGATACACAGATAATATATATGTGTATGTGTATGTACTCAAAGTATTGGAATCGTGCCGAAGATCGGAAGTCGAATTTTCAAAGGATCTACACGTTTTGGGACTTCTAGAACACGAAAAAACTAGTTTTAGGAAGACGTCTGTGTGTGTAAGGGTGTATCTGTGTATGTTTCTGTGTGTCTGTGTGGATATTACATCCACTCTAATTGAAAAACTAATGGACCGAATTTCATACAATTTGGTATGTATGTTTTTTGTGGGAAATCCTGATGTTCATTAGATTATAGTACGATTCGTAATAAAAGAATCTGCCTTCTTTGCGAAATGGCCGCAGAAATTGCCTTTAGAAGAATCCACTCGCAGAAATCCACTCTAGCTAAAAACTAATGAACCAAATTTAACAAAATTTGGTGTATAATATTTCAATAACCTACAAGTGATTTATATACCAAATTTAACAAAATTTTGTATATAAATCATTTGTAGGTTATTCTACTACGATTCGGGAAAAAGGAACGGGCTATTTTTGCGAAATGGCCCGCAAAAATCGTTATATATAAAAATAAAAGACTACGTGTGCTCAATTATATCAATTAAATTCCTATTTTATATGTGATTTTTGACAACAAAAAGAATAAGACTAACCCCATTACTCTAGGACTAGCCGTTCTTGAGATATTCTAGTTTTTTCGCGTTTTCGCTACGCCACCTTTGACAATAAGTCCAGCTATCAAATGAGAACCAAATTTAAGTTTAACGTGTAAATTCAATGTCATTTAAAATACTTATGTTGTGCAGATAAACTCAAATTATCATTGAATAAATAAAGAGAACGAATATGAGTCTGCAGAGAAAGACATGTGCTGTCCACATCAGAATTTTTAACAATATTACAACAATGATTTATAGAAGTGAACGGGGATTATTTTCAGGTCATTTCGAAAAAAATGTATGATCTATATTTAAAGATCCATCAAATTTTTGTCGAATAAAATGTCCAACAAATTTAAGCTGTGTACCAAATTTTAACTCTCTAGGAGGTAGGAAAGTGCATTTAAAATGCCATCAATTAAATTTATCATGAAGAGTTATATAAAATTTTTAAAAAATGAAAAATTGCTATCTACCAAATTTATTTTAAAATATGAAGCCACTCCCATATGCAAAACGTTTAAACAAATGGAGAGATATCTATTATATAATATCTCTCTCTTTCCTTTCTGGAAGATATCCCAAAGTCAGAATTTAATTGAATTTGTTTTTTTCCCTATATTAAATAATTTTTTTAATTAAAAAACTACTTAACATATTTTACTGAATTTTTTTTTATATATTCTATGGGATAATGTGAATATTTCCTAAAAATTTCGAAGCAATTCGTGAATTTTAAATTTACTTAAAAAATGTTTGAAAAATTAGGTCCCATAGGGTTCAATGTATTTCATTTTTTCAACCCGGGTTCAATAAAAAACTAATTGGGTGATATTATTTATTTATATTCCCATAGGTCCTACAGACCGTCTGAACAACATACTAAAATTTCATTTTGATAAACTCATTTTTACGGCAGTTATCGTGCTAACGGACAGACAGACAGACAGACAGACAGACAGAATGAACAAAGTCATAAACACTTTTCAACTTTGTTGTAAAGTGTTAAAAATGAATACCTGGAAAAAGCACAGCATGTGTACAGACGATTCATTACAGGGATCGAGGGAACACTGATAGAAGAGACCAGTGTTGCCATTCGTAAAGAAAAAATAAAAAACCATTTACTGTTGCCATTCATAAGAATTGAAAAACTGTGAAGCGAAATGTAAAGAAAAAGTATTAATATACAAAAAGAGATACTAAAAAGAGGGGCAAATAAAGGTAATGCTGAAGTGGGAAGTGAATGGGAAAAAAAAAAAAAATGGAGATGACTGGCTAATATAAGATACTATGAATAGAATTATATGATACTATGGAAAGAATTATAAAAATCCAGCTATTTTAAATTTTTTAACAATACTATTTACTAAATAAGTGGGATATTTATATAAATTACTAGTAATTTTGAGATTATTGATATGCATAGCATGAAATTTTTTATCAGATAATCTATAAATTCTAAAAAGCTGATTGAGTATAATATTTCTAAACAATTGAATCGAGTTACAGGAATTAAAAGGTAAGATTTTATTAATATTAAAATTATAAAAATCTTTTTTATCATATAAATTTGTAACAATTCTATTAGAAGGATCAATAAAAAGATTTAAATCCAAAAAATTAACATTTTTATTAATAGTAGCTTCATTAGGTATTAATTCCAAATTGTCTGGATAGTAATCTATATCTATGAGATAATTTTCTGTATGTACTAAGCAAATCAGATCATCAACATATCTGTAAAAAGTATAATCTATTGAAGTAAATGACATTTCATAATGATAAAGGTATAAATTAGCTAGCATACTGCTACTACAGCCACCCTGTGGAACTCCTGAGACTTGTAAGTATAATTTATTTCCTTGAAAAATATAATTATTGAAAATAACAAAGTGAAGAAGTTTAGGAAAATTTTTAAATTTAATTTGATTTGAAAGAGGTGTAATATAAGCATTATATAGAGCTAAAATTACATCATATAGATCAGATATCTTAATATTATTAAAAAGATCTTTAAAATCAAAAGTTTGAAATCCTATTATTTTTCTAAGAGATGTTAATTTATTCTTTAATTCTTTACTATTATTTAGAATATGGTAGTTATTGCTAGTCTGGCTTAAACTATTATTTATTAGATTTAAAGAATTTAGTAATAATTTACTCGCAGTAGTAGAGTAAGTATTATGGCCACTAGTAACTGTTCTAAATTTAATAGGATTTTTATGAAATTTTGGAATAAGCACTATATAAGGAAATTTAAGATATTTATATTTAATATTTAAATCATTATACATATTGATAATTTTCAATTTAATACTATTGATGGAATGTAAATCAGGTTTAAAAAGACTATTATTTTTTAAATAATCTAACAGAAATTGAATATAAATTTTTTACAGATAATAGCATAATTATTAGAGGCTTTATCAACATAGGTGATAACAAAGGATCTTTGTAAATCATTAATGGAATGTTTAATATTATCAATATTATATAAAGATCTAGACAATTTAATATCTCTAATAGCATTTTTAATTGATTCTAATATAGTAAATTTCCACATATTAAATGCCTCTAATGGCAGAGCGTATTTACAAGCTAATTTATATATATATTTATCAAGATTAATTGATTTTAAGACTTTAAAAGAATTATTACAAGAAGGTATCCTAAATTTAGTGCCAAATGACATAATGGTTCTTAACACATTGTCACTAACAAGGTCTAAATCTCCTGTAACTATGTGCCCCAAGTCAGGATTTAGAAATTTAGCAAATTTATTTAATTTACAAATACATTCACTATCTACAATTGACTGAGAAGAATGATCAATAGAGAGCGATTGTGAAACTTCATTATAATTAAATATAGACCTACCAATAGACTTATTGTATTTGAATGTCTTTGAAACAAATAAATCACCAATAGGCAATAAATGTTTAAACTTATTAAACAGATGTCCAAAATTTATAGAATTATATATAGGATGTTTGAAAGAGATAACACAATAAGAATTAGTAGTTGTATTATTATAATGAAACTGATTTAGTTTTAAATTTAAAAACTGTGATCTTGTAATAAGCAAATCAAAGAAAATATGATTAAAATGTTCATTAGCAAGATTTAATTTTAAAAAAATGGCATAAACCTTATTTAAATGTTTTTTCTTTACTGCAAAAACCCAGGATCTAATGAATTTCCATTGAAAAGTTCTATTAAATTGATTATGTAGAGTTATAATCTCAGATTTATGATCATTAAGATTGGAATGTCCCTTTCCTCGTTTAAATCTTTTGAGTTTGATTGATTCACTATCATTTAAATGGGGTTTCAAAAAAAGGTGATTAAAAATAGAATATTTATTATCTACAAAATTATTTTTTACAACATTACCATTTAGATACATTTGATTTAATCCATATGGAAAAAGAGTACAATGTGATTTAATATAGTAGTTTTCAAAATAAATCCTATCTGCTGATTTTGTTTTTATATCTAAAATATGTATAGTAATATTTTCAAAACCATGTTTGGCAAAGTGTTTATATTCAATTTTATTGGAAGTAGGAAGAAAATTATTATTTAGAATATATTTTTTGACATGATCTCTGTGTACATTCATACGTAGATGAATGGGATTACTAGTTTGTCCTATATATGATAGATTGCATATGTTACAAGATAAACGGTAGATGCAATTAAAAATTTTGCAGAAAGGCAGAAGACTTTCATGGTTTGTAATTTGAGTATGAGAAGCATATGGGCAGGTTTTGCATTTTTTATTCTTACATTTATTGAAATTATAATTTTTAGTAGGGTAATCACTATATTCAAAATTATCCATGGCACAAAGTTGGTAATGGGATATCGGTCTAAACAATTCCCATCTTAAATTGTAAATACCGGGCAATATCTATCAAATTATAGAATAATAAGTATAAATATATTTGCCAGTCACTAAATCAAATAATATGTGTAATTCATAATAGTATAAGTAATTTGATGAGTATTACAATATAACATAGATATAATAATAAAAGTAATAAAATAATTGCATGTATATAAGTAAAAACAATTACTTTTATATAAGTAAAAACAATTAAGTCCATGTAAAACCTAATACTAATGAAAATCAGTAGGAAATTACAAGATATGCCAAAACATAATGTTATAGTTACATTAGTTCTAAACTAGATTAAATATAGATAAAGTAAAAAACACTTAAGTATTAAATAATGCGATAAGTGTATAAAGTGGATTCACTTAAAATCCTGTCCGAATACGTAATAAGAAAATAATTAATAGTAGATTGTACTAAAAAGTACAGTTGAATGAGCCAAAATAAAGCAATAAACGTCAATACAAGATTACCAACCCTCCAAAAATACAATAACAATATTAAAAGTAAGAATAATAAACTATAGATGGCAGCACTAGATTTAAAACAAAAAGTTGCAAATAAAATATAAAAAAATATATTATAAGAATAAAAGCATAATGCTAATGATATAAAAGAAATTAACTAAAATATAAGCAGTATGGAATTGGACAAATTACAATACAAGTAATATACTAAAAATATAACAAATGCAATAACATAGGCAGTAAAAAACCGATAAAAAATTAGGAGAATACGTGCAACAAGATTCCTCTAATAACATTGGACGAAAGTAAATTAAAAAATAGAAAAACAAATATAGAAATAACTAATTCTATTACTAAATTTAGCGCAAATGCAGCATAAATTTGAATAGATTGCAAATAAAATTTTTTTAGATACTATAGCTTACAAAATTATGAAAGATACTATGCAGAAATTATTAAATAAAGAATTTAAAGTTATTAAGTAAATGGAATATATATATATATATATATATATATATATATATATATATATATATATATATATATATATTTATGGTGTCTATAGTTAAATACTATCGCCATTGTCAGAAAATGGCTATTCTATCGGTTTTAATTCGAATTGTATGGCTGTCCTGATGAGAATGCAATTTCGAACTAACCGCCATTTTTTGTGTAGTTTCAATTGATTGTTCTCTATGTTTTAATCTTTTATCTTGAGCTAATTATTATTGCCTTTTCTCATTTTTGCCGTGTTTTCTTTTTTATTTTTATTTATATTTATATACTTTTAATTGTGAATTTTGTATCCAAATATTCTTCTCATCCCCCTTTCCATTGTAGTGATATGTTACCTTCTATCTTTATCCTTAGTTTTGGTCTATAGTTACTCATTTGTAACAGATATGCTAGAGATGGGTTTTATTGTACATACAGTAGTTTATGCATAATTTTGATTAAAATCTTTCAATTTTTATTTATATATATATATATATTTATATATATATGTATATATATATATATATATATATACATATATATATATATATGTATATACATATATATATATATATATATATACTTATATATATATATATATATATATATATAAGATTCATATGAAAAAGAGGGGAAATGACCAAATGCAAGGCATAAAATGGTAGAGGGGGATGGCGACCCCTCTTTCCCGTTTAAAAGACTGCTTTTATGCCCGGGCAACACTCACGGTACCAATGCCATGCAGAAGCCATACTTCCGTAAATGTGTCAAATCAAAAACACTCGAAAAAGTGCAAAGAAAACAAATAGGAATCGACCAGGATCGCAAGGGAAAGAATGGAAATGCAGCAAATGCCCCTGTCGGTTAAGATGGAGTGCATCATATATAACAGAAGTCCACGCATGCGCTATTCGTTATTTTCACTTTCATCGTTCTATACCTCTGCCATATTCTTTAAGTAAGCATTTTCTCCCTTTTTTGTATTAAATAGGGAATTATAATAACATTTCAGGAAGCCAATTGGATAATTACGTTTTATTGCCTCCTTCATAATATTCCTATTATGCATGATGCAATCAGACTTGAAAGTATTAATGCGTTGATTTCTTTTGAGGTGACCAATGACGACATTTCTGAAAATGTTTTTGGTCAAATTGGACCTCCAATCAATAATGCGGTTGATTTTTATATTGAAATTGTTTCTCTTGTCATATAAGACGGTATAAGTACCATATCTACTGTCATGTTTTAGTGTGATATCTAGAAAATCAACACTATCTTCCTCCTTACTTATATTCTCAATCAATTCCAGTTCTTTTGGATAAAAAGTAAAATCAAATTGGGGTGTATTCTTATATTGCCCAATAAGGACATCGTCAACGAAACGAAAATATGGCATTTCATGTAATATATGAGTGCCATTTTCAAATTTACACAAGTATAGATCGGCGAGCAGGGATGAACATCCCCCTCCCATCGGAATACCCTTAACCTGTTTAAAATAGTTGGTGCCATCAAATAAGATGTTTTCAAACAACACAATGCGAATCAAGTCCTCGTATTTTCTGAATGTAATATGCTCTTTTACGTCATATATTTCATGTAGTTCCTTCAAAATTTCATATAGATTTTCCAGATTGATGTTGTTGAATAAATCACGGAAATCGTAACTTTTGAAACGTATATCCCTGCTATAAAATGGAAGTCGGTTGATGACATCGTAACTATTATTTATCATTACTGTTCCTTGTTTCTTGAGTATAATCATAACATTTTTAAGTATAGTTAAAAGTTTTTCATTTGCAATTGATAAAAATACCTCCTCTGATAAAAATCCTCAGCCCCTCTGATAAAAATATTAAATTTTTAGTAGAGATATAAAATTTCATCTAAAATATCCAAATTTTGCATAAAAATTTATTTAAGAGATTTTTTTATAAATTGCTTTCTTTTCTTGTTAATTAAATTAGTTAAATTGCTTTGTTGAGGGGGCTAAGCCCCCTCCAAGAAATTTACTCAGTCCCCCTGATAAGAATATTAAATGTTTAGTAGAGATATAAAATTTCATCTGAAATATCCAAATTTTGCATAAAAATTTATTTAAGAGTTTTTTTTATAAATTGCTTTGTTTTGTTGTTAATTAAATTAGTTAAATTACTTTGTTGTGGGGGATAAGCCCCCTTCAAGAAATTTACTCAGTCCCCCTGATAAGAATATTAAATGTTTAGTAGAGATATAAAATTTCATCTAAAATATCCAAATTTTGCATAAAAAAATTTTTAAGAGATTTTTTTTATAAATTGCTTTGTTTTGTTGTTAATTAAATTAGTTAAATTACTTTGTTGGGGGGGCTAAGCCCCCTCCAAGAAATTTACTCAGTCACCCTGATAAGAATATTAAATGTTTAGTAGAGATATAAAATTTCATCTAAAATATCCAAATTTTACATAAAAATTTATTTAAGAGATTTTTTTTATAAATTGCTTTGTTTTGTTGTTAATTAAATTAGTTAAATTCCTTTGTTGAGGGGGCTAAGCCCCCTCCAAGAAATTTACTCAGTCCCCATGATAAGAATATTAAATGTTTAGTATAGATATAAAATTTCATCTTAAATATCCAAATTTTGCATAAAAATTTATTTAAGAGATTTTTTTTAATTACTTTGTTTTGTTGTTAATTAATTTAGTTAAATTACTTTGTTGAGGGGGTACCCCCCCCCCCCCTCCAAGAGATATTCTCAGCCCTCTGAAAAGAATATTAAATTTTTAGTAAAGATATAAAATTTCATCTAAAATATATTCAAATTTTGCATAAAAGTTTATTTAAGAGATTTTTTTTCATAAATTACTTTGTTTTAAAGATTTTTTCATTTGGCTAAATTTGTTGTTATACTGATAATCAATTTATCTATATATTTAATTTAAAATATTTTTAAAAATATGGCTATAGTATTTAGGATATTTTTGTAGTTGCATGGCTCAATGTTATACATTAAACAATCAAAATCAACTGATAAGTAGTTAAGGGTTAATATTAAGCATTAACTTGTGTTCATTTCAAAAATTATCTTCGATTAATTAACAGCTTTACTACTAGTTAGTGCTTATATTAAAACCCATTGTAATTATTATTAATATTGATTTATAGTAGCTATATGAATCTTAATAATCAACTCTTAGCTTATAAATATGCAATTATTTGTTAATAATTTATATGGATTGAAATATATACTAGTATTAACTATGGTTTATAAATGCTAATGATTAATTGTGTTTTTTGTAGCCCCTTCTTCAAGACTGTTGAGTCCGCCGTGAATTTCACTCCAGACACCTCTTCAATTTCGTCTCTATCTAAGACCCTCAGGTATAGATAGTAAATATTATATGTGTAACCTTGTAGAAACTCGAACGTTGCTATTAAACAGTGCAGAATTGCATAGGTAATGGATCATAAAATTATTTATAAAACTACTTACAGATCAAACTGCTTCTAAATTAATAACACTAAAACAACGTTATTAAAAGTAGCATACAATACAAAAGTAATAGTGTCGACTGATTTCGAAGGCAAATAATAGCCTTCTTTGTCAGGACACTCAACCTTCACTCGCTAGATTAGCGACTAGTGTACAAACAGCAAACGTGAGTAAAGCAGTGGGTTCACAACGACGACAGAAGAAAAAAAAGAGGTAAAAAACCGAGGAGGAAGGAACAAGAGGTAGGACACAATGAATGAACGGTAAAATACTAAAGAGAAAAGTGAACGTCCAACAAAGGATTCAAAGCACTTGTTCATGAGCCCTATTAAATTAAAAAGGGCAAAAACGAAAGCTTTATGAATCGACCAAACCAGCAGCAGAAATGACAGATTCTGAACAAATATGAAAATTAAGTAGAACAGAAAATGGTTTTGGGAGATAAAAAAAAAGCTAACATCGTCAATAAATACTTCAGGAAAAATAACAAAAAATCGGGATATGTATGAAAATAACCGAAATAAGAAAAAGAAAGCACACGAAATCGAAAAATTAAAAATATTTCCAAGTGAAGAAAGAACCATTATCATTAATAAAGGAGTTTTACTGAGAAATAGTCGAGAAATTTTCAAAAAATCATCATTCAAAGAAAAGGATATTTTTTTACAACTAGCAAAAAACCGGGTTTTGAATGGACTAGCGCATATGAAGTATGCGAGCTGTGGAAGATTTTAAATTAAAATTTAATGTAACAAATAATTATGAAATTAGAAATGCAAAATATTGATTTCAATATTTGAGAATCCTAATACAAAAGAGTGTATAAGTTTTTAGAATTTAAATATTAAATTAAACAGATTAGAATGAAGGAAAACATTGAAGTCAAAATAACACATATAAATCGAAAAAACGAATTTAATATACAGGAGCTTCGATTAAATCAGAATGCATGCAAGTGAACAAACACTCTTCAATTAGCTGTTTGAAACTGGTTGTTTGCTTGTTATTTGTACGAAGCGTGGTGAGCATGCGCAGTTTAAAAATGGGCGTTTCGCCCTGTTACAGTTCGTTTTAATAATTGAAAATGTGATTCTGCAAATCTGCGTGCAGTCTCGCGTATGTATGCAAATTTTCATCTTCCTACCTGTTGTAGTTTTCGAGTAAAAAGAATCACAAAATTCAGCAAATGTTGATGTCGCTTTGTTAGGAATGGAACTCGTTTAAATCACAGTGCATGCAAATGCAAGACGCTTTGATTAGTTGCTTAATAGTTGTTGTTTACTTGTTACTTTCCTTATATACATAATGTATAAGGAAAGTATTGTGATGGGGTCGAAAATTCGAATTCGAGTTTTCGACGGGAGAGCGCGTTTCAAGTATTCCTGATCACGAATCGAGCATTTTTGAGGTGATGTCTGTCTGTGTGTGTGTGTGTGTGTGTGTGTGTGTCAGTGAGTCTGTGGAGACGATATCTGGCGAACGAATGGAGCGATTCGAATGACATTTGGCACAAAAATCACAATCCATGAATACTGGAAGCCTATTGTTTTAAAATACAATCGAATGTTCAGAAGTCTCTTAAATTTTCGAGTGAAGTTTTAAAAAAATCATCAAAAAATCAAAACTTTCAATAAATTTTCGCAAATAAACATTTCTTATGTAATTTTTCCTTAGAAAACGATTGACATAAATTTTAGAACGCTAGCATGAACCGTTCTCGAGATATTGCCCATTTTTCAAATAAATTTATCAAAAAGCCCCACAAATTAAAAAAAAATATTAACTGTTAAGAAACATGTTCACTTTTCATATGTAATATCATGCGATAAATTTGGT
This sequence comes from Amaurobius ferox, assembly GCA_951213105.1. Classification (NCBI taxonomy): domain Eukaryota; kingdom Metazoa; phylum Arthropoda; class Arachnida; order Araneae; family Amaurobiidae; genus Amaurobius; species Amaurobius ferox. The sequence goes on along the minus strand of OX578143.1, from coordinate 54,660,014 downwards.
TACATCACTCTCGTGGATCTAACTCGTTCCATTCACGAGAAAATAAGTAATACCTTTATATTTGAACACCAATAGTCATTTATCTACTGAAAGAATGGCTTATTTCTCTGTCCATAACGCTTGGCGAGATTTTAGCGACTAGTTTAGCGAAATGTCGCCAACTTGGCGACATTTTCAAATGTTGCCAAATTAACAAAAATCTCGCCAAATGGATAAAAATGGCGCTAAATCAATGAAAATTACGACTAATTCAAGAAAATTCAATATCTCTGAAAGAATATAAGTATCTACTATAAGAATAACATTTTTTTTCACTGTAAAAGTAGTAAATTCATTGCATTATATAAGGAAAGTCATGTGTTGCCCACAACAGGTTTTTATTTGTGCGAAGCGTGAGCATGCGCAGTGTAAAATTGAGCGTTTCGTCCTGTTGCAGTTCGTTTTAATAATTGAAGTTGTGATTCTGCAAATCTGCCTGCAATTTCATTTAAGTATGAAAATTATTATCGTTCCAACTATTGTAGTTTTCGAGTAATAGGGATCACAGAATTCAGGCAAATGTTGATTTCGCTTCGTTAGGAATGGAGAATAGACTTCGCTTCACTCGTCCAGAATAAAGAGAAAATAAAATAACTTCGTTTAAAGCAGCATACTACACAAAAATACTATTTATCTTCATGGTACAAAAAGAGAAATGGAATTTTCACTAACCCAATACGTTAAGTAGGTAAAATATTTAATGTACAAAATATTTGCACGTTCTAATTTTAAATTCATCCTCACATACTTATCCATTGCAAATAAAAGTCCTCTATTTGTTCAATTCGTTTGCAGCCCTATCTGCTATTTTTCTGAATAAAATATTCTAAAACCCACTGCAGAATACAGATATCGAACGATCATTTTGCAAGTGTGCCCTGAATAAATTCGAATTCTGCCTTTTGTGTTCTCAATCTCTGCGTTAAAAAGAGCGTTTGTTTTGATAGGATAATCAAGGGGATAGTTCTATTAGTATGAAGCACAGCGCTCATTAAAAGAGGTAAATATTTGAGGCCGTTTTCTAATGGATCTTTACACTAAGTATCATGAGTCAGCCTCGACATAGTTGGAAGAAATGGTCTTGTTTTACATTTAATACATCACATTTAATTTAAAGTATATTCCAAATTGGTAAAGACTTGGTCAAATAGAGCCGAAATTTTAGATGTAAAGCAGAATGAGACCAACAAAAAAAATATTTTGTCGGTCCAGACATAACATGTCTTACAGACTCAGATTTATATTTTTTCCTTTTTAACACTTTACAACATAGTTGAAAAGTGTTTATAACTGTCTGTCTGTCTGTCTGTCTGTCATTCTGTCTGTCAGTCTGTCCGTTAGCAAGATAACTGCCGTAAAAATGCCTTTATCAAAATGAAATTTTAGCATGTTGTTCAGACGGTCTGTGGAACCTATGAGAATATAAATTAATAATGTCAGCCAATTAGTTTAGGATCGAACACCGGGTTCAAAAAATGAAATGCATTGAATCCCATGGGACCTAATTTTTCAAACAATTTTTAAGAGGATTTAAAATTCACAAATTGCTTCGAAAGTTTTAGAAAATATTCAAATTATCCCATAAAATATATAAAAAAAATTTCAGCAAAATATATTCAGTAGTTTTTTAAATAAAAATTAAAATAATAATTACACCTCGTATATGAAGCGATCACGTGACCATGATATGAAAAGATCACGTGACCCACTTCAAAATAAAATATGTCATCCATCTTGTCTCAAAATCGTGATTTTTAAAGTTCTTTTTAATTCATATTTAGTATTGTATCCGTCCTAAATCCGTTTTATTTTTGCTTAAATTCTGTGCATCTACATACTGAAACAACGCAATTACAATATAGTTGAGTTTAAATGGTCATCCAACTTTGATTATTTACGCAACGAAGCCTAATTTTCACTTATGGAGAATGTAAATACTAAAAGATGTAGAATGAGTTGTATAAGAATTGCTGCACTTCTTTAACGCAAAATTATTTAGCTCATGGAGTCTGCACTATGGCTGATATGAATGAAACATTGATTGAAGCAGAGAACCAGCCGCTTTTTTCGATGAAGTTTTAAGCATAGAGTTTAATTACTTGTACCTCCATGGTTTAAATAAAATAAAGTATTTTTAAACCATGGTTTAATAAAATAAGTTTTTAAATAAAATAAATTATTATAGTATTGTGATGAATTAAACGAATAAAAAATATTTATGAATGAAATGCTGCTTTTATATAGAGAGCCAGTCGTGTTATATTTCGATGACGTCATTTGAATAACTTTCATTTGTTTTCGATGAAGTTTTCAAATATAATAAATTATTGTAGTATTATGATAAATTTAAAAATATTAACGAGGAATATATCGCATTTTAGAGATGTTTAAACCAGACAATTTATATTTCAATGCCATCATTTGAATGAAGTTCATTTCTTTCGATGAAATTTCAAGTTTTCAAATATAATAAATTAATGTAGTGTTGTTATAATTTCAAAAATATTACCGAGGAATGTATCGCATTTTAGAGATAAAATTGCATTGAATTTGGAAAATGTTTCATAATCAATGTATTATGCATGATTGATCTTCCTTGTTTAAACATTTATATGCATTTAAGTCAGATGGTTTGGTATTAAAGTGCAATATGAAAATAATTATTATTTAAAATTGCATGAAATTTACAGTTTTCAAATAATTCTATTTTTCATGCATCAACTTAGCACCTTTTTAAGTGAAGCAATCTCCCCAAGTTTTTTAAATGGAAAATTCTTCAGAACAGTTTATTCTAGCACCTCAGAAACTATATGTCAATTTTACTAAGAAAGATGAAAAAAAAGTTATTTGACTAACACAGTTAAACGTATTCTTAATATTTGTATTTAATCTTCGTTTCATCTTCGTTTCTCTCTTCGTTTCTCGTTTTGGGACAGTATCATGTTTTAATTTTTTTTCTTATATATGTTATCGTTAAAGAATGAAATCCGTTATTTCATAGAATACCTAGTTATTTCATGAGATAACTGATCAAGTCAGTTAAAGTGTAAAATTCACTTGTATTCTATGGTTTAACTAGTTATTTCATAGAATAACGAGTAGATAACCCAGATTAACCCAGTTAAAGTGTAACATAACCGACTAAATAAAGTTCCGAATTCAAAAGGCTGTTTGTTCACAAGAATGCAGTGAAAACGTAGTTTGTTCGAAATGTAATGGGCCTATCGACATACCATGTTTAGAAGACTATGTCTTGGAGGACAAAGTTGTACAGAAGATCTGCAAATTGTGTTTTAATGATCTGAATGTTCAGAGGGAAAGTGAATACTCTAAAGAATGTTTGGAAATGAAAGCTAAGAAGATGAAATTAATGTCAGATAAATCTCATTCTGAAGCCTCTGTGGGGCTTAAAGTCCGTATACCAGTACCTGAAGTTGACAGAGGAAGAGGTGACACCAAATCTATTTTAGCTGTTATCATGAAAATAACCCCGAAGAAGGATTTTTTTCAATTGAGAACAAGAAACAGCCGCATAAAACCGCTATATTCCAGATCCCAGTTCAGCGTCTGTAAACAAAAACTAATCAAGATCGAAGAAGCGCCGGATATAAAGAAATCGCTCCGGTCGGTTGCTAGAGCTCATAGTTTAGGTACCGGTCAGGAATTTAAAAAATGTTCATGTGAAACACAGTGTATCAACACAAAATGTATTTGTTTTAGAAATGATGTTCTTTGCAATTCCAAATGCCATTTTAGTAACCCCTGTTGTAACAAATGATTTTATTGTGTCTTTGTATAAACAACATTTTGTATGCTGTATAATTCAGTCAAATTGTTTATTTTACACTTTAACTGTCTATCATTAGTTAATTTATAGAATAACTAGTTAAATTGTAGAATTATTAATTTATTACACACATTAACTGACTTGATTAGTTATTTCATGAAATAACTAGGTCTTCTATGAAGTAATTGAATTATACACTTTAACTGTAACACACACACACACACACATATATATATATATATATATATATATATAATTGAAATTTGTTGATTGTCTTTGTCTTTATGACCTGCATTACGCTTTATAATTTCCTCTTTATGGTTCAATTTCTTTTATTTCTTTGTATTTTGTAGAAAATTTTGGGATAGTGTATTATGAGTTACTACTTACATTCTAACATTGGATTTACAATTTTATATTTATATATATATATATATATATATATATATATACATATATATATATATATAAATATATATATATAATATGTAAGAAGAAAATTGGAAGTTATTAAAGATGTTGAAGTGTTAAAGCATTTATACGCAAAGCAGCTACAAATACTGTACACGATATAAATATAAAAAGTATAAAAAGAATTTTAAAATTTGAAAAAAGAGAAGGAAGGCTTAGCGAGAAGCTTACTCAATGGCGGTAAGGGGTTGTGACCTTACACCCCAGTTGTCAACAAGCTTGTCATAAATGCCGCGGCATTGCACTCCTGGACACCAGCCCTGGCTGAAGCCAACCCCCGGAGTGACAATAACAATTATCACAAGACCGTTAAAAAAGAAAAGTCCAATGATAAGATGAAGACCATTACTGGATGGCCAACGAGTTCTTCAGACTACAATGACCTGTATATATCTGTGTGTCATCGTTCTGCGGTCCTGTTATTCATAGTATGCGAACCTTCATCTACTAAATTGATATAAAATTGATTTTAACTTTGAACAATATGCATTATTGTTACTATATAAATTATCAATATGATGTAGCATAAAAGGAATGGGGTATTGCTGTAGATATGCTTGTTGTAGAAATGTCCTATCAAAATCAATACGGATGTCTTCATTGTTGATAATTCTTTGTATTCTAGCCAATCCCCTCAAGAATACATTCCTAAATATATTCAAGTGAAGATTAGAATTCCAATTGATCAGACCGTTGATAGGGATATTAAAACTTTTTCTTTTATCATAGATAGTAAAATTTACAGGTATTTTACTGAAATCGATACTTAAATCTAAAAATTCCACTACATTTTTAAGTGCAGCTGGATTTTCTTTCAAAATTAAGTTTGGTGGGTAGAAATCAAAATTCATTCTATAAGTCTCATCTTCACATGCGACTATCAAATCATCCACATAACGTAGGTATATGATGTCATTATTAAGATGTGATTGGCTTTCATAAAAATTGAGGTACAGATCTGCAAGTATAGATGAACACCCCCTCCCATGGGGATATATATATATATATATATATATATATATATATATATATATATATATATATATATATATATATATATATACATATATATATATGCATATATATATATATTATATATATACATATATATATATATATGCATATATATATATATATATTATATATATACATATATATATATATATACATATATATATATATATATATATAAACATATATATATGTATATATATATATATATATACATATATATATATATATACATATATATATGTATATGTATATATATATATATATATATATATATATATATATATATATATATATATATATATATATATATATATATATATATATATATATATTTGAAATGTAATAATAAGAATTATGTAAAAATAAAAAAATATAAAAAAAAAAAAAAATACAATTCAAGTAATATTAACATCACCATAGAAGCAAATTCACGGCCATAATGCCGATAAGAGAAAAGAACAGAACCAGATATATATATATATATATATATATATATATATATATATATATATATATATATATATATATATATATATATATATACATGTATATATACACACATATATATATATATATATACATATACAGTGCAACCCCGATTTTACGTTTTTTTACCGCACCAGCCAAAAAAACGTACGACACTGGAAAACGTAAAATCGGGGTAGCAAAAAAAAGAAAATAATAAATACCGTAGTATGTATATTAAAAACAATTTAAATGCGCATTTAATATAATTAGAAATTTCACTTACAGCTATCTTGATTTACAAAAAAATCCGTGATTTTTGCTTGTTTAGTGTTTTATGTTTTAAGTTCATAAAGAGCATTCTCAATTACTGACAGACTTTGCAAATGTGATTCTTGCAAATCGTAACCCAAGAAAAAGAAATTTCTAATTTCAGTCCATTTAACGCTTCGTTGAAAGAAAGCATAGGTTCTGCAATTTCCGTATTGTCATCGTTGCTGTCGTCTGACGAAGATTCCATTAATTCAGAGATGGTTTGTATCTCTGTGGTAATCACATTTTCATCGCATTTAATGTAATCATCAAAAGCAATTTCAGGTCCGTTGAAATAACTACCCTTTAAAAAAATCATCCTTCTCTACTAGAACAGAAACTTCTTCGTATAATGAAGGAAATTCACCATTCATAAAGGAATGAGATATGCAACTTTTTGTAACATTATTCCATGAAAAAGAAATGAAATGCAATGCTTCCAATACATGTTTACATGCATTTTCAATGTTTCCAGATTCTAGTTCAACCACTGACTTTCGTACCAACTGCTTCTTATAACACACTTTGAAAGAGCGGATTATGCCCACATCACACGGCTGAAGTTTACTCGTGCAGTTTGGAGGAAAAAACTCTACACGCACATTTTTCAGTTTTAAATCCAAATGAGATGTACATTGATCAATAAACAGGAGGATCTTTCGCCTTTGCAATTTCATTTTCAATATCAAGTTTGCGCAGAAAGTTTTCAAAAATAGTTTGCGCCATCCAGGCTTTCTTGTTTGCCTCATAGCTCGTTGAGAGACTCTTAACATTTCTAAAACAATGTGGTTTATGAGAATGACCTATAACTAGTGCGTTATGATGCATTTCCACATGTTTGTACTTAGCAGCGTGGTAAAAATAAAAAGGGCAATTGTAATGTACTTGAAATGTATATAATGGTTTTGTATTATGTATATAGCTATGCCTCTGCACAGACGAAATTGGGATTTGGGGCGCCTTTGGTTTGTATGCGCATTTGACATGGATTGCAAATAGTCAGAGAATTAATTGCAGCAAAATGCCAAAGTTGAGCTACAAATCTCTGAAAATTTATAGCCCTGTCAGGTGTGGCTCGTGTCGGGGTCCGATCCTTGGACCACCCGGTTTGTAGAAAACCCTCCGGTTCTTGAATTTTAGTGGAGCGCATAGAAAATGAGCGTCTCTTCGCTGACCTATGGTGTGAAGCACATTTGGATCGCCTTTTTTTACTTTGTCGTATTGTTGCATAAGAAAGGGGTTCGTTTTCTTAAAAATATTCTGATTCAAGACTAGCAGTGTTATGAAGCATTTCCATATTTTTATACGTAACCCTGGGAGAAAAAAGTGCAACTGTAATGTACTTGAAATGTATATAATGGTTTTGTATTATGTATATAGCTATGTCTCTGCACAAAGCGAAATTGGGACTTTTGGCGCCTTGGTTTGTATGCGCAGTTGACATGGGTTGTGAATAGTCAGAGAATTAATTGCGGCAGAATATCAAAGTTGAGCTACAAATCTCTGAAAATTTATAGCCCTGTCAGGTGTGGCTCTCGTCGTGGTCCGGTCCTTGAACCACCCGGTTTGTAGAAAGCCCTCCAGTTCTTGAATTTTAGTGGAGCGCATAAAAAATGAGCGTCTCTTCGCAAACCAGTGGTGTGAGGAAAAATTGGACCGCCTTTTTTATTGCGCTTGGGAAACAGCGAATGGGAATTGGGGGACTTCCTCCCTATTTTGGCGTTCCCCTCGTCTTAAAATTTCTGGAAGTTTTTAGTAAAATGTAAAAATTCAGATGTCTTTCTGATCTCGAGAGAATAGCACTCCAAGTGCGTGGCACTTGTGTTTTTTGTGAAGCCCGATCCGGCATGCACGTTGATGCATATCAGGCACGGTATCCGTGGCCCCTATCTAGGGCAGCCAATGCTTTCTGCTAGGATCCGACGTCGTGTATCCGGTGATATATGGCGACTCGTAGCCAAACGAGCCAGAGCCTAATTCAGCGCGAGGGCGCAATTCTTCGGGCGGTTTTCGGGCGCAATTCTTCGCGAGGGCGCAATTCCCGGTGGCAACCAGCGAAGTAAAGAAAGTCGTCATTTTTTTGTTGCAGTGCAACACAGCTCTGCCTCTAAACGGCGTGGTGTGGGACCTTTGCTCCCTTAGCTACATTCAAACCGTGGCACTGCATGGACGGAGTGTTTGCGGAGCATCAATCCCTGGCTCCTATGCAGCAGACGAACGTCAACTGGGTGTCATCGAATGGATTCAGTGAGGTCCGTGGCAGATAGTTTCTACTGAAACGTAATTGCTCTTGACTTATGGTAGCACCTGTACGCAAGTTCTCACGATCCGCTGGGCCTAAGCCAACGTTAGGAGGTGAAGAATTCCCTGTCTCAGCCCACGCTTCAATAATATACAGCAAGGGTTTTGGGACATCAAAATGATTAATGATGATGCTTGAAAGATGAATACAGGTTTTGAACATATTGAACGAGATTCGTTCAATGCATCGACGGAACCGAAATTGGTGTGCGTCAGTCTGACATCTCAGAATAATCAATATATGAATATTTAGAAGGAATTAATTAATAAACAGAGGTTATGCATTTTATAACAATAGTACAACAATTGAATCAGAAGAGATATATAATAAATACCACCACCTCCATACTGTGCCGCCAATTTAAGAACCGTTCTAAGCTAAGTTTCATTTATTAGATTTGCTTGTTTTTGTCCCCTGAGAAATGTTTCATGTAGGATTTTAGAGTTTGTTATAAATTTACGGAGTGTTAAATAATGAGGGTGCCCAAAATTCCCATAGTTAGATAAAACCTGACGGGGAAGCATATGATTTTTTATATATTAAAATATATTAATAATTCATTCAATCATCAATTTGGAGTCCTTTTAATTACCTTAGCGTCATTTTTGCATTCTTAACGATATTTTCGTCAATCTGTGCGAAATATCGCTAAGTTTGCAAAATTTCCCTAAATTAGTCCTCAAGATCGCCAAATTTATCCCCAAGCTTTACAGGCAAATGGATAGAAAAGCATTTCTTATGTATAAATGACTGTTGCTGAATTGTTAGTAGTTGAAATATAAAACTGTTATACAAAGTATCTTCTCTCATGAATGGAACGAACTAGATCCACGAAGAATGATGTTGAAAATTTTTTCGCATGGTATTACATATGAAAAATGAGCATAATTCACAATAGTTCATATATATATATATATATATATTTTTAATTTTATATGATTTTTTTTATAAATTTATTTGAAAAAGAGCAATATCTCGAGAACGGTTCATGCTAACGATATAAAATTTATGTCAATCGTTTTCTAATGAAAAATTGCATAAGAAATGATTATTTATTTAACATTGTTATAGGTTTTAATTTTTTGATGATGTGGGTCTTCCGGGCATTCGAGCACGTTTAAAATCAATAGCTTTCCAATATTCGCTGATTGTAATTTTTGCACTAAATTTTTGTTCAAAATGCTTCATTCTTTCATAAAATATAATCTCCACAGACTTACGGACACGCACACACACAAACATCACCTCAAAAACGATCGATTCGAGTTCAGGAATGCTTGAAACGCGCTCTCCCGACAAAATCTCGAATTCAAATTTTCGACCCCATCACAATATTTTCCCTGTACATTACACTATGTATATAAAGAAAGTAATAAATAAATAAATATGAAGGATTTGTCTTATGGAATCAGTTCAAACATCGTCAGAAAGAAAGTTCTTCAAGGGGGAAAGTAACAAAATCCTTCCATTTCTCTTGTCTTATTTACAGCTCTACCTCTGATATTTTCCTGAATAAAGCAATTCAAAATCCTTATGCAGACGAGCGATATAAAGCGATCGTTTTACAAGTCTGGTTTGAATAAATTCGAATTCTGCCTTTTGTATTCTTAATCTCTGAATAAAATATCCTATTGTTACGACGTATTCTATGGAATCGTAGATGTACGATCAGGATACAAGAATGAGTTCAAATTTCTGGATAACTAACATGTTTATTTACAAGCACAGCGTAAACAACAACAATATACAGTAAAGCAAAACTTAAATGCTCCACTAATTCCATTAAAATTAACCGATATTATTCTCGAAACATTGACGAAAGTCCCAATTCATTGTAGCTCGTATCTCGTCAATTGCTCTCCAACTGAGTTATGATTCGTTTTATAGACTCTCCACAGAAACTTCTGGAAATCTCTCATATCACATAGAATAATCGTTATATCGTGGTGCTTCTCGAAGATTCTGGAAATCTCCAAATGTCGTCAAATTGACAATAAATCGCAAAATCTGATAACCCTTCTTCTAATTCGAAATTCTGGAAACCCTACGGCCACATCATGGGGAAAGCCTGTACGGATGTTAACTCCATTTAGTCTTCGAAAGAAACTAAACACTCCAGAAGAAAGCTAATATTACACGTTCGCAAGACTATTATTTTTAACACTTCCCAACATAGTTGTAAAGTATTTATGACTTTGTTCATTCTGTTTATCTGTCTGTCCGTTCGCACGATAACTGCCATAAAAATTACTTTATGAAAATGAAATGTTAGTATGTTGTTGAGACGGTCTGTGGGACATATGGAAATCTAAAAGAATAATATCACCCAATTAGTTATGGATTTAACCCGGGTTGAAAAAATGAAATACATTGAATCCTATGGGACCTCATTTCTCAAACATTTTTTAAGCGGAGTTAAAATTCACAAATTGTTTTGAAAGTTTTAGAAAATATTCAAATTATCACGTAAAATGTGTGAAAAAATGTCATCAAAATATGTTAAATAGTTTTTTAAATAATAATTACACCCATAAATTGAAATAATAATTGAAATAATAATTACACCCATATTATATTAAGAGATCACGTGACTCAATGCAAATAAAATATGACATCCATTTTTTTCTTTCGCTTAGTAAAAATCGTGATTTTTAAGGAATGTTTATATTTATATTTAGCGTTGCAGTCGTCCTAAAACTGATTTATTTTTGCATATTATCTGTGTATCTAAATTCTGTGCCTACGCAATTACAATATTTTTTATTTTAAATGATCACTAAACTTTGATTATTTCTTCAACGAAGCCTAATTTTAACGTATGCAGAATGTAAACAACTCAAGCGGTTGTAAGATGAGTTGTATAAGAATTGCTGCATTTTTAACGCATAATTATTTAGCTCTGAAGTCTGGAATATAAGTAATATGAATTAAATATGTATTAATTTTACATAGAGAAGCTGTCAATTTTACAGCATTGCCCTTTTTGATGAACTTTTAAGTTTCCAAGTAAAATAAATTATTGTAGTACTGTGATAATTTAAAAAATTATCACCGCTGAATGTATCGCATTTTAGAGATGTTTAAATAAAATTGCATTTCAGTTGGAAAGTGTTTCATAATCAATGCTTTATACGTTATTAATCTTTCTTGTTACAGGATAATTAAGGCATTACTACCGTTAATTACAGCATTCATTAAAAGTGCCAAATATTTGTGTTATGGCTCTTTATACAAACTATTGTGATTGTGCCACGAGATAATTAAAGGAAATATTCTTTTTACTTGCATTACATATATAAAAAGGAAATATTCTTTTTACTTGCATTACATATATAATAAAATTAATTTATGGAGCCTTCATATAGTGGCAAATATTGTTGAACACTCAGTTTTTAACGAAACTGTTAAGCATTTTTATTCTCCTTTATATAATTATTCCATACAGTCACAGGAATTTTGGGTAAATACGGAAGTGTCATATCGAAAACCGGAAATCCTTATTAAACCCTTCTTCAATCCAAGCCAAGATGATACATTACGGTGCGCCTGTGCGTCAGCACTTATTCCCACATCGAATTTGTGAAAATGTCCGATTCTGTGTTTTTCCTCAGTGTGTAGAGCTCTTTCTTCATTCTTCTTCAGTGGGATGTTGTTCTGGATCTTTCGACGTTGTTTGATGGTGACTTTGTCTTGGAATTGGCAGACTGCCTAGAAGAGGTAATGAGGGCGGGAGGAAGGAAAAGCTCAGACTTGGTAGAATATACCTTAGTAAAAATTAAAGTTAAGTTTAAAAAGGCGATGAAAAAGCATAAGAATATATAATTGAATTAAAAATTAAAAATTAATGGAAACAATTAAAGTGGATTGCAAGCAGGAAATTCCGAGAAAGGGGTGTTTCAAATTTCTTAATCAGAAGTAGCATAGCCAGAGGCAAACGAGAAAATCTTTAATGAGTCCTTTTCCCCCCTCCAGAATTTAATTCTGAATCCATATCAGCCATTATCCAAGCTCTATTTCTAGCCAATCCTAAGAAATAGATGTTTAAAGGGAAATGTTTGAAACGGATGCGGAAAAGAAACTGGTAGAAAAAATTCTTAGTGAATTAACTACTCTACCTCCTCCAACATTTGATGCTGAATCCATATCAGTTATCATCTAAGCTGTAGCCAATCAAATTGACGTTTAAAAATTAACAGGGGCGTGACTCAACTCGACTTTCTGATATTAGAATCCCTTATTTAGTAGCTTATGATTTTTTTTGTTTGTTTGTTGTTGTTTTTTTTTGCAAATTTTGTAAGACAATTTTTGAAAAATATGTATTGTTGATCCAAATAGCCACAATTATAGCATATTACCATTCGTTTTAAAGGAATTGATCTTATTTATTCTTATTTTCCACTACAATGGTTAAAACTGTTCAGTTTCGTGATAATTGAGCCATAAATAAACCCTTTAATGCATGATTATGCCAAATTCTGTTGACATGTTATGAAAATGTAAAATTTCTAATATACGAAGTTTCCACCCGAATTTCAAAAAATTCTATCCTCTTCTAGATTGTTTGTGAACAAAACCGGATAAAAGTTTCGTGAAAGCAATACTTACTCTATACTATTTTCTATAATGTAATAAAATAAAAATTAAGATATCTGAACCGGAAATCGAAAAAGAACCGAAAGTAAATATCCTTAGTGAAACCTCTATGCTCCTCCAAAATTGGTTACTGCGTCCAAATAAGTCATCCTCTCAACTTTAACAGATCGTGAAAAAATAAATGTTTCAAGGGAAAATTTTTCCTAAAAACAATTGTATGGTAACATTCTTGTCACCGATAAAAGCTCTCAATTGCTCTCATTTACAACTGTCCCCGATATTTTTCCTGAATAAAACAGATCTAAATCCCTTTGCAGAATAGAGATATCGAGCGATCATTTTGCAAGTGTGCTTTGAAAGAAAATTCGAATTCCGCCTTTTGTGCCCTCAATCTCTGAATAAAAGATCCTATTGTTTTTATAGGATAATCAAAGAGATGTGACGGTTAGATTAACTTTCATTAAAAATGGCAAATATTTGGTTAGCTTCTGGTGTGGCACTTTACACAAACTATTGTAATTGTGCCTCGAGATAATAAAAGAAAATATTATTTTTATTTATGTTACATATATATGGTTCGTAGGAAAAAAATTTTAAGCACCCCAATAAGATTGCAAGGGAAGGCCCGTAAATGTACACTTGAGGTCTATGTGTAGTAAAATAACTACGCAAGATCGAATAAAAGTAAGTGCAACGCCCCTGGTGAAGAATTTAAAAAGCTAGGATTCGAGCTTCGCAAGGAATCGATATAGATTAAAAAATCTGATGTGAGCAGCACTCTTTACAGACTCAAATTAATTTTTTCTCTTTCTTTACTTCATAATCCATTAAATTGAGTTTAATTGCACAAAATAACACGAATAATTCTTTGAAATTACACAATTTTCGTCTTCATTTGGACACTGGGCGTATTTTCAAAGGCAACGTGGCTAAAAGATAATATATCTCGAAAATGGTTAGTCTTACAATTATGGAGTTAATCTTATTATTTTCGTCGTCAAAAATTGTATAATGCGTATAAAACAGGCATTTAATTGATACATTTGAGAATACGTATTTTTTAATTTAGATTTTAACGATTTTAGCGGGCCATTTCTTATAAAAAGGCAGGTTCTTTTTTCCGAATAGCACCAAATTCTAATCAGCACTCAGGGTCACCTATGAGTGACTTATCTACCATATTTTGTAAAATTTGATCAGCTTTTCACCTAGAATGGATGCATGCGATTTTTGCGGGCCATTTCGCAAGAAAAAAGCAGGTTATTTTTTTTCCGAATCACACCAAAACCTAATCAGCACCAGGGTAACCCACAAGTGAATTAATTATCTATCAAATTTTGTGAAAATTGATCAATTAGGTTTTCAACCAAACTGGATACATACATTGCACAAACAGACAGACAGACACACGCACATGCACGCACAAAAATGTTCTTTTTTTCGGATTCTAGAGTGATCGAAACATATAGATCTGTCGAAAACTCGAGTTGTAGTTTTTGGCACGATTCCAATACTTTAAGGTGGCTTAGAGAAAATACGAAAAACTAAAATATCTCGAGAACGACTAGTCCTACTGTAATGGGGTTGGTCTTATTCTTTTGGTCGTTAAAAATTACGTATTAAATGAGCATTTAATGGATATATTTGAGTATACCTAGTTCTTTAGTTTAGATTTTGACGATTTTTGCGGGCCATTTTGCAACAAAAGGCAGGTTATTTTTTTCCGAATAGTACCAAAATCTAATCAGCACCAGGGTAACCCCAAGTGACTCATCTACCAAATTTTGTGAAATTCGGTCTATTAGTTTTTCAGTTAGAGTGGATACCAGTTTTTGCGGGCCATTTCGCAAAAAAAGGCGGGTTCTTTTATCCCGAATCGTACTCAAAACAAATCAGCACCAGATTCGCCTACAAGTGACTTACCTACCAAATTTTATGAAATTCGGTCAATTACTTTTTTAGTTAGAGTGGATACAAAATCTGCGCAGACAGACACACAGACAGACACACAGACAGACACACAGAGACACACACAGACGTCACGCTAAAAATGGTTTTTTCGTATTCTAGGAATCTCGAAACGTGTAGATCCGTAGAAAACTCGAGTTGCGATTTTCGGCATGATTCCAATACTTTCCCTATACATTACCATGTATTGCAGGGAAAGTAAAAAGTTATTCAGAGTCAAATAAACAGTTAAGTAAAAATGTAATGTAAAGTAAATAAAATAAAAAAAGTATAGAAATAAGTAAAGTAAAAAAAAGTAAAATAAAAAGTTATTCGTTGCGAATTTTCTAATGAATAAGAATCGACACAGGGAATGAACAGAACACGTACACGGAAGACCATAAATACCAGTCATACCTAATTGGTTGTTTAGATGCGCAGCCATGCCACAATACTGTTAAACATTTCAGAACAACTCACAAGAGGGCGCAAATAAGGATAATGACGTAATAAACATGTGTGAGAGGAAAAGCAGATTCTACACTACATTCTGTAGGAGCTAGTGACGTCACGAACATAAAAATAGTATTGCGGCTATTTTTCCCTATAATGATTGAAACTGCTGTTTCACGATCATTGAGACATATATAACCCCTTTTATGCATCATTATGTCCAATTTTGTCCTATGCTGCCATGTTAAGAAAATATAAAATTTCAAATACGATTTGAAGTTGACGCTCGAATTTTTAAAAAAAAATTCCATCTAAGAAAATATAAAATTTCAAATACGATTTGAAGTTGACGCTTGAATTTTTAAAAAAAAATTCCATCTAGTGCTGGATATTTTATTAACAAATCTGAGTATAAAGTTTTGTGAACATCTATTAATATTTTCTGCAACTAACGTGTGCTTAAAAAAGACAGACATCACTCTAAAAATAGTCAAAGAGTGTTCAGGAAGTTCTAAAATATATATTGTCATCAAAGTCTCGAAGTCGAAAATTTTCGTGAAAGCAATACTTTCTCTATATTATATTCTATGATATGAGCAAGTAAAAATTATATTATGTAAAAGAAATTTTCAAACGAGGTTTTAAAAGCATAGCTTTCAAACGAAAGTTTATAAGAAGATAATTTTAGTTTTCATTCTGACAGTACATAAAATACAAGTATAAATATATGAGAAATTCGAGTGAATCCTCATATTCAATATTTTTTTTTTTCAAAATATTTCCATTAATTGAATTTTATCATTTTTGTACATGCATAGTTTTATGATTACCTTCAAAATATCGCATGGTATATTATTACTTTCCTTATATACATAATGTATAAGGAAAGTATTCTGACGGGGTCGGAAATTCGAATTCGAGTTTTCGACGGGAGAGCACGTTTCAAGCATCCCTGATCACGAATCAAACATTTTTGAAGTGATGTCTGTGTGTGTGTGTGTGTGTGTCAGTGGGTCTGTGGAGACGATAACTGACGAACGAATGGATCGATTCGAACGAAATTTGGTACAAAAATCACAATCCGTAAACACTGGAAGCCTCTTGTTTTTAAACGTAAACGAATATTCAGAACCCTCCTAAATTTTGGAGTGAAATTTTGAAAAAATCGTCAAAAAATCAAAACCGCTAATAAAGTTACGCAAATAGACATTTCTTATGTAATTTTTCATTAGAAAACGATTAAAACAAAATTTATAACGCTAACATGAATTGTTCTCGAGATATTTCACATTTTTCAAAAAAAATTATAAAAAAGTCATATAAAATAAAAATATGTATTTCTTATTGAGAAACATGTTCACTTTTCATATGTAATACCATGCGATAAATTGGATGACATCATTCTCGTGGATCTAGCTCGTTCCATTCATGGGAAAAGATTCTTCGAGTAATACTTTTATATTTGAACTCCAATAGCCATTTATCTGTTATAAGAATAACTTATTTCTCCGTCAGTAAAGCTTGGCGAGATTTTGGCGACGAATTTGGCGGAATGTCGCCAACTTGGCGACTTTTTGAAATGCTGTCAAATTAACGAAAATCTCGCCAAATGGATTAAAATGACGCTAAATCAATGAAAATGACGACTAATTGTCTAAAATTCAATATCTTGGAAAGAACATAAGTATCTACTATAAGAAAAACCTATTTTTACTTTCCTTATATACATAATGTATAAGGAAAGTATTGTGACGGGGTCGAAAATTCGAATTCGAGTTTTCGACGGGAGAGCACGTTTCAAGCATCCCTGATCACGAATCAAACATTTTTGAAGTGATGTCTGTGTGTGTGTGTGAAAGTATGTGTGTGTGTATGTGTGTGTGTGTGTGTGTGTCAGTGGGTCTGTGGAGACGATAACTGACGAACGAATGGACCGATTCGATCCAAATTTGGTACGAAAATCACAATCTGTAAACACTGGAAGCCTATTGTTTTTATACGCAATCGAATGTTCAGAACCCCCCTAAATTTTCGAATGAAATTTTGAAAAAATCGTCAAAAAATCAAAACCAATAATAAAGTTGCGTAAATAGACATTCCTTATGTAATTTTTCATTAGAAAACGATTGACATAAATTTTAGAACACTAACATGAACCGTTCTCGAGATATTGCACATTTTTCAAAAAAATTATCTAAAAGTCAAATAAAATAGAAAAAAAATATTTCCTATTGAGAAACATGTTCACTTTTCATATATAATATCATGCGATAAATTGGGTGACATCATTCTCGTGGATCTAGCTCGTTCCATTCATGAAAAAAGATAATTTGAGTAATACATTTGCATTTGAACGCCAATTTATCTGCTGTAAGAATAACTTATTTCTTCGTTCATAACGCTTGGCGAGATTTTGGCGACGAAATTGGCGGAATGTCGCCAACTTGGCGACTTTTTGAAATGTTGCCAAATTAACGAAAATCTCGCCAAATGGATAAAAATGACGCTAAATCAATGAAAATGACGACTAATTGTGGAAAATTCAATATCTAATAAGTTATATAATATATAAATATATAATAATAGTTATATAATATATTTCGAAAATTCAATATCTAATAAGTTATATATATATATAACTTATTTCTTTGTCCATAACGCTTGGCGAGATTTTGGCGACAAAATTGGCGGAATGTCGCCAACTTGGCGACTTTTTGAAATGTTTTCAAATTAACGAAAATCTCGCCAAATGGATAAAAATGACGATAATCAATGAAAATGACGACTAATTGTCGAAAAGTCAATATCTTGGAAAGGATATTAGTATCTACTAGAAGAAAAACCTATTTATTTTACTGTAAAAGTAGTAAATTCATTTCATTATATAAGGAAAGTCATGTGTTGCCCACATCAGATTTTGTGAAATGTAAACAGCAAAATATGTAGGATGAGTTGTATTAGAATTGCTGTATTTTTTTAACGCAAAAGTATTTAGATCATGGAGTCTGCATAGCTGATATGAATGAAATATTCATTGATTTTATAAAGAGAAGGACGATTTTTTCGAAGAAGTTTTAAGCATAGAGTTTAATTACTTGTAGTTCCATGGTCATAATTTTTAAATAAAATAAATTATTATAGTATTGTGATGAATTAAATGAATGGGAAAATGTTATGAATGAAATGTTGTTTTTATAGAGAGATCCAGGCGTGTTATTTTTTCTATGACGTCATTTGAATGAATTTCAGTTGTTTTCGATGAAGTTTTCAAATATAATAAATTATCGTAGTTTTATGATAGTTTTAAAAATATTACTGAGGAATGCCTTGCATTTTAGAGATGTTTAAACCAGGCAATTTATATTTTAATGCCGTCATTTGAAGGAAGTTCTTTTTTTCCGATGAAGGTTTAAGTTTTCAAATATAATAAATTAATGTAGTATTGTGATAAGTTTTAAAATATTACTTAGGAATGTATTGCATTTTAGTGATGTTTAAATAAAATTGCATTGGAGTTGGAAAGTGTTTAATAATCAATGCTTTAAGCATGATTGATCTTTCTTGTTAATTTAAATCCAGTTTGGGAAAACGTGATACAAGTAGATAATAATTTTAATATATATTTTCTTAAACTATATACTAATAAATAACTAAAAATGTTTTATATTTAAATTTCTATAAAAGCTTTGATAATAAATAATCTTACATATCACCAACCATAGTTGTCTGGTGACTCTAGTGTATTTTGCTGGTCAGAAAAAAAATGTCACAAGTCAAAAAGTCGCATTTTTCGATACAGACGATAGAAATTATTTTCTCAAAAGTTGAAATTTCTGTAAATCCTTAAATGAAGTTTCCGGGGGTAAGTGTAACTTAGAAAATTTGTACTGTTGGTCCTCTCTTTGCGAAGGATGGAACACAACTGAGTTGTGTTGACAACGTGGTAAACAGTTGACAACGTGATAAACAGTTCCCGGCAAGTAAAAAACTATACAACTGCTTGTTCTCTGTTAACCGCAACTTGAACTGGACTTATGGAATGTTTATGGATACTATTTTTACTTCCCTTATATACATAATGTATAAGGAAAGTATTGTGACGGGGTCGAAAATTCGAATTCGAGTTTTCGACGGGAGAGCACGTTTCAAGCATCCCTGATCACGAATCAAACATTTTTGATGTGATGTCTGTGTGTGTCAGTGAGTCTGTGGAGACGATAACTGGTGAACGAATGGACCGATTCGAACGAAATTTGGTACAAAAATCACAATCCGTAAACACTGGAAGCCTATTGTTTTTATACGCAATCGAATGTTCAGAACCCCCCTAAATTTTCGAGTGAAATTTTGAAAAAATCGTCAAAAAATCAAAACCGCTATAAAGTTACGAAAATAGACATTTCTTATGTAATTTGTCATTAGAAAACGATTGACATAAATTTTAGAACGCTAACATGAACCGTTCTCGAGATATTACACATTTTGCAAAAAAATTATCAAAAAGTTATATAAAATAAAAAATAAATATTTCCTATTGAGAAACATGTTCACTTTTCACATGTAATACCATGCGATAAATTGGGTTACATCATTCTCGTGGATCTAGCTCGTTGCATTCATGAAGAAAGATACTTAGAGTAATACTTTTGCATTTGAAAGCCAATAGTCATTTACCTGCTGTAAGAATAACTTATTTCTTCCTTCCATAACGCTTGGCGAGATTTTGGCGACGAATTTGGCGGAATGTCGCCAACTTGGCAACATTTTTAATTGGTGCCAAATTAACAAAAAGTTCGCCAAATGGATAAAAATGACGCTAAATCAATGAAAATGACGACTAATTAACGAAAATTCAATATCTTGGAAAGAATATAAGTATCTACTATAAGAATAACATTTTTTGAACTATAAAAGCAGTAAATTCATTGCATTATATAAGGAAAGTCATGTGTTGCCCACATCAGATTTTTTTATTGTAAAAGAAAAGTAGTAAATTCATTGCATTATATAAGGAAAGTCATGTGTTGCCCACATCAGATATCTTTTCCAACAATTTCGTACCTCTCTTATTATATTATCCTTAATACTATCATTTCTGGGAGTCGAGAATAATTTTTTCGAAGGCGGGAGGGGGGGGGGGGGGGCAAAAAGTTACATATTGTAGAAATCCAATATTATCACCCTACCCAAATATATCCACTCTGAAAAACTGACTTCCATATTTCATAAAATATCCATTTGTAACAACACGCACGCACACACTCTTTTCACATTTTTATCTCAATTTTCAAATTCTCAGAGTCACGAACTTCTCGAATATCAAGAACTTCTCAGGGCTCACTATCCTTACTACCTGTATTTTTATCATCGAACTTGTGGTCGGCATGTTTCATCTCCTGAGTAACGGAACTCCTAAAGCGAGAAGGGCTATATAAAAGCACCCCCCCCCCCCCACACACACACACACACACACCTCATATAATCACGTCCCTACCGCGTTATTACTTTCCTTATATACAATAATGTATAAGGAAAGTATTGTGACGGGGTCGAAAATTCGAATTTGAGTTTTCTAAGGAAGAGCACGTTTCAAGCATCGCTGATCACGAATCGAACATTTTTGATGTGATGTCTGTGTGTGTGTGTGTCAGTGAATCTGTGGAGACGATAATTGACGAACGAATGGACCAATTCGAACGAAATTTGGTACAAAAATTACAATCCGTAAACACTGGAAGCCTATTGTTTTTATATGCAATCGAATATTCAGAATCCCCCCCTCCCAAATTTTGGAGTGAAATTTTGAAAAATCGTCAAAAAATCAAAACCTCTAATAAAGTTACGCAAATAGACATTTCTTATGTAATTTTTCAATAGAAAACGATTGATATAAATTTTAGAACGCTAACAAGAACCGTTCTCGAGATATTGCACATTTTTCAAAAAAATTATCAAAAAAATCATATAAAATAAAAAAAAAATATTTCCTATTGAGAAACATGTTCACTTTTCATATGTAATACCATGCGATAAATTGGGTGACATCATTCTCGTGGATCTAGCACTTTCCATTCATGAAAAAAAATACTTTGAGTAATACTTTTGTATTTGAACGCCAATAGTCATTTATCTGCTGTAAGAATAACTTATTTCTCCGTCCATAACGCTTGGCGAGATTCTGGCGACAAATTTGGTGGAATGTCGCCAACTTGGCGACTTTTTAAATGTTGCTAAAGTAGCGAAAAGCTCGCCAAATGGATAAAAATGACGCCAAATCAATGAAAATGGCGACTCATTAAAGAAAATTCAATATATTGGAAAGAATATAAATATCTACTATAAAAATAATCTTTTTTTCTTACTGTAAAAGTAGTAAATCCATTGCATAATATAAGGAAAGTCATGTGCTGCCCACATCAGATTTTTTTTTATTATAATATTTTATAAATGTAAATTGATTATTTTTCATTAACATTGAAGACAATTCATTTTCAATAAAACTGAAAATGAATTAATTCTGTCTTTTAACCAAAAATTCAAATCTGTAACTCTTTTCTTATTTATGTGCGAAAACTTTTTTGTAACCTCCATTGTAAGACCCACTAGTATATATTTCCTCAAAATATACTATTATAATCCATTCTCTATTTTTATGTTTCTTTTTGAGAAGAAAAGAACGAGACAGTTTGTTATCCGAATGAACCATCATAGTTTGTCAATGATATCAGAATCACTTTTTCATGTAATATAAAATACTGAATAATAAATTTCCACTTGTATATAAAAATACAGAAACGCAAAATAATACTTTTTAAATATTCAAATTATTTAAAAATGTATTATATAATATTATATATAAATTTATTATGTAAAAAATATTAATTATATAAAAATTATAAACATCTTTTATTAGGATCAAACTTCATAAATCTTTATTTAATAGCAACTTTCTGAAGTTATATCCAACGTCGGGTTCCATTTTTCGATATAATTTATATTATAATGTCTGCTTATATTAATTGTGTTTATAGTTATATTAATTTCTGGAATAGTAAAATTTTAAATGTAGACAAAAATTAGAAAAGATTAAAAAAACACGAAGTGTTTAAATTTAATTTTGAATAAAATAACAAAGACATTAGTAGATGTGAATGTACAGACAGTTTCTGGGGTTTTTGTCCGGAAATTTAGCCAAACAGAAATCGTAAATCAGATTTTAAAATGTCGGAACAAGTAAAGATTAAAACTTCGTTTTGGGGATAAAACAGTTTATTCATAACTCCCCATGCGCAGTATCGCGTGTTAAAAATTTTCTCCTTTATATGTATATAAAAGCAAAGCTGCATATTGTACTACTCATTTTCTTACAACAATAGTATTATATATATATATATAATGTTACGACTTCTCTCTATTCTATCATTGGATTTTCATATTATATTTTTATTTTATATATATATATATATATATATATATTATAACTTCTCTCTATTCTATGATTGGGTTTTCATATTATATTTTTATTTTATATATATATATATATATATATATATATATATATTCGCGAATTTTTCGCGGGCTATTTCAAAAAAATAATACCGGTCCTATTTTACGAGGAAAATTTTTATATAAAATTACAAATTCAAATAGATTAAAATGTTCTACTGGATGAAACTGTGCACCGAATTTCAGATTTTTAGGACGTATGAAAGTATGTTAAAAATGCCATCCAAGAAGTTGAAACCAGACAGACAGACAGACAAACAACCATTGGTCATAACGAATTCAATAACAGATTTTAAAAATATATCCTAGGAAAATACAAAATATCCTATTAAACACTGAAAATTACACTCTCTATATAATAAGCACTGATGACTAGCCGAATATGTGATTAAACGCCATATCAAAATTGAGCACTTCCTCTAGCTAAAATCTTGGTTGTGATGTCAATCGATCCATCGCAGCTTCGAGACCAAGAGGAAAATTTGAATTACCGGTGACGATGCAAAGAGATAATCAAACCACTCAAAACCACTTTTCAAAATAATCGAGCAGTTCCACTCGAACCAGAATCTCGGGTTTCGTCCCATTCGATCCGTCTCAGCTTTCAGGTCAATGGAAAAATCTAATATTTTGAACATTAAAATTAGGGCTGAATATGCGAAGGAAAAATAAAAAAAACTCAAAATCACTTTGCGTGAATATGGAGCACTTCCTCTCTAGTTAGAATTGTGGTTTTAATCTCATTCGATAAGTCTCAACTTCCAGATCAACAAAAAAAAAATCAAAACTTCAAATTAGGGGTGAGGATACAAAGGAATTTTTCAATAAACTTACATCACTTTACCTCTCAGAAGTAAAGCACACAATTTAATATCCTTTCGCTGCCAATCAGAAAAATTCAACAGTTAAATCATTTTGTCACGCGCGGATATAAGATTCTATATATTTTCCCATTTAACATGCTAACAGAATTATAAAATCTGCCCCATTTTTATGGTTAAATCTGAAAGAATTTTTGATATTCAGAAAAGTTATCAACAACTTCCATCAAATGTGTAGGTGTCGCATTTAATTACCACTAACCATTTCAAACGCGCGAATCACGGGTGGAAATGGCTAGTATAAATATAATTTTTAATCAGTTTTTCCACTGTGACGCAACTGCTCTATTTGCTCTTCTTTTCCGACTCCCATGTTTGTGATATTTAATTATCTTAATACGAAACTTCCAAAAAGCGCTGTCCCACATCATCTATCTCACTGCATAAAAAATAGATTTTTTTTTTCTTTTGACGTGCAGTAGCATACAATTTGTGTAGTACGATGAGAATTTGTACAGTACAAAACAGGAATTTGTGCAGCGTGAAGCAGAAATTTGTGTAGTGTGAAAAAAAACTCATTTTCATTATTATTATTTTTTGTTCAGTATTGCTGTTAGGATTCAGCGGATATATTTTATTCATAATGATTAAATTTATTTATTCTAATGGCCATAAATGTTTTATTAAAATTGAAGAGTTCGTGTTGAAAGACTTTTCTTGTAAGTTAATCCCTTTTATCTAGTAAAACATGCACAATGCGATTTGTGCTTATGAATTAATCATCCCCCTCCAAGAAAGAAAAAAACAGTCACATAAACACATATTTAACTTTTCTCATTTTAATTCTGTTACACTTTATATAACGTTGTCCGGATTCTATAAAAGAAGTAAAATATTTAATATTTCTGCTACCGTTGAAAATTATTTCAATAATATTTACGCATAACATTTTATTACAGTTACGCATTTCATTAAGCATCCATATTTGTTCAATTTTTAATTAAACTTTAGAAATTTTTTTTTAATTTTAAGTAAATTATCCAAGCATTTTCTTGTTCGATAGGCAGCCAATGGGACAATTCTGCATTAGGGCTTATATTACATGACCAAGTTACCTAAGGAGGGGCGGTATATACACACCTCAACCTCTAGATAAAATATTTAGAATATTTTATAAAATTACTAAAAAAAGTCATATTGTAAACTTTAAAACTCCCAAAATTTTACGGCTGAAAAATACTCGGATCCGCCCCCCTCCCCGCAACTTATATGTTGATGAATAATATCCGCTTGTGCTCTCCGGAACTTTTCTGAGATAAAAAATTCACAATATTTTTCTCAGATAATCTCAGATAATCAGTATTTTTCTCAGAATTTCTCAGATAAAATATTTTCACTTACCAGCATATCTCTCGCAACAAGCAACAATCCTTCACACAATTAAATCCACACAAGAACAGTGACCTCGCCCAAGTCCATGCCTCACTTTTCCAGCACAGAACACGAAATTCGTTCTTGCCGCCAAACCGGGCACAAAACGTGGAAAACACGGGTAAAGTCTCACACACTAGTCCCAGAGACGGAGGTGCAAATCTCGACCTGCACTCTCTCGGGCGAGCATGTAAGCTCTGGGCGCAAGTTGCCAGAGTTGCATCACAGACGATAGTTAGAAATCGATTCGCGGACCATATCGGAATGTCCTCTGTTGCACCAGCGCCACCCCTGGAAAATCACACTTTGTGAGAGTTCTCCCTTCGAAAAATGGGTTCGTTTTTTGCGTGCGAATGTCAAATTTCGTACGATATCATTTATTCTGGCAAGGGGGCACCGTCGACTTTGTCGTGCTGAAACGCGGCATGAATTTTTCATCGTGGTGAAAGAAACACTACTCTTCAGAATATCTGAAGTGTGGGTCTGTGCTCGACTTTTTAATATAATTCCTATTTAGAGCATGATAATTCTTTAATATATTCAAAAGTAAGGAGATTACGGGATCCATGAATACCCACCCACTCCTAAAAGATAACCTTATAGAAGGAGATGGGTAAACACGGCAATTATGGTAGCATCAAATGATATAAAAACAGTTGCAGTTAAAACAATTGCAATAAATCATTTCATCATGGAGGTAAAAGTAAGGGGATAAAACTTCATAGTAAGAAAACGCCAATATCGTTTGAGACAATAATTCAGGTGGCGCTGGAATAAGATAAGCAATCCCGCATTATATATGCATTTCTATGGCGAAAGGCCTAAAATATGTATTTAAACTGTCAATTTCGTAAAAATATTTTATTGGCGCAATGCAAAGTAGAACTGAAACAATAAAGAATATTCCTACGTATTCAAAATTATTTTACCTTTCAATTTATTTTTATCTCCATATACTCTGTACTCTATCCTACAACTTTGAAAATTAAATATACTCATAACTAGCAGTATACCCGTTCTTCGTACGGAGTATATAATATAAAGGACTCAAAATTCACAATCATGTGCAAATTCCTATAGTATACTAAATGACACTGTTAATCAAAATGTTCTGTTAAAATATTTAATTTAATGCTCCTGGAAAGAAGTTTAAGAGTCTCTTTTCTCGCTATACAAAATTATCTTCACAGGCAAATCTGAAGAATAACACATCTTGGCCCGGTTTGTAAGCAAATTTACAAAAAAATATGAAATTGAATCGATATATGCAAAATAAAAGCGTTAAAATTGTATGGGACCCGTACTACTTATATAAGCAAATATTACAAGATATACCCTGTAGTAAATTAAAAATATCAATAAACCCGAAATCAGCATTAATTTGGCAGTAATTGATTCCAATATATGCCAAAATGAAAGTGCTTAAATTATATGGGAAGATATGAACGTACTACTTATAATGTCGTAGATTAGAAAATATGTCCGTGTGTTAGTAGAAGATTACCCGTATTACAATATGAGTCTCAAAAATATTTGCCAAAATATAACAGATGACATAATAAATTGAAAATATCAATAATCCCCGCAATCTTTATACCAGACGGCCATAATTGATTCCAATATATGCCAATATATGTCAAAATATATGCCAATATACCTCTACTACTTATATTCTCCTGGATTAGAAGATATACCCCTGCATTTGTAGAAGATTTCTCATACAACATACAATATATGAATTTCAACAATTTTTGCCATAATAAAACAATGGTATAATAACTTGAAAATATCAATAATCCCTGGATCAATAATCCCCGAAAATATAAATAATAATAATGTTTAAACCTGAAGACCGTAATTGATATTATCCAGTCAAAAATGCAATATCAATGAAATTATTTTATATGCATATCTATATTATTCAAATCGGAAAAAATTTTAAAAAATCATCTGCCGCATAAACACATTGGATTTAAATCCGTTGCTAAGCGACATGATATCATTCTCTTCAAATAAATTGGTGAAAAAATATCGTCTGAATAATACTATATTGAACGTTTGGCGACGTTTTCGTCAATTTAGCGACATTTTAGAAAATCGCCAAGTTCATCGCCAAGTGGAACTGTAGAAGTGACGGTCCGACTTGGCGGCAAATTGACTAAACATCATCACAATACTATCCCCTAACAAAACACATTTAATTTCATTTATTTAGCGCAATTTTATGAATTTCAAGATATTTTTATGGATTTTCAAACATTTTTATCAATTTCAAGACATTTTTATGGATTTACAAACAATGTTATCCATTTGGCTACATTTTCAAAATTCGTTAAATGTATTATGTACTAAGTTGGGAGGTTGCACTGACACACAAATGCTACCGAAACATCATTTCAATACTCTCTTCTAACAAAACAAATAAATCTAATGTAGGCAGCACATGACTTTCCTTATATAATGCAATGAATTTACAACTTTTACAGTAAAAAACAAGAAAGATCAATCATGCTTAAAGCATTGATTATGAAACACTTTCCAACTTCAATGCAATTTTATTTAAAAAAGTCGAAAATGCAATACATTCCTCGGTAATATTTTAAAACTTATCACGATACTACATTGATTTATTATATTTGAAAACTTAGACCTTCATTGAAAAAAATAAACTTCATTCAAAAGACGGCATTGAAATATAAATTGCGTGGTTTAAATATCTCTAAAATGCAATACATTCCACGGTAATATTTTTAAATCTATCATAATACTACGATAATTTATTATATTTGAAAACTTCATCGAAAACAACTGAAATTAATTCAAATGACGTCATAGAAAAAATAACACGCCTGGATCTCTCTATAAAAGCAGGATTTCATTCATAACTTTCTCCATTTCATTCATCACAATACTATAATAATTTATTTTATTTAAAAATTAAGACCATGGAGCTACAATTCATAAACTTTATGCTTAAAACTTCATCGAAAAATATCGTCCTTCTGTTTATAAAATCAATTAATATTTCATTCATATCAGCCATGCAGACTCCATGAACTGAATTATTTTGTGTTAAAGAAATACAGTAATTCTAATACAACTCATTCTACATATTTTGCTGTTTACATTTTACATAGGTGAAAAATAGGCTTAATTGTAGAAATAATCAAATTTGAATGAGAATTTAAACTCAAATATATTGTCATTGTGTTGTTTTAGTATGTAGATGCACAGAATTTAAGCAGAAATAAAGTAGTTTTAGGATGGATACAACACTCAATATGAATTAAAAAGAACTTTAAAAAATCACGAATTTGAAACAAGATGGATGCCATATCTCATTTTGAAGTGGGTCATGTGATCGTTTCATATCATGGTCACGTGATCGTTTCATATAAGATGTGTAATTATTATTTTAATTTTTATTTAAAAAACTACTGAATATATTTAGCTGAATTTTTTTTATATATTTTATGGAACAATTTGACTATTACCTAAAATTTTCGAAGCAATTTGTGAATTTTAAATCCGCTTAAAAAATGTTAGAAAAATTAGGTCCCATAGGGCTCAATGTATTTCATTTTTTCAACCCGGGTTCAATCCAAAACTAATTGTGTGATATTATTCATTTATATTCCCATAGGTCCTACAGACCGTCTGAACAACATACTAAAATTTCATTTTGATTAAGTCATTTTTACGGCAGTTATCGTGCTAACGGACAGACAGACAGACAGACAGACAGACAGACAGACAGACAGACAGACAGAATGAACAAAGTCATAAACACTTTTCAACTTTGTTGTAAAGTGTTAAAAATATGTTATTCTTATGGTAGATACTTATATTCTTTCTAAGATATTGAATTTTCGTCAATTAGTCGTCATTTATTTTCATTGATTTAGCGTCATTTTTATCTATTTGATGATATTTTCGTTAATTTGGCACCATTTAAAAAAGTCATCAAGTTGGCGACATTCCGCCAAATTCGTCGCCAAAATCTCGCCAAGTGTTATAGATGGAGAAATAAATTATTCTGAACATTCGATTGCGTATAAAAACAATAGGCTTCCATTGTTTACATATTGTGATTTTTGTACCATATTTGGTTCGAATCGGTCCATTCGTTCGTCAGTTATCGTCTCCACAGACTCACTGACACACACACACACTTTCACACACACACACACATACACACACACACACATTCTTTCACAGACACACACATACTTTCACACACACACACACACAGACATCACTCCAAAAATGTTTGATTCGTGATCAGGGATGCTTGAAACGTGCTCTCTCGTCGAAAACTCGAATTCGAATTTTCGACCCCGTCACAATACTTTCCTTATACATTATGTATATAGGAAAGTAATAACAAAAAAGATCAGTCATGCATAATGCATTGATTATGAAACACTTTCCAACTTCAATGCAATTTTATATAAACATCTCTAAAATGCGATACATTCCTCGGTAATGTTTTTAAAATTATCACAATACTACATTAATTTATTATATTTGAAAACTTCATCAAAGAAAATGAACTTCATTCAAATGGCGGCATTGAAATAAAAGTTTCCTAGTTTAAACATCTCTAAAATGCGATACATTCCTCGGTAATATTTTTAAAATTATCATAATACTACAATAACTTATTATATTTCAAAACTTCATCGAAAACAAATGAACTTTATTCAAATAATGTCATCGAAATATAAATTCCCTCTATATAAAAGCAGCATTTCATACATAAACATTTTCCCAATCGTTTCATTCATCACAGTACTTTAATAATTTACTTTATTTAAAAATTTGAAAAATTGGTATCTACCATATTTATTTTAAAATGTAAAACTTCTCCGATATATAAAATAATAAAACTCTTGGAAAGATATTTATTA
Source organism: Amaurobius ferox (assembly GCA_951213105.1). Classification (NCBI taxonomy): domain Eukaryota; kingdom Metazoa; phylum Arthropoda; class Arachnida; order Araneae; family Amaurobiidae; genus Amaurobius; species Amaurobius ferox. The sequence goes on along the minus strand of OX578143.1, from coordinate 54,629,963 downwards.
TATAATATATCTCTTTTTACTTTCTGGAGGATATAGCAAGAGTCAGAATTTAATTGAATTTGTTTTTCTCCCTATATTAAATAATTTTTATTTAAAAAACTACCTAACATATTTTACTGAAATTTCTTTTATATATTTTATGGGATAATTTGAATATTTCCTAAAATTTTTGAAGCAAATTGTGAATTTTAAATTCGCTTAAAAAATATTTGAAAAATTAGGTCCCATAGGGTTCAATGTATTTCATTTTTTCAACCCGGGTTCAATCCATAACTAATTGGGTGATATTATTCATTTATATTCCCATAGGTCCCACAGATCGTCTGAAAAACATACTAAAATTTCATTTTGATAAAGTCAATTTTACGGCAGTTATCGTGCTAACGGACAGACAGACAGACAGACAGACAGAATGAACATAATCATAAACACATTTCAACTATGTTGTAAAGTGTTAATAAAAACTACTTATAATTTTAAAATAAATTAAATGTTATACAAATAACGTTTAAAATTCTGCGATGGCTCCAGAGTGATGGAACCGAAAGTATTTGGAGTCAATTTCATTAACTTTTTTCAAATAAAACTCCTGTAAAGTTCAATAAGTTCGATTTTTTTCTCAGACTAATTTATTTCGTTCGCAGGCTTTCATAGCACTACAAGTTACTTGCTAACTGTTTATGGCTAACTAGCACTTCTAGTTCTTTCCACGATTTCATCTGGATATTCTGATCAAAATATCAAATTGTGTTAATAATTTGCGTTGCAGTATATAAATTAAACATATACACACACAATGTATTTGAAAAAACTTCATATTCAAGGTAATCTATAAACTTACCTAGCGGTACATAAATAGTGCTTGAATACGTATAATATAGAAATAATTAAATAAAAAATAATTTTTGAAATTTGCTAAACCAATTCCAAATTATAATTAGATTGCTGTTTAATGTAGGTCAATGAAATAAATTATTAAATATATAAAAGTATTATAAAATAATAAAAACCACTTATAATTTTAAAATAAATTAAATAGTATACATATAACGTTTAAAATTCTGCGATGGCTCTAGACTGATGGAGCCATCTATTCTGTTCAAACATCATCAATCATTATAGAAATTTAGAATCTCCAAGCTCATTTAACTTTCTAATTTTTCTAAAGCAAAACAAAATTGCTGATGCTTGAGCACCTGCATTTCACCATGGAGTAAATAATAACATTGGGCTGCAACACTCGTGGCAATTTAAATGTTTCGCAGCTTTCCCATACCCATTGGAAAACCCAGATTAAAATACTAAAATATCCAAATTATAACCACTATACCTCGTAAACTTAAAGCTCTATCCAGAATCTAATTATATATATATGTACGACTTCCAAAGAGATACAAGTTATTGCTTATTGTTTATGCCTAGCACTTTTTGTTTTCGAGATATAAGCATTACAGTTTTGAAAACGGAAAATGTTCAATCTTCTTCAATTTGACAAAACGATTAATCGAAAACTGTAAAAGCTCTTTTTTTTATATATATAGTTGGAAATAAAATATATTAATGCATATTTTGTCACTTATTATTTATATCTAATATAATTAATTTTAAGAAATTTTTTCAGATAAATTTATCTAAAAAACGGGCAATATCTCAAGAATGGTTCAAACTAGCATTCTAAAATTCGTGTCACTCTTTATCTAATGAACAAGAAAGATCAATCTACATAAAGCATTGATCATCAATCATGCATAAAGCATTGATTATGAAACACTTTCCAACTGCAATGTAGTTTTATTTAAACATCTCTAAAATGCGATACATTCAGCGGTAATATTTTTTAAATTATCACAATACTACAATAATGTATTATATTTAAAAACGTCATCGAAAAAAAATTAGTTTATTTAAATGACGTCATTGAAATATAAATTGCCTGGCTGGCTATGAAAAAGCAGTAAGCATTTCATTCATAAACATTTATTCTATTCCTTTCATTCATCCCAATACTACAACAATTTATTTTACTTAAAAACTTAAAACCATGGAGGTAAAAGTAATTTAACTATGTGCTTAAAACTGCACGGAAAATGTCTGCTATAAAATCGTCTGTTTTCTATACAAAATCAATGATTATTTTATTCATATCAATTATGTATTGCTGACTCCAAAGCTAAATAATTTTGCGTTAAAGAAATTCAGCAATTCTTACACAACTCATCTTCCAGCTTGATGTGTTTACATTCTCCATAAGTGAAAATTAAGCTTCGTTGTAGAAATAATCAAAGTTTGAGGATCATTTAAACTCACATATATTGTAATTGCGTTGTTTCAGAACATTGAAGGCAAAAATAAAGCGGTTTTAGGATGGATACATCAACAAATATAATTTTAAAAAATCTTTAAAAATCACGGTTTTGACACAAGATAGATGCCATATTTTATTTCGAAGCGCGTCACGTGATTTTTTCATACAATGGTCACGTAATCTCTTTATTTAATGCATGTAATTATTATTTTAATTTTTATTTAAAAAACTACTGAATATATTTTCTGAAAAAATTTTTATATATTTTATGTGATAATTTGAATATTTCCTAAAACTTTTGAAGCAATTTGTGAATTTTAAATTTGCTTAAAGAATGTTTGAAAAATTAGATCCCATAGGGTTCAATGTATTTCATTTCTTCAACCAGGGTTCAATCCAAAACTAATTGGGTGATATTATTATAGTAATAATATATATTATAGTAAAAATATAGTGTATATATATATATATATATATATATATATATATATATATATATATATATATATATATATATATATATATATATATATATATATATATATATATATATATATATATATATATTATAGTAAAAAACGAAATTTTCGTTTGTCTCATCATCACGGAAGAACTGAACCGAATTTGATTAAATTTTCTGGATAGCCTTGAAATAGCCCCCCATAAATTTAGCCCAGGTTTGGAGTATCTAAAACTAGGGGTTATCGAGATATTAATGAAAAACGAAACTTTTTCCTAAGAGTTCTACTCTGTAACTCCGTGGTTTATGCAAACGAAAAGCTTAAAAATCGTTTGAAAGTGAATTAAAATTTTATCGCTGAGTTTGATGGGAAACTTTCTGCGCTAATTAGTCACTTTCTAAAACCATGAATTGTTTGAAACATGATTTAAATGGGAAATCTATCTCCATGCTTTATATTTCACAAGCTTTTACTGAACAATGAAAAGTTTAAAGAAATCAAAATGGTTATTTAATTTCGCAGTTTATGAGGAAGATTCTATCTTATATCATGTTGCTCAGAAACGCAATTAAATCTGTCTGTTAATTTTAATTATTATTTTTTCGATTTGAATAATAAAAAATCTCATGTGGGCAACACATGACTTTCCTTATATAATGCAATGAATTTACTACTCTTACAGTTAAAAAAAATCTGATGTGGGCAACACATGACTTTCCTTATATAATGCAATGAATTTACAACTTTTACAACTAAAAAAAACGTTATTCTTATAGTGGATACTTATATTCTTTCCATGATAATGAATTTTCTTCAATTAGACGTCATTTTCATTGATTTAGCGTCATTTTTATCAATTTGGCGAGATTTTTGTTAATTTGGCAACAATTAAAAATGTCGCCAAGTTGGCGACATTCCATCAAATTCGTCGCCAAAATCTCGCCAAGAGTTATGAATGGAGAAATAACTTATTCTTAGAGAAGATAAATGACTATTGGCGTTCAAATTCAAAAGTATTACACAAAGTATCTTTTTTCATGAATGGAACGAGCTAGATCCACGAGAATGATGTCACCTAATTTATCGCATGGTATTACATATGAAAAGTAAACATGTTTCTCAATGGGAAATATATTTTTTTTCATTTTATATGACTTTTTCATAATTTTTTGAAAAATGCTCAATATCTCGTGAACGGTTCATGTTAGCGTTCTAAATTTTATGCCAATCGTTTTCTAACGAAAAATTACATAGGAAATGTCTGTTTGCGTAACTTTATGAGCGGTTTTGAATTTTTGACGATTTTTTCAACATTTCATTCGAAAATTTAGGGGGGTTCTGATCATTCGATTCCGTATAAAAACAATAGGCTTCCAGTGTTTACGAATTGTGATTTTTGTACCAAATTTTGTTCAAATCGGTCCATTCGTTCGTCAGTTATCGTCTCCACAGACTCACTGACACACACACACATACTTTCACACACACACACACACACACACACACACACACAGACATCACTCCAAAAATGTTTGATTCGTGATCAGGGATGCTTGAAACGTGCTCTCCCGTCGAAAACTCGAATTCGAATTTTCGACCCCGTCACAATACTTTCCTTATACATTATGTATATAAGGAAAGTAATATGTTATTCTTATAGTAGATACTTATATTCTCTCCAAGATATTGAATTTTCTTCAATTAGTCGTCATTTTCATTGATATAGCGTCATTTTTATCCATTTGGCGAGATTTTTCTTAATTTGGCAACAATTAAAATGTCGCCAAGTTGGCGACATTCCGCCAAATTCGTCGCCAAAATCTCGCCAAGCGTTATAGATGGAAAAATTAGTTATTCTTACAGCAGATAAATGACAATTGGCGTTCAAATACAAAAGTATTACCCAAAGTATATTTTTTCCTGAATGGAACGAGCTAGTTCCACGAGAATGATGTCACCCAATTTATCGCATGGTATTACATATTAAAAGTGAACATGTTTCTCAATAGGAAATATTTTTTTTTATTTTATGACTTTTTGATAATGTTTTTGAAAAATGTGCAATATCTTGAAAACGGTTCATGTTAGCTTTCTAAAACTTATGTCAATCGTTTTCTAATGAAAAATTACATAAGAAATGTCTATCTGCGTAACTTTATTAAAGGTTTTGATTTTTTGGCGATTTTTTCAATATTGCATTCGAAAATTTAGGGGAGTTCTAAACATTCGATTGCGTATAAAAACAATAGGCTTCCAGTGTTTACGGATTGTGATTTTTGTACCGAATTTCGTTCGAATTGGTCCATTCGTTCGTCAGTTATCGTCTCCACAGACTCACTGACACACACACACACATACTGTCACACACACACACACATACTGTCACACACACACACACATACTTTCACACACACACACACACTCACACATCACTTCAAAAATGTTCGATTTGCGATCAGGGATGCTTGAAACGTGCTTTCCCGTCGAAAACTTGAATTCGAATTTTCGACCCCGTCAAAATACTTTCCTTATACATTATGTATATAAGGAAAGTAATAAATGGATATAAAAATATATTTTAGAAAAAAACGATTTGATTTTTCTTATAGCATTTTTGACTGAATAATATCAATTACGGTCTTCAGGTTTAAACGTTATTATTATTAGTATTTTCGGGGATTATTGATTCAGGGATTATTGATATTTTAAAATTATTACGCAATTGTTTTATTACGACAAAAATTGTTGAAACTCATATATTGTACGTTGTGCGAGTAATCTTCTACAAATATACGAATATATCATCTAATCTACGAGAATGTAAGTAGTACAGGTATATTGGCATATGTTTTGATATATGGAATCAATTACGACCTTCTGGTATATAGAGAACGGAGATTATTGATATTTTCAATTTATTACGTCATCTTTTTTATTTTGGCAAATATTTTTGAGACTCGTATTGTAATACGGGTAATCTTCTACTAACACACTGGCACATTTTCTAATCTGCGACAATATAAGTAGTACGGGGTTGCATATATTGATTCAATTCCTTTTTTTTTTTTTTTTTGTAAATTAGCTTACAAAAGGGGCCAGGATGTTTTATTCTTCAGATCTGCCCGTGAAGATAATTTTGCATAGTGAGAACACTTATTCTTAAACTTCTCTTTAGGAGGAATAAATTTAATATTTTAACAGAATTTGCACTTGATTGCGAATTATAAGTTTCTTTATATTATATACTCCGTACGAAGAACGGGTATGCTGCTAATATATATATATCAACTCAAAAATGTCCGATTCGAGTTCGGGAGACTCGCTCTTCCGTCGAAGACACAAATGTGAATTTTCGACCCCCGTCACAATACTTTATTTATATATATAATTTACTATGTATGTAGAGAAAGTAATATAGTATTTAATAAGAGGAATGGATCTATTTAGTTTTGCATAGTTTTGTGTTCTTCCGTCGAAGACTCAAATGTGAATTTTCCACCACCCCGTCACAATACTTTATTTATATATATAACTAGCAGCATACCCGTTCTTCTTACGAACTGTATAATATAAAGAAACTTAAAATTCACAATCATGTGCAGATTCCTACAGCATACTAAATGACATTTTTAATCATAATATTCTGTTAAAATATTTAATTTAATACTCCTAAATAGCAGTTTAAGAATCTCTGTTCTCGCTATACAAAAGTATCTTCACTGGCAGATCTGAAGAGTAAAACATCCTGGCCCCTTTCGTAAGCAAATTTACAAAACATTTGGAATTGAATCAATATATGCAAAATAAAAGCGTTAAAATTGCATGGGATACTTATATACGCGAATATTAGAAGATGTAACCTGTATTAGTAGATTACATGTATAAATTATAAATATCAATAAACCCGTAATTTTTAAACCTATAGGCAATAATTGATTCCAATATATGCGAAAATGAACGTGCTAAAATTATATGGGAAGATGTACCCGTACAGATGACATAATAAACAGATGACATAATATATGACATAATAGACGAAAAAAGATGACATAATAAATTGAAAATATCAATAAAAAATATCAATAATCTTCACACCAGAAAGCCGTACTTGATTCTAATATGTTACCCTCTACGTTTTCTTAGTGACATTTTATGTAAATTTTTCAGCATAACCGTAACTGAAAGTTGAAACTTATATTTAAATAGGAGTACACTTTCAGTCTGATCTGAAGATGCGCAGCATTGCGGATGTCATTGTTTAACAGTCTGAAGGAGTTCAATTTGTACAAAGTAAGAGTCCATTACTTTTTGGAGGTTAGAATGGTGAAGTGTATGCGGGGCTTGTTTGTCTTGATATTGGTGTTAGATATTTGAAATTTAAAATATATTTTGAGTTTCCGTTTGAATGTAGTAAATCTCGTTGTTTATGTTTAGATTAAAGTCTGTATTGGTCTTTCAACTTTTATACATTTTTAGTTTTAGTATATGTACTAGGTTTGCGACATTGTATCCGCTTCCGGGAGTGTCGTCATGACATGAAGCTGGCTAAACCGGGAAGTGGGGGTCACAATCCCCCCCGGCGAAATTTTGATACATTGTCATTCTTCAATTTTCTATTTCTTATGTAGTATATATATATATATATATAATAATAGAAGTTTGAAAATCCAATGAACGAAAAGTAAGAAGATGTAACACGATAAACCTAACTTTTTAAAAACACCCACAGAATAAAATATAATACAGCAAATCATCAATCAAATGGATTAAAAATACAAAACACTAGCTATCAAGTTACAGAAAATCAACCAAATTAAAAGGTATGGAAACAAAAAAAAAAGAAAAACTTAAACTAAATTCAACTATCTAACTGGCGTACAAAACAAATGTAAAAATCAATAAATCCTCAAGCATATGGAAAAAATAAAAAAAATTAATATCGAATCAACAAGTCAATGAAAAATATAATACAAAGGTATGGAATCGAAATAAGTATAACAAACGAAATCAAGCACAAACGCCTTACACGCCTTTCTGCATAGTATCTTTCATAATTTTGTAAGCTATAGTATCTAAAAAAATTTTATATATATATATATATATATATATATATATATATATATATATATATATATATATATATATATATATATATATATATATATATATATATATATATATTTATATATATATAGTGTGTGAATTTCCAACTCACTTATCTTTATAAAAGTGACAGGAAAATATAAAATTTAATTTTAGGTATTATTACCAATGTTAAAAATGTCAACAAATTTCTCTTTAAATCATTTCTTAGTTAAAATCTTGTATTCATAATACAATAAACACGCTGAGGGGCAAATTCCTATACATAGTGAACAGGAAGGGAAGTGAACAGGAAGGGAATAAATAATTAAAAACTTGAAGAATTATTAACAAAAAACAAAATTTATGCATGTATGTATACATTTTCCGCCTTAAATGTGCACAAAATTATTAGGTGTTCCAGGAAACCACAACAAAATTATTGCAGGTTCAAAAAGCGTCTCGAACCCTCGAAGTTGGCGCAGCTACATCTTTTACATCCCAGGCCGTTGGGAAAATGTCTCGAAGGAATCGCTTAGACATCATAGGTGCTCACAAATGTCACGCATCGAATCTTTTGGTATCACCGACTGATGTTCTTGTAACTTTTTCAAAAGTGAAAAACACTCAAGGCTGTTACTCAATAGATTCGGTCCCTGTCGCTTGCGTCAATAACCGCAAGTGCTTTACTATGCAGAAAGATATTCAAGAAGCAAAAATATATTCTAAATATAGAAATTTCTAGAGCCAATCTTCATTGCTCAGTATTGTTTTTTGGGTTTTTTTAATGTTGCGAAATTGATGAAAATGGCGCCAAATCAATAAAATGTATTGTGTTTTGAAAGTGGATAGTATCTTACTGATGTTTCAGTCAGGGCCGATCCTAGCAGGTGTGCAGCGCGTGCACCGCACGCGGGCGGCCAAAACAAGGGGCGGCCGCAGGCCGCTTATAGTTCTATCAATCCAGCAAAAATTTTTAAAGCTTATAATAAGTCGAATAAATATGCTGAATTTTAAATAGTTATTGAAAAATCAAAATAAGTCCCATAGTTAAAGAAAACTAGAATGTTAGTGCACAGTGTGTTGGTCCATTGTCCATTTATGTCTACTCTTTACACACATCCTTCATTTGATAGCAAAATTCGTGGCAGAGCCGGCTATACGGCACAGAAAAAGGATACCAAATTTTAAATTTCTATCTAAAACAATAACCAAGGGGCATATTTTTGAGACGCCTAAGGATATTTCGTTCCACTGTGTGTTAGCTTATTTATGTATACCACGGTTGGCACGCGGCTCGCAGATCAATGGTCAAAAGAAACTTTATTTTAGCGGTCTCTTTTGTAGATTAGAACTGAATTATTTCGGTAAAGTGAACCCTTTCGCGACGGCGGCATTCCGGAACTGCGGCGGCCCAAAGGACGGAGCGCTTCTTTTTCGAACTGTTTCCAGGAGACGGCAATTTTATTGCACTAAGCCTAACTCTCCAAAAATATTCACTAAAAATCACCCGTTCAACACAGCATTCTACTATTTTCAGGAATAAAGGAAATTCTTATTTTCTATTTGAAATATATTTTTCCTTCAAATTTTCTTTTATTAAAATATTAAAAATTTTAGCGTATTAAAAATGATAACTTACCTTCAATAAAATAGTTATCAGTTAATCAGGAGTGTATATATATTTAAATTAGTTATCAGGAGTGTATACAGATTTAAATTTTGAAACTAATGCATCTAAAATGGGTTTCAATTTATCTAGCTTTTGGGCATTACTATCAAGAGTAAAATGAAGGTAACGTAATATTCTTGGCCTAACATTTTAACAAAAAAAATATTGATTTATTGGTAGAACATGGTCCCAAACAAGTAGCAAATTTTAAATTTCAGGTCGATGAGAGTGGCAGAAAATTTAGCTGTTCATATTATAACAAAACTTTAGTGAACGGGGAGAAAATAAATCGCGCGTGGCTCTAATATTTCATAAAACTAAATCGCCTTTTTTGTTCTGCATGTAAATTGTTTGGTAAAGATAGTTCAACAAAACTTTAAAGTCAGTAAGTACTGGCTTTTCTGATTGGCGTCATTGTTCGGATTACCTTAATAAGTATGAAAATACTCTAAAACACGTAAACTCTATAAGATCGTGGTGCGAAATAAAGACGAGGCTGGAAAAAAATTGTACTATTGACGCGGAACAACAAAATGTTTACAATTGAGAGAAAAGGCGATGGCGCGCCATCACTGAAAGAATGATTGCTGTAGTACAATTTTTAGCCAGTCAAAATTTAGCATTCAGAGGAACTAGTACGAAGTTGTATCATAGAGATAATGGTAATTTTTTAAAGGCAGTGGAGATGTTGGCCAAATTTGATCCAGTTATTTCAGAACACCTTAATAATGTCAGTAAATACAAAGATAACAAAACACGTATTCCACACTACTTAGGGCAGCAATTTCAAAATGAAATAATTAATATTTTAGCCGAATCTATTCGTAATGAGATAACACGCATTGTCAAAAAAGCCAAATAAACACTACTGATGGTAAGGTAGATATTTTAGAATTTTTTCTAGGATATTTTCCAGTAACTAATACCACTGAAGAAGGTCTGTGCAATTTTCTATTAGAGAAGCTATTACCTAGTCTGCAGCTCGAAGTTAAAGATATACGGGGTCAGGGCTACGACAATGGATCGAACATGAAGGGGAAAAATATAGGGCTTCAGAAACGGATTCTCGATATCAATCCCAGAGCATTATACGTGCCGTGTGCGGCTCATACATTAAATCTCGTCGTTAATGACGCTGCCAGCTCCAGTGGTGAAATTTCTGATTTTTAACGCTTTACAACAAAGTTGAAAAGTATTTATGACTTTGTTCATTCTGTCTGTCTGTCCGTTAGCACGATACCTGCCGCAAAAATGACTTAATCAAAATAAAATTTTAGTATGTTGTTCAGACGGTCTGTAGGACCTATGGGAATATAAATGAATAATAGCACCCGATTAGTTCTGGATTGAACCCGGGTTGAAAAAATGAAATACATTGAGCCCTATGGGACCTCATTTTTCAAACATTTTTTAAGCGGATTTAAAATCCACAAATTGCTTCGAAAATTTTAGGTAATATTTAAATTGTTCCATAAAATATATAAAAAAAAATTCAGCGAAATATATTCAGTAGTTTTTTAAATAAAAATTAAAATAATAATAATAACACCTCTTATATGAAGCGATTACGTGACCATAATATGAAAAGGTCACATGACCCACTTCAAAATGATATATGCAGATCAATGGTCAAAAGAAACTTTATTTTAGCGGTCTCTTTTGTAGATTAGAACTGAATTATTTCGGTAAAGTGAACCCTTTCGCGACGGCGGCATTCCGGAACTGCGGCGGCCCAAAGGACGGAGCGCTTCTTTTTCGAACTGTTTCCAGGAGACGGCAATTTTATTGCACTAAGCCTAACTCTCCAAAAATATTCACTAAAAATCACCCGTTCAACACAGCATTCTACTATTTTCAGGAATAAAGGAAATTCTTATTTTCTATTTGAAATATATTTTTCCTTCAAATTTTCTTTTATCAAAATATTAAAAATTTTAGCGTATTAAAAATGATAACTTACCTTCAATAAAATAGTTATCAGTTAATCAGGAGTGTATATATATTTAAATTAGTTATCAGGAGTGTATACAGATTTAAATTTTGAAACTAATGCATCTAAAATGGGTTTCAATTTATCTAGCTTTTGGGCATTACTATCAAGAGTAAAATGAAGGTAACGTAATATTCTTGGCCTAACATTTTAACAAAAAAAAATATTGATTTATTGGTAGAACATGGTCCCAAACAAGTAGCAAATTTTAAATTTCAGGTCGATGAGAGTGGCAGAAAATTTAGCTGTTCATATTATAACAAAACTTTAGTGAACGGGGAGAAAATAAATCGCGCGTGGCTCTAATATTCCATAAAACTAAATCGCCTTTTTTGTTCTGTATGTAAATTGTTTGGTAAAGATAGTTCAACAAAACTTTAAAGTCAGTAAGTACTGGCTTTTCTGATTGGCGTCATTGTTCGGATTACCTTAATAAGTATGAAAATACTCTAAAACACGTAAACTCTATAAGATCGTGGTGCGAAATAAAGACGAGGCTGGAAAAAAATTGTACTATTGACGCGGAACAACAAAATGTTTACAATTGAGAGAAAAGGCGATGGCGCGCCATCACTGAAAGAATGATTGCTGTAGTACAATTTTTAGCCAGTCAAAATTTAGCATTCAGAGGAACTAGTACGAAGTTGTATCATAGAGATAATGGTAATTTTTTAAAGGCAGTGGAGATGTTGGCCAAATTTGATCCAGTTATTTCAGAACACCTTAATAATGTCTGTAAATACAAAGATAACAAAACACGTATTCCACACTACTTAGGGCAGCAATTTCAAAATGAAATAATTAATATTTTAGCCGAATCTATTCGTAATGAGATAACACGCATTGTCAAAAAAGCCAAATAAACACTACTGATGGTAAGGTAGATATTTTAGAATTTTTTCTAGGATATTTTCCAGTAACTAATACCACTGAAGAAGGTCTGTGTAATTTTCTATTAGAGAAGCTATTACCTAGTCTGCAGCTCGAAGTTAAAGATATACGGGGTCAGGGCTACGACAATGGATCGAACATGAAGGGGAAAAATATAGGGCTTCAGAAACGGATTCTCGATATCAATCCCAGAGCATTATACGTGCCGTGTGCGGCTCATACATTAAATCTCGTCGTTAATGACGCTGCCAGCTCCAGTGGTGAAATTTCTGATTTTTAACGCTTTACAACAAAGTTGAAAAGTATTTATGACTTTGTTCATTCTGTCTGTCTGTCCGTTAGCACGATACCTGCCGCAAAAATGACTTAATCAAAATAAAATTTTAGTATGTTGTTCAGACGGTCTGTAGGACCTATGGGAATATAAATGAATAATATCACCCGATTAGTTCTGGATTGAACCCGGGTTGAAAAAATGAAATACATTGAGCCCTATGGGACCTCATTTTTCAAACATTTTTTAAGCGGATTTAAAATCCACAAATTGCTTCGAAAATTTTAGGTAATATTTAAATTGTTCCATAAAATATATAAAAAAAAATTCAGCGAAATATATTCAGTAGTTTTTTAAATAAAATTTAAAATAATAATAATAACACCTCTTATATGAAGCGATTACGTGACCATAATATGAAAAGGTCACATGACCCACTTCAAAATGATATATGGCATCCATCTTGTGTCAAAATCGTGATTTTTAAAGTTCTTTTTAATTCATATTGAGTGTTGTATCTGTCTTAAAACCACTTTATTTTTGCCCAAATTCTGTGCATCTACATACTGAAACAACGCAATGACAATATATTTGAGTTTAAATGCTGATCCAAATTTGATTATTTCTACAACGAAGCCTATTTTTCACCTATGCAAAATATGTAGAATGAGTTGTATTAGAATTGCTGTATTTCTTTAACACAAAATCATTTAGTTCATGGAGTCTGCGTAGCTGATATGAATGAAATATTCATTGATTTTACAAAGAGCAGGACGATTTTTTTCAATGAAGTTTTACGAATAGAGTTTAATTACTTGTAGCTCCATGGTCTTAATTTTTAAATAAAATAAATTATTATAGTATTGTGATGAATGACATGAATGGGAAATTATTTATGAATGAAATGCTGCTTTTATAGAGAAAGCCAGGCGTGTTATTTTTTCTACGACGTCATTTGAATGACTTTCAGTTGTTTTCGATGAAGTTTTCAAATATAATAAATTATCGTAGTAATATGATAATTCTATAATTATTACCGAGGAATGTATCACATTTTAGAGATGTTTAATCCAGGCAATTTATACTTTAATGCCGTCATTTGAATGAAGTTAATTTTTTTCGATGAAGGTTTAAGGTGTCAAATATAATAAATTAATGTAGTGTTGTGGTAAGTTTTAAAATATTACCGAGGAGTGCATTGCATTTTAGACATGTTTAAATAAAATTGCATTGAAATTGGAAAGTGTTTCATAATCAATGCTTTAAGCATGATTGATATCTCTTGTTAACACTTTATAACATAGTTGTAAAGTGTTTATGACTTAGTTAATTCTGTCATTTTTATGGCAGTCCGTTCTGTTCATTTTTATGGCAGTCCGTTAGCACGTTAACTGCCATGAAAATGACTTTACCGAAATGAAATTTTAGTATGTGGTTTAGACAATTTGTGGAACATATGGGAATACAAATGAATAATTTTATCCAATTATTTTTTGGATTAAACTCAGGTTGAAAAAATAAAATACATTGAACCCTATGGGAGCTAATTTTTCAAACATTTTTTAAGCGAATTTAAAATTCACAAATTGCTTCAGAAATTTTAGGAAATATTCAAATTATCTCATAAAATATATAAAGAAAATTTCATCAAAATATGTTCATTAGTTTTTTAAATAAAAATTAAAATAATAAATGCATCTATATTATATGAAGAGATCACGCGACCCATTTTCAAAATAAAATATGGCATCCATCTTGTGTCAAAATCATGATTTTTAAATTTTTTTTTTATTTATAGTTAGTATTGCATCCGTCCTAAAACCACCTCATTTTTTATTTTTTCCTGTGCATCTATATACTGCGGCCAACGCAATTACAATTTTTTTTTTGTAGTTTAAATGATCATCAAACTTTGATCATTTCTACAACGAAGCCTAGTTTTCATGTATGGAGAATGTAAACATATCAAGCTGTAAGATGAGTTGTATAAGATTTGCTGAATTTCTTTAACCAAAGCTATTTAGCTCTGGAATCTGCAATATAGCTGATATGAATGAAACATTCATTGATTTTACATAGAGAAGCAGACGATCCCATATTATTGCTTTTTTGATGAAGTTTTAAGCGTGGAGTTAGAAAGTAATTTTAACCTTCATAGTTTTACGTTTTAAGTAAAATAAATTATTATAGTATTGTGATAATTTTAAAAATATCGTCGCTGAATGAAAGGAATGGAAAAAGTTTATGAATGAAATATTCATTGCTTTTATATAGAGAGCTAGGCGATTTATATTTCGTGACATTATTTGAATAAAGTGCATTTGTTTTCGATGAAGTTTTCAAATATAATAAATTATTGTAGTATTATGATGATTTTAAAAATATCACCGGTGAATGTATGGATTTTCAGAAATGTTTAGATAAAATTGCATTTCAGTTGGAAAGTGTTTCATAATCAATGCTTTTTGCATGAGTGATCTTCCTTGTTTTGATATGGTACAAGAGGTATATATAATGACTTTTCTGCGTCCCCATATCGATGGGATTTACTAAAAAAAACATGTGAAAAGTCTAACTTTAAAACCGTTAAGTTAAACAAGGTGGGAAAGTCGTATCATTGCTATTAGATCTCTAAAACAAGACCTAAAAAACATTATTACCGCATTAAATGCCTTAATTGAAATACCACCAGAGACACGAAATCAAAAATGGGTGCTGAATCAATATATAAAAGTCTTGAAACATTTAAATTTTTGTGTTCAATTTTAATTTGGCATGATTTATTATCAAGAATTGATGTATTAAGTAAAATGCTTCAAAATCCTAAATTAAACAACGCGGAATGCATTGAAGGTTTAGATAATCTTTAAATATTTAGTTTCCCTAAGATCGGACGATAATTTTAAAATATTTGTCGATTCAGCAACAACACTTGCTAGAGATTTAGGTATTGATCCCGAATTTCCCATCTCGAAGCTCAGGAAAAAGGTCCGTTTATTTGATTAGAAGGGCAGTGATGAACCAGTTTCAAATCCCTTCCAGCAATTCAAGACTGCTTTCTATTTTGCAATTCTTGATCACGCGATCTCTTCGGTAAATCAAAGATTTACCTTATTATCTGAGTGCAATTCAATATTCTGCTTTCTGTATGAGTTTCACAACATTTCTAATGATGATCTCATGAAAGCCTGCATGGACTTAGATATTAAGTTACAGGTACAGGACGAAGGAAGTATTGTGAACGATATAGACGGTATACAACTCTTTAATGAAATAACTTCATTCAAAGATATTTTTCCAGGTAAAAAACAGCCAATTGAGATATTAGAAATTATAGTCAAAAATGATATCATTCCCTGTTTTCCAAATTTTGCTCTAGCAATAAGAATTTTTTTAACCTTACCTGTTTCTGTGGCTTCGGGTGAAAGAAGTTTCAGTAAATTAAAAATTATTAAAAATTATTTGAGAAATAATATGACACAAGAAAGCTTTCAGATTTGGCCATTATCTCTATTGAATCCCAAATCTCTGAAAAAATTGATTTCACCGAAATTATTGACAAATTTGCTTCTCAGAAAGCCAGAAAAGTTATTTTATAGTTAATTATTAGGTAGTCTTTGTAGAAGGACTGATTTATATACTTTTCGTTTCACGAGATTTATGCTTTAGTATTTTTTTTTATTAGATTATAATTTCTGAGTAAATACTGTTGCTTTGATTAATTGCATTTCTAATTATAAAATGTCTATTTTTATTTCGAAGGTAATATTTTTGTTTGTTTATTACTTTGTTAAAGTATTTTGTCGCTATTATAACCTATTAACTGGCCCAAAAATAAAGTTTTACACTTCAAATTTTATTTGCATTTTTATTAATGTTTTACTTTTTACTCTTATACAGGTAGATAAGTTTATAACGTCAACGTTAAGTATTAGTCAAAATATGAAAAATTCTCTAGAGGGGCGGCACATTAGGTCTTTGCACGCGGGCGGCCGACACCCTAGGATCGGCCCTGGTTTCAGTAACGTTTGCCTGTCAGTCCGACCGTCCCACTAGGCGGCAAATTTGACGACATTTTAAAAATGTCGCTATATATAACAAAATACCGTCAAAATAACGAAAATGTCGCCAAATCGATAAAAATGTTGACAGCTCTATAAAAATGTCACCAAAATGTGGATATTTAATTTTAAACATGACTACAACGTTGGGTAGTGCGTTTGAGGCAATTTGAAATGTTGACAATCGAATATGCCTTATCGTTTATTCTTACAAACAAACAAAGCGTTTCATAACTATTGTTGTAATGAACATTACGATTTCATTGCTATATTGCACAATCATATGTTTTATTGTTGTAAATATTTCTATACTTAAGGCGGACTTCGACTCTTTTCCACCCATGTTAAAGTATAGGGCATTCTTACGCACACAACTGTGAAATAACCAGTGCTCAGATCTTTATGAAATTTGTCGCGATACATAGAAGGGAATATCTAGTTTGCCCAGTGGAACGCATTTTTGCAAAATATTAATAAATTAAAAAGATATAAATAAAAAACTCAAACAAACTAATTAATTTTTAGTTTTCCAATTCTGCAATAGGTGGCGCTATAGAGCCGTCGAATGACTCTGAGGGTATATTATTAACCGTTTTCTTATTTCTTACGCTGAATATTTTAAATTTGGCTTCCACTGGGCAAACTAGGACTATAGCTTTATAATTTATACATAAATTTATTACATATTATTTAGTAATAAGCTCACAGTTGTGTGCGTCGCATTTACAATAACAAGTGATTTTTGCAGCCAATGCTTGGCAAAATTGGCGCAAAGCTAGTGCACAGTAAACCTAAAGTCAATCAAGTCAATACCCAAAACAAATTTATTGTAGAAGCGTGATTATTTTATGTTACATAAAAGTAAACAATTTTCTCTTTACTATATTAAAATTTGCGCGCGCAACCTTCTTATCGCCGTCTTTTGCCTTTTGGAAGGATAAGTTAAAAAACACTTCAAAAATTTATAAAGGTAAATATTATATTTAGTATCTACATTTTGGTTCAAAACGCCAATATTGTTACAATCTAGTTTGAAATTTAAAGATTAAAAATTATAAATCTTGTAACTACAGTTAATCATTTCAAATATATTTTCTGTTTTATAAAAGTGAAGTTTAATGTCAGATCTAGGACTGGTCTTTTTGTATTTATCTGAAGTTCATGTTTAAAATATATATCTAAAGCGGTAATATTAAAATATGCTACTTCACTGAGAAAAATTCGTATTGATACCTCTGTAACAATTAGCTGATATAGCCCTATGAGAATTTGTTGTAAATGAATACAAAAATATAAAAAGTTTTCTCTTTTTCTTTAAAATCTTTGATGAATCACTTTTTATGCAGCATTTTGCTTTTTGGCTGTTTAAGACAAAAACTGTTCAAAAACATAATTTATGAAATTTAGCATCAATAAATATTTAAGTTATAATTTCTACATTTATTTCGAAAATAAAGTGCTCATATTAAAGTATATAAAGTGAAATATAAATTGATATATTAATAATTTTTTTTCTTTAAATTCACAAATTGGATTTTGTTAGCAAAGTGGCAGTTGAGATGCTAAGCACTCCCAAAATTTTTAATTGAACCCCATAAATTTTTCGAATGTATAATGGCACTAGTAGCATACACATTCTTAATCTGGAATATATATTATAAAAAAACTTAAAATTCACAATTATGTGCAAATTTCTATAGTATTCTAAATGACATTCTTGTTCAATGCATTCTATTTTTTAAAATATTTAATTTAATTCTAATAAAAAAGGTATATAAGAATATCTGTTCTTGTTATACAAAATTATCTTCACCTTCAAATGCGAATCTGAAGAATAAAACATCCTGGTTCAATTTGTAAACAAATTTACAAAAAATATGAAATTAGATCAAAATATGTCAAATTGAAAGCGATAAAATTGTATTAGAAGGTATAACTTTCATTCAGTTTCAATAATTGACTAAATACAATATATGAATTTGAAAAGTCTTTACCAAAATAAACAGATTATGTAAGAAATTGAAAATATCAGATGCAATATCATTCATTTATAAAAAATTGTTTATATCCATTTCCTTTTTATTTAAATCAGAAAAATGAAAATATCAATAATTCCTATAAATCCAGTCAAAAATGCAATACCGTACAATTATAAAATTTATTTTTTATATCTATTTTTTTTTTTTTTTTTTTAAATGGGAATAATATCTATGCTTGGAGTATCTGTGTCGAAATTGAAGCATTTCGAAAAATGTAAACAATTTTAATGCTTATATCGCCGAACCTAATAGATAAAAATGTACATAATTTTTTTTTGTTTTGTTGAAAATAGGGTACTGGTTATGAATATATAAAACTAATTTATATATTTTGAGCTTTTTTTAACTTGAAAAGATATCTGTACAAGTGATTTTTTTGTTTTTTCATTTTTCTTCTTAAATCGATATTTATTGTTAAAAATAGGTTTTACAGTTTTGGAGTACTTATTTTGTCAGGTTGAAGAAAATTTGAAATTTTCCTTTTTGCAAGTTTGTAATGCTTATATCTCAAAAAATAAAAGTGAGCTATGAACAATGAGCAAGAATTTTACTTTAATCTGGGTTTTCCAATGGATGTAAAATCTGTAGTACTTAAAATATAACGCTTGTTGCAGCTAAATCTGTTTACTTACTCCTTGGTAAAATATTGATATATAAGCACAATATATTTGATTCTGTTTATAAAAATTAGGAGGTTACGTGAACTTAAGAATTCCAAAGATGTTTAATGATTCTTGGGGTTTGAACAGAATAAATAAAAATATACATATTCAAGTATGTATTTATGAGCCTGCAAGTAAGTGTAAAAGATATATAGTATAATTTATATACCAAAAGGTAAGATAGTAAAGTAATTTGATATTTTAGCATGAAGTCTATGGCCGAAGTATCCAGATAAAATTGGGGTGAATGGTGAAAACAAAAAGTGCTATAAACAGTTAATAAGTAATTTGTAGTGCTTTGAAAGCCTGTAAACAAAAAAATTAGTGAAAAAGTCAAATAAATTTATTGAACTTTACTGAAGTTTTATTTTAAAAAATGTTATTCACACAAAGCTATTTCGGCTTCGTCAGACTAGAGCAACTGCTGATTCTGTTATTTAAATTGGAATTTTTTTTAAATCATCTGCTGTAATTTATGGTGAACTTTTAATATTTAATTCTTTTTGAAATTTTTTAATAATTCTCATTAAAAAGGAAAGGTGAGTTCTCCTGTGCTGAGATAATAAACAAATAGAGAGAAGTGCAACTTTTTCTTTGTAAATAATTTTTTTTAATAGTGAATTTTCTTTATAAATAATAGTAGATATACCCAATGCTGCTTGTGATTACAAATGTGTACAAATACCCATAGTATTCTAAGTGACTTCGGTATTCAAAATATTCTATTAAAGTATAATTAATTTAATTGCCCTAAAAATAAGTATAAGAATTTCTGTTTTCACTGTACAAAATTATCTTCACAGGTAAATCTAAAGATTATTCAAAACATTCTATTAAAATATTTAATTTAATTTTCCTAAAAAAAGTATAAAAAATTTTCTCATGATTCAAAATTATCTTCGCAAACAAATCTAAAAAATAAAACATCCTGGTCCTGTTTGTATAAGCACAATTATAAAATATGTAAAATTAGGATCAATCTACCTATATCACAATGAATATCCCCCCCAGGGGGCGGTGCCGCCAAAGATTGCGGTGGTCGGATTTTAGGTCTGTACCTCTGGTCCTCCGTCTGCTGGGGGAAAATCAATCGGGTTACCTGATCGGTGATGAACTGGCCGTCGTACCAGTGAGTCGTTCAAGGCCCCGACTCTTCCAGGTGGTCGAGCCCATAGACTGTGCCTATTCATGACCTGAGCCAAGGGCCGACCTGTGGCTGGTGTCGAGCTTGACGGACATTCTCTCGGACCCTGCCTGGTGAATGTTTCCGTCGAATCAGCGACCTGGTTGCGGCTCCTCTGGAATGGAGATTGGCTAGCCCTACGGCTGGCCTTAATATGGCGTAAACTTCACGGTCGCCTGGTTAGTTCGTATAATCCTATACCACAATGAAAGCACTAAAACAAATGGTGTTAAAAGATTAACCCATACCATTTTCATTCTTCTTCAACAAATAGCTTGAAATATTGTCAAAATAAAACAGATGCAGTAAAAAATTGGAGATATCAATATTTTCCATAATCTTTTAAACTATAATGTCATAATTGATATAATCCAGTTAAAAATGCAATTACTTAATATAAAGATTTCTCTAATATTGAAATTGGAAAATATTTAATAAAAATTGTCTGTTGTATAAACACATTGGATTCAATTTCATTACTAAGCAACAGGATATATTTTTCTTCAAATGAATTTGCAGAAAAATATTATCTGTGTAATGCTGTTTCTATGGGAGGTTCATGTTTTATTAATATCTCTACAACCCCTGGTCCTAGATTAGAAACTCGAAACATGGACTAAATTTTAAGTGGAGTTAACCCAAACCTATCCAAAAATTTCACGAAATTCAGTGCAGCCATTCTCCCGTGATGATGAGATAAACACATAGATTTTCAACTTTATTTATCTTATAGATTTTACATTGCAAATGAAATGATAAAAGCTAATAGGGCATTAATATGTTGGAGGGTGCCAAACCTTTAAACTTAAAATCTTAGCTCTGTATATATTATAGAGAGATATTACAAAATTCATTCAGAGAGCCATACCTCCTTATCAATTGCAGTTACCTTGTTTATTTTTTATTTATTTACTATGAAAAATTTTAATAAAATTGAAATCATGCTATTAATGGCATAACAAAGTTTGTTGCTAGTTGCTACAAAGAAATTGTAATTGTAAAATGAGTTGTTTGAAACCTATCAACTCACATTAAAATTAAAAGCAAAGTTTTCAAATCTGATCACCAAGACATATATCAGTAGCTGTTTTGTACAGTACCAGTAGCTGTACAGTATCAGTAGCTGTATTGTACAAGAATATTGAGAAGTTCATAGTTGTAGGTCTGTATTTGTTTCATGGAACATAATACTTTTAGTTGTAAATAGATGGTCTCAAAAGTGTATAAAAAATGTTTTAAAATCAACCGTAGAATAGTAAGTATATGTTAAAATGATGTATGATAAAAATGTCTACTATTTATCTCTTTTTTTTTTTTTTGAGCACCTTCATAGTCTAGTAGTGTTTGCCAAAGGTCATTCCACATGACACAGTGTAGAAGAGAAAAAAATATGCCATTCAATATTGCATTAGTTAAACTTGATTGCAGACTATGTATGTCTAAATGATATATAGTTACCATTAAGATTAAGAAAATAAATATATGCTTTATTTACATAACCATTAAATGGTTAACATTATGCTTATTTTATACATATATTAAAGAGATGTTTATATACTTGAGTTTATACATAAAAAAACTCTAATATGATTTTAGCTTTTGTCGCCTAATGTAAGAATGACAAAAAGAGAGTTTCCTCAGAATTTACAGCTTTGAATTTTTGTAATATTAAAGTCTGATCATCTCTATTTTTATTCAGTAAAGGCGACCTTTTTAACCTATAAATCTAAGCAGAAAAAACTTGTTACACCTATATCATCTGCTTGTAGTTAAGTTCAAATGTTCTAAATAAACAAAATAGAAATCATCCTAAATTATAACTTTACTAAGGGAGCTATAGACTCCATTGATTAAATATGATATATGAATTGCAGTCACAAAACAAACGATTGGCCACTGTGCATTTTTTACTAAACATTGCTGTATTAAATGCTTATATAATCCACTAAAATAATTTTAAAAAGGAAAATGGACAAAACATTTACCAAGACTTAACTTATGTTCCTGATACATTACCAGTTAGTAGAAAATTGGTAAAGGAAAAGGCAAAACTATCCAAGTATTTCTGTAGGCACAAGACAATGCTTAAAAGAGTTCTTATTCTTAACAATGAGAAAGTTGAAAGGTAAGAGCATTGTTTATGGTACTTTTGTTAAAAAAAAACACTTAGAAAATACTACTCATGCTGCAGCTTTACAAAGAAAAGGATGAGGACAACATATTGCTGTACCTATAATCAACCAATCTGTGGTGACCATACAAAAATGTATGTTTATCTTATTATTTACACATGTAAATGTTTCACATTTTTAAGTTGATTATGCATAAAAAACACATCAAGGGTATGCACCCAAGTTTTCTATCATTTACTGGACTTTGAGTAACATTTAATCATATTCTTTAACTTAAAAAGTTTTCAAAAAATAATTTATGCTTTGACGTTAAATGTGTAAAATAAAAGGAAATTATAAAAAATATGTATTGTTACCATTAACATAACCTCAGAGAGTGTTTCCATAGAGATAGTTTTAAATATTTTTTATATATGACATATATAAAATTTGATGGTAAATATCTTAACAATTTCAGTGTATATCAGTTTTGACAATATACAAATTTTCAATCAGGTTTTTCCCATTTTCTATTGCATAATTTTTATTCCTTGCATCCTATAATACAAAAGTAATTAAATACGACTATGTATGAAGTTCATAAGTGCTAACAACCAGACTTTACCAGTATCCATAATTACGTGTCTGGTACACATCAAATCCCTTGTTTATTCCTTAAAATTTTACTAGTACTTAAGATTACACATGATTTTTACCACTAAAAGGTAAATTTTTATGATTTTTTTTTCTTCCATATTAATTCCTCTACATATATTTTTTTACTTTTCCACATGAAATGCTATTTAGATATTGAAAATTTGTAATAATTACATTTGCATTGAAATGAAACTTAATACTTTTTTTTAATATTTTATGCAGCTAGCTAGTTTTTTTAATAGATATTAAATAGATATTTGAGCTAGATAGTTTTTGTTATTAAATAATGCATATGTCAGTAAAATTAATTTATACTGTTTTTGAAACAGTATAAATGTATTTTCATTAATAAATATAGTAAATAAAGACTTTTGGAAATAAAATATATTTATTTTTGTGCATATAGACCTCTGATTGTAATAAAGCATAAAACAAAAATATACAGTTGATAGTTGACTAAAAGTATCAATCAATTTCTGAGGTAAGGAACAACCTACTTTTTCAGGACATAAAAGGCAGAACACATTCACCAGCAAAGGAAAATGCATCTGTCGATTCTTTTAATCAACCTTTTATGCTGTTAAACTAAGTGTTAATTTTGCAGATTATTTTGACAGCAATTTGTGCAAATATATGTATATATATGTATATATATATATATATATATATATATATATATATATATATATATATATATATATATAAATATAAATTAGTAAATCCAAAGTTAGAATGTATGTAGTAACTCATAATACACTATTCCAAAATTTTCTACAAAGAAATAAAAGAAATTAAGACATAAAGAGGAATTAATAAAGCGTAATGCAGGTCATAAAGACAAAGACGATCAACAAATTTCAAAAATGAGGAATGCAAATAAGAAAACAAAAAAATCAAGCAAAAAAGCTTGCACATGGAAGAGATTTAGGCTTACGATAAGTTCATTTCGAAAAAATTCTCTTCGGGTCCATATATCCCTTCGAAATGAACATAAAAATGCTTGTTTCTGAAACACAAGATAGATTTTATCTATAAACTTGTGTTATATGGACGACAAGCATATAGATTGGAACAATAAAGGAAACATAAATACCTTGAAATACATTTCATTAGAGCAACCATGACAAGCAAAATATGGCTAGACCAATATATATATATATATATATATTTATTTTAAGAATTTTAATTTACTTGTATTATAAATACCAGGGATTGATCATTTATTGAATATGGTCTGTAGAGCAAATGTGAAAATAAAATGGTCTGAAGGGAAAACTTGAAATCAAAATTGACTCTATGACAAGCTTGTGAAAATTATAAATAGGTATGAAATGCCCCTCTTTCCCTGTTCCATATATAAGGTAAGCAGTTGAAAAAAGAATTACATGTGGATTGGTGAGTCCTTTAACTACACCCATGTGTGTGTATGTGTATAAATATATATATTTTAGAAACATTATATATTATGTTGTGATAATTGTTTGAGATTCTGATATTTAAAAAACAGAATAAAAATTAAGATCATAATAAATAACTAACTGGGAGAATTTTAACTTTAAACATTTAGTTTTTGCTTTGAATATGGCTACTCTATGTGATCTTTATCCACTGAAATATTCATTTGTGCATAATTTTACTCATGTGTCATTTAAGTATTAGATATTTTCCTTTGTATAATCTAATAAATAAATTTCACTCTTAAATTTCAAGTCTATATGTGTGCAAGTGTGTGACTATTCTTTTTTGCTACTTAAAAATGAACTAGTATTTTTCTTTCAAAAAAATACCTCTGAAATTTAGTATCTTTTTCTCTGGAATATTCATAGAACTTTTATTTGTGAATTTATTAGACACCCTGATAATTGTTCCCCTTTAAAACAAAAAGCTAAAATATAATAATAAGCTCTTTAACATCAAATATCTCACATGAGTAAATTTGTATTAAATATACCTATCTTGTATTAAATATTTGACATTTCTATTCGGTAAACTAACTTCTGTGCTGAGTTTTAAAATTCTTTTGAGTATATTGCATTAATAAGTAAGAAACCCTAAATATATTAGTGCAAATTTCATTTTTATATTTATTTTAAAATGAATATTGCCATTATAAATGAATATTCTTAAATTATAAAGGAATTAAAAGAGTATCATAAATGTAAAGAAACACAAATTTATATAACATTTGTTTTATACATATTAAAAATTATTCATTGTGAAGGCACAAAAAAGATGTCATATAGGTCCCTAAACATGT
The DNA here is from genome assembly GCA_951213105.1 of Amaurobius ferox. Taxonomy (NCBI): domain Eukaryota; kingdom Metazoa; phylum Arthropoda; class Arachnida; order Araneae; family Amaurobiidae; genus Amaurobius; species Amaurobius ferox. The sequence continues at coordinate 54,604,318 of OX578143.1, read as the reverse complement.
AAATCTGCTGCTGCTATTAAAATATTTCTGGTAAGCAACTATTTTGATATAAGCAAGAAAGTGCTTATTTGATCATCCATCACCATTCGTGGGCAATATTTTCCTAGTTATTGCTGCTTGTCAGCAAGGTGCAGAAATAATCTGTGTACACAAAACTCCTTAAAGCAAGGGTTTCAGAAATTTTCTGGTAGAACTATTTGTACTTCCAATTCAGTAGCAATCTGTGCCATTATTTTAACCCTGCCTATCGCTAACAATTGTAAGCACTCGGAATTATAGTTAAGCAGCTTCTGCCCTATAACAGGACATTGTATAAAAGTAATAAAGTTTAATTGACCTCTTTTTTTTATACATGTTCTCAGGAAATATTTATATATACATCGTATTTGTTATTAGTATATGTGCCACATCTCAAACACTACCAATCCATAAGAAGAAACACATCAACTTTCCATACCTGAGGAAACTTTACATTTGGATGGTGAAGAAGATGCGCAATATTCAAGACATCCACAATTTTTTTGCCTCAAAGGCTAAATGTGTATTTGCTTAGAGTGTGGATAATACATCTCACCTTTGCAAATGCATTTTTGGCTGTTTTATTCATCAAAGAAGCCGATGTCATCAAGAACTATTCAAGATACTCAATGTTTGCCTCAAAGGCTAGATGTGTATTTGCTTAAAGTGTGAATAATGCATTTCACCTTTGCAAGAACTGCAGTTAGGGGTACCATAAAAGTAAGTTTTCTCTTTTATCCAAAGCATGTATTAAAATTTTTATTATTATTCTAATTTTTTTTTATCCAGAAAACCTTTGTGAGTGCAATTTGGACTGTTTTGATTCAACAAAGAAGAAAATGTAAGCAGCACAAGAATATATAGGAAAATGTATTTCATATATTAAATTTAATGTGATCTCTACTTGGAGTCATACGTCGGTGTATTGGCACCCAGGGCAAACAGTAAAATTGGCGCCACCCTCCCCAATGGAGCAGGTGTCTGATTTTATTATATATTTATATACCGGTATAATAAAAATATTGCTATTATTATTGTAATGTGAAATTAGTGGCCTGTATATAATTTGCTTATTGTATTAAATAATAACAAAATGTTAATTTTTGTATATAAAATATTACTCATAGTATAACATTTTAATATGTCTATTTTTTAGTATAATTAAGTTAATAATTAATAAATAGTCAAGTAATATAATATTTTTAATATAATTAAGTTTCAATTTTAGATATGTTTTGAATTATGTTTTAAATTAATTTCACATTTTTAAATTTATAAAAAAGTTTACATCATGATGACATACCCTCTCCAATTTAGAACCTAAGTAGGCTACTGCTCCTGCTGCCTTCCCTTCCCCCTCTTTGATCTGAATGTGCTTTACTGGAACACAATAATATAGGAAATCTAGTAGTAGACCCTCCATGTCTCCTATAAAACTGCTTTTTCAGAAATTAACACTTTTATGTTTAACAAGAAACTTTTGTGTTTTATGTTTTGAGCTTCTATGCTGTTTTGGGGTGATTAAATTTAGTTGAATATTAGTAATTAGTCTTACTTTTGTGTCAGATATTTTTCAATCTAATCCAACAATTTAGACTTGGGGATAAATTCTTACCTATTTCAGAGAAATTTATTTTCATTGAAAGAAATTGGTGTGTGTGTGTGGGGGGGGGGGGGGACAGATATGTCTATTCAATGCGAGACTAATGGTCATTTTGCCAATGGAGGGATGCCTTTTGTAGAGGACTTCAAAGGGAAAATCTGTATTGCATAGATTAAATTTAAGTCTATGTCATTTTAAAGGATTTCAAATATCCTCTTGTTGAAAATGTGTTTTAAGAACTTGAAGAGTACAAATGTTTTACTTATAATTTTTAGCTTACCATTATTTTGGGGTGTTGATGATATATTTTTTTCCACAATCAATTATGATTGTGGAAACATTCATAATTCATAATTCATAAGATAATTCAATCACAACATTTTGATTGAATTATCTGCTTTTAATAGTTTTTAAACTATGCTTTAGTTAAAAGCAAACCTGTAGTTAATAGTAATTATTATTAGGACCTGAAATTTGATGGCATTTGTATTTTTGGGCCTTTTTCTCTTTTTGGGCATTTTTTAAAGAGTTTTTAGTACGTTTTTAGACGTTTTTGGAGATTTTTATTAAATATTTTAAGAGCATTATTATTTTTAGGTCATTTTTTGCCCTTTTGTAAAATATATACAATTTTCATAAGAATTATGCTTTCAATTTGCAACACTCAAAACCAGGTTTGTTACATGAACAAAGCCATAAAACTTCAAAACTTCTCATTCTGGCAATTCAGTTCAAGACACTGTTTAGTGCTAATATTGAGGGAAGAGAATCTCCATTCTCCACATTTGAAATGAACTGTGGTGGAGGTAGTTAACAAAAAAATTCAAATTTAGAGGTTCTTATCTTGTACTGTTGCTGCTATTCCAAACGCTTTATGTACTACCTGACAGAACAGGTTTCGACTGGTTCTGACTCTCAGACTTTCTCCTGGACGTCTGGGGGCTTCTGAAAAAAATATCATTTTTCTTTTCTTCTGAGGTTTAATAGTGCATATTATAAAGCAAAGATAAAATTCTAATCTGTGAATTCTTTAATATTGAAGTGATTTAATTTATAATTTTAACAAAACATAATGCAAAGTGTTTGGGGACCGTTCAAGTTTTAAGGTCAGTTTTTTAATTCTTAAGGACATTTTTTCATCTTTTTAAGGGAATTTTTAGGTCATCAACATCCCAGCCCTATAATGATTATTGGAGAAGGAGCTCAAAAACTTTATTTAATACCTTAAAACATTCTTAAATAAATTGTATCGTGCAAAGTTAGTGAGCACTTGTAAATACAGGGCATTTTAACCATAGGCAAATGCAATGGACTTGCAATGGTTAAGGGCCCTATTTCGATTTTCCATACCCCAGCAATATTTCTTATATTTATTAAATCATTTTTATTCTTATCTAACTGCACTTTTGATTTGAGAAGTGTTTTATTTTCTTTTGTGCAGAAAAGCATAAAGTAATGAAAAGTAAAAATTAAGACAATAATTAATAAAATGTTTGCAAGCCATTTAGAAACTAACTGAGATCATGCGCACTACAAGTATTTTTCATTAATAATTTTCTAATTAGTCAAATTAAATTATGATATATTGCTTCTCTACAACATTACGAGAAACTAAATCTTTCAGAAATGCTAAAGCTGCTTCAGTGCCTGAGTTTTTGAAAGTGAAGAAGTAAGTTTAAGGTTACAAATATTTCTGAATTTGTAATGCATTAATATATAAACGTGGACAAAATTTGCTTTTAAACTAAATATCTCCATAAATATGCAATTTATTTCAATGAAACTTTTATCAGGTAATAAGACTCAATCTAGACAGTATTTGATATAAGTTTTATCCGAGGAATGCATTTATACGCATAATACATTTTGATAAATCTACACCTTTTGAACATCCCTGAATGTGAAGTAACCATTTTTTTCTCTAATTATTCTTATATGCCTGTGCGCACAGTATCTCTCGAAAATATTGGGCAAGTCGGAGGAGGGGGGTACTTGGTTCCTTATTCCACTAACCAGTTTTACTTTTTGGATCCCTATTCTATTTTCGTTCATTTTAAATAGCTTTTCCGATTCCTCTCTTAATTATAATTCATTTCTTATTCTTCCAGATTGCATCTCGGCTCTCCAAGACCCCCTTTATTCAGAGCAGAGGCATAGGGTGTCTTGCTCTACTTTTCAGTCCTTTTTTGTTCTTTCAAGATGGTCCATTTTTCCTTTTTAATATTAAATGTACATTGTATATATTTGATTCGAAAAAACGTTATAAAAGTATAATTAATTTTAAAAATCTTACAAAACTAGTAGATATTTTTAAGGAGAGAGAAACCACTTACAAACGGCTCGTAGGTTCCCCCTTCCCACACACATACACCGTAGAATATATAGAACCTGAAGAATATATAGGATATCTACGCCACATACACATTTTTTTACACGGTTTTATGAAAAAAAAAAGTTTCTCTTTAAATACCATAAAATTTGATTACACAAATTATTTTTTCTCGTCAGCAGACGTGGAATTATAGTGCTTCATATATATTACCATATTTGTTGTTAATTCGCTGAAAATATTATAATTAAATATGAATTGATCAACTCCAATTATTTCCAACAGTATATAGTTCTAAGACAGCATCCGAAAATTCTGAAGTCGAAAAAATAACTGCTTTCAATTGTATCATTCTTCCGAATCACAAAAATTGTCTTCCCTAATATAAATAGCAGGTTCCCAGCCTCTATCATTGTGATGTGATTGCCCCAGTCCCCATCTTACCCGCCCAAGATATTTATTTACACCTGTCTTGTTTCAAGTTACAACCTATCTTTTCACTCTGTGACACAGCGTTTACAGCCGACGAAAATTGGATCCCTACTCGATGATCCCTACTCACACGCACACTTCTGCGCAACTTGGTTGCACTCGTGAGAGATGACAGAAGACGGACCATAAAAAGCGGGAGAAAAGATTTTGTGCGCAAGTGAATTTAGTTCGAGTTTCTTGAGTTTGTTGAATCTGCTTAACAAACACTACAGTGCACTCAGAGTATAATGAAAAACAAAGGCCCTTTATCTCTAAAATATAAAGAGTGTTACATTTCACTTTTGTTTATAGAAAATTACCTATTTTTTAATTTACCAATTTTAATATTTAAAGATTAAAACTAGAAATTTTAAAATTATTATATTTTAATTAAAATAATTTTATACTGTGGTGCATTGAGTATGAGTAAACTTTAGTTCCAGTAGCCAAGTCAAAATGGAATTTACCATTAAGAAGAAATACAATTTATAAAGTATAAATAGTTTCCAAGAATTTTAAAGTATTTTTAATTGAAAATTTCAATTACTTTTAATAGATATAATAAATAATTCTATTATATGTATATTACTTATATAAACAATAATTATTGATAATTAATATATTTTAAAATCAATAGAAGAATTCAACTAATTCTGCTATTGCCACAGATATTTTATCCCTTTAAAATGAAAACATATAATAATAATGGTGGATTACAAATAGTGACATAGAGATAATAATTGTAAAGAAGGTAAAATCACTGGCAGATCAGCAATTTAATAAGGCATATATTACTCTTCATTCGGGGGGGGGGGGGGGGAGGAGATATTCGCCGCCCTTCCCCGAACGAAGAGAATAAGTTTTATCTTACTAAAAGTATTTCCAGGCCTTCCGAAAGCCTCCTGGTGATCTAGAAGATTGAAAAGAAAAAAAAAAAAGTCCAGAAATAGAATGAGCTCTAAGAAGCGCCGTGACATCTTGAAAACTAAGGAAAACTTAAAGAGGTTAGAAAATAAATTATTATGCAATACTAAATTCGTAACATTTTTAGGAGGTAGGGGGGGGGGTGAGGGGATGTCCGTGTGGGGGGGTGATAACAGATTTCTGCGGTGTGAATTATCTATTTCAAGTTTTGATATTTTATTCTCTGGCAACAGAAACACTCAACGTTTCTCGAGATATGTATATAGATCAAGAGAATTCGCAGTGAACTGTATTTTCTGTAAATTATATACTATCTGTATCCAATCTTTCACATTTTTGCCATTTTCTTCATTGCATATTAATTCGTTTGTGTTTTCGAACGCTATTTCCTCTTTTATCTAACTAAATCGGGTTTAGAACAAGCAAATGTTGTTGTAATACTGTCTAGTCAACATTGTACTAGGCAATACCGACTATTTCTGTTAAATGATACAAAAAAAATGTTTTCTTTAAATAGGATTAAACCGGATATTTTTGCTAATAAGAGAAATACATGTATGTATACTCACGCAAAATATAACAACATTTCTGTAGGGATTAGAATAGAAAATTATTAATAACAGAAATAATTTTCTTTGCCTAGTATTTTCTTAATTATGTTGGCCCATGAGCATTCCAAACACGTCATTTGTTTCGAAAGCGTTATATATTTTTTAATGAAATAGAAAATAGTTTTTATATACATAAAAAATTAAATAATGATCATCAATCATACTACATTTCTTTGTGAGTCTTTATATATTTCTTACAGTGGTGCTTTCAAACTTTTCTTATATCGTCTGGTCACAAATCATGCTAACACCCGAGTGCACAAATCGCCTAACACCCATATGTGACTAATCTGCCACATTTTAGGAAATTTAGTCAATTAGTTTTTGAATTAGAGTGCAATATACATACATTGCACAGGCAGGCAGACACGTCACACTGAAAATAGTTTTTTCGTGTTCCCAAACCAAAATGTGTAGATTCGTCGAAAACTCGAATTGCGATTTTCAGCATGATTCCAATACGTTCCCTATACATTACCATGTATTGCAGGGAAAGTAAAAATATTTCTTTTTATAAGCCAGCCTTAATTTAAAAATTTTCGTAAACGTTTTTGAGATATTTATTTTGTCAAGTTAGTAATTGGGCAGTCACTCAGATAAATTCGACGCATTAAGATGATTTGTGTTAATATATAATTTTGATACTATGTTACGTATAGCTGACAATATCCTTTTCCCGCATGTACATTAGAAGAGACTCTTTGCATGAGTGCACGAAGCATGAAATCTTCCGAAGCAAGATAGACATGGTTGTATGCAGAATTTTTTTCCAGGGGGTTCTAAAATTGATTGCATTCCAAATTTAGAAATTACTACCAACCTTGAATTGTTACAAAGTAAATTTGAATAGATGGTATAAGCATCATTTAAGAATTAGTGTGTATAGCACTTTTAAAAATGAGTGTGTACCACCTTTAAAAATTATTCTCCCTTTCATAACAGAATTCTAACCATCCTGGAGACAGAGTAACTAAACTAAAAATTGGACATTCATAAACAAACCAAATGCAATGATCCTAAGTTTTCCATTTAGGTTCAAGTTTAAATTGTTTTAATTAATATGCACGTGGAAGAAAACACACAGTTGTGGTTGAATGTTCTAATTCCAAAAAGCATTTTTTTAATTTTTTCTCTCGTATTAGCTTTTAATTAAATTAAAAATTTTCCCAGGGGGTGCTTTAGCATCCCCTGGTTCCCCCCCCCCCATTAAATACGCCCATGAAGATAGATACAATCAAGTCAAGAGTTTTACTTTTACATTCTTTCAAGAATTACGAGAACTGGACGCACTTCCTTTTATGACCTTCAACCTCTAGCAACACTTCAACTTGACTTATGCCCTGAAGAGTAAAGAGAGTATTCTCTCCCTTTTGTGCCAGTGGAAGAGGATGCATATGAAGTGGTGACCTTCACAGACATCTGGCTGCGATAACAAGTTCGCTTGCTTATTTGGTCAAATTTTGAAATGAATGTTTATAGTTTTTGTTTTAAAATAATACTTTTCATAATGAAAAAAATCAGCAGTAACTCCAGTTTGATGGAGACGAACAGTTGAAAAAATTAAAATATCGAAATTAAAACTACTTTTTCAAAACAGTTTAAAATGTTAAAATATCGACATTAGAAGCATCTTTCACAATGTAGTTCAGAATATTAAATTCAGAATATTAGTTCAGAATACATGATTCCAATACTTTCCCAATACATTACCATGTATTGCAGGAAAAATAAATATCTAATGTTAGCAGCACATGACTTTCCCTGTAGACTCATATTTACATCCTCTTTATTACTTTCCCTGCAATACATGGTAATATATAGGGAAAATATTGGAATCATGCCGAAAATTACAACTCGAGTTTCCGACGAATCTACACGTTTCGAGACCTCTAGAATACGAAAAAACTATTTTTAGCGTGACGTCTGTGTGTGTGTGTCTGTCTGTGCAATGTATGTATCCACTCTAACTCTAAAGTTAATGGCCGAATTTCATAAAATTTGGTAGGTAAGTCACTTTGGTGTGACCTTGGTGCTGATTAGTTTTTAGTACGATTCGGGAAAAAAGAACCCGCATATTTTTGCGAAATGGCCCTAAAAATTGCCTGTATCCGCTCTAGCTGAAAAACTAATGGACCGAATTTCACAAAATTCGGTAGATAAGTCGCTTGTGGGCTACCCCGGTGCTGATTAGATTTTGGTACGATTCGAAAAACAATAACCTGCTTTTTTCTTGCGAAACGGCCGCAAAAAACGTCAAAATCTGAAATAAAAAATCTGATGTGGGCAGTACATGACTTTCCTTATATAATGCAATGAATTTACTACTTTTACAGTTAAAAAAAATGTTACCCTTATAGTAGGTACTTATATTCTTTCAAAGATATTGAATTTTCTTGAATTAGTCGTCATTTTCATAGATTTAGCATCATTTTTATACATTTTGCGAGATTTTCGTTAATTTGGCAACATTTAAAAATGTCGCCAAGTTGGCGACATTCCGCTAAATTTGTCGCCAAAATCTCACCAAGCGTTATGAACATAAAAATAAGTTATTCTTACAGCAGATAAATGACTATTGGCGGTCAAATACAAAAGTATTACTCAAAGTATCTTTTCTCGTGAATGGAACGCGTTAGATCCACGAGAATGATGTCACCCAATTTATCGCATGATATTACATATAAAAAGTTAATATGTTTTTTGTTAACAGTTAATATTTTTTTTTATTTTATGGGACTTTTTGACAAATTTATTTGAAAAATGCGCAATATCTCGAGAACGGTTCATGCTAGCGTTCTAAAATTTACGTCAATCGCTTTCTAAGCAAAAATTATATAAGAAATGTCTATTTGCGTAACTTTGTTAAAGGTTTTGATTTTTTCAAATTTCACTCGAAAATTTAGGAGAGTTCTGAACATTCGATTGTGTTTAAAAACAATAAGCTTCCAATATTCATGGATTGTGATTTTTGTACCAAATTTCATTCGAATCGTTCCATTTGTTCATGAGATATCGTTTCCACAGACTCACTGACACACACATGCACATACACGCACAGACATCACCTTAAAAATGTTCGATTCGTGATCAGGGATGCTTGAAACGTGCTCTCCCGTCAAAAACTCGAATTCGAATTTTCGACCCCGTCACAATACTTTCCTTATACGTTATGTATATAAGGAAAGTAAAAACTACATATGCTCAAATATATCCATTAAATACTTGGTTTATACGTAAATTTAACGATAAAAGAATAAGATAAACCCCATTACACTAGGACTTGCCGTTCTCAAGATATTTCAGTTTTTTCGTATTTTCTCTACGCCACTTTTGAAAATAAGTCCAGTTACCAAATGAGAACGAAAATGGAATTGAAAGTGAATTAAATTTAATTAAAATAAAGAGAACGTGGACATAAGTCTTTAGGGAAAGTCATGTGCTGCCCATATCAGATTTTTTCTTCAATAATTCATTAAATAGAGTTTAATTTTACAAAATAGCACCCATAATTATTTTAAATAACACTGAATTTGCACTTTTAATTCAATTTTCGTTTCATTTGGTTACTGGACTTACTAAAGGTAACGTCGCAAAAATACGAAAAAAAAAACATAAAATATATCAAGAACGGCTAGTCCTAGAGTAATAGGATTGGTCTTATTCTTTTCATCATAAAAAATTACGTATAAAACAAGCATTTAATTGATACATTTGAGCATACGTTGTCTTATTTTATATTTTTGCGGGCCATTTCGTAAAAAAAGGCAAGTTTATCTTTTTTGAATCTTACCAAAATCTAATCAGCACCATGTGACTTATCCATCTTTATTAGATCTTAGCTGAGTAGACAGGCAATTTTTGCGGGCTATTTTGCAAAAAAGGGCGGGTTCTTTTATCCTGAATCGTACCAAAATTTAATCAGCACCAGGGTCACCTACCAAATTTTTTAAAATAAGGTCAATTAGTTATTGAGTTAGAGTGGATACATTGCACAGATGTCACGCTAAAAATAGTTTTTTTAGTGTTCTACAGGCCTTAAAACGTGTAGATCTGTCGAAAACTTCTGTTGCGATTTTCGACACGATTCCAATACTTTCCGTATACATTATCATGTATTGCAGGAAAAGTAAAAATACAATTATATATATTTTGGGCTGTAATAATAAATTTGGAGGACGAAATTCATATCCATATAATAATCGCCTAACATGCTTTTATCGTCATAAAACACAAAACCCGCCTATAAGGGACATTCCCTTAAATATGGATACAGGTCCCATTGCATATATTGGCAATGTACTGCATATATCGGTGTGTACCATTGCAGATATCGGCATGTACCTGTTTTACGCTTATACGCTCGTCAGCATGGAATAGCCGGTAAGCCACAATTTTTGCGAGCTTCTATAGGAACTGACAATTTCAGTCCTTACACGTGGCCGGTATAAAGAACTTTGCCTGTGCAGCTTCGTGTGGCCTGAACTAAATTGTAAATGAATTTTATATTGTCCATCCACTCAAATTTATTCCTATCTATATAATAACTGTTTAAGGTGCTTTTGCCTTCACAAAACACGCCTGGGCATTTCCAAAAATATGAGAGACATTCCCATTGCAGATATCAGCATCCATGTACAGGTTTCACGCTTATTATGTGTTCGTCAGTTTGGAATAACCGATATCTTCAATGATAGCAAGAAACTTGCTGTAAGCAACAATTTTTGCGAGCTTCTATGGGAACTCACAATTTCAACCTTTAACGTGGCCGACATAAAGAACATTGCCTTTGTAGCTTCGTGTAGTCTGAACTAAATTGCAAACGAATTTTATGCCGGTCACGTGGATGGACTGAAATTATCAATTCCCATAACAGCTCGCAAAAATTGTAGCTTACAGCAAGTTTCTGGCTGCCATGGCAGATATCGGCTATTCCATGCTAACGAATGCATAAATGCAAAACCGGTATCTGCAAAAGCATGATTTTATCTTTCTAGACCCTCCAGAAGCCCTTCAGTGACTAAAAGACTGAATCTTTTCAAACATAGTATCGACCACGGGATAGAACTTAACGAAGCTGGATTTTCGCCGTCCCTTCCCGGACAAAGAAAATAATTTTTTCCTTACTCAAAATCTTTTCAGTCCTTCCGAAAAAGTCCTGATGACCTAGAAGCTTGAATTTTTGCACACCTATTCTAACGTTTACACCCCCCCCCCCCCTGTGGGGCAAAGAAGTTATTTTATTTTTGAAGTCCTTCAAGACCCCCCAGAGGTACTCCGGTGATCTAAAAGTTCGAAACTTTCCAAACTTATCGACCACGGGACAGAATCTATCTGGGTCAATTTTTGATAAACTGCTTTCGACACTAAACGTTATATATTGTTAAAGAAAATAAAATTTATTAGAAAATGTTTCAATTTAAATTTTTATATGTTTTTTTTTTGTCTAAGTTAGGCTTATATACTAGTTGTATATATATAAAAAAAACTCTAGCAAATATTTTTAAAAATTATATATTTGTCACAATAAAATTATATATGATTTAATTTTCTACTATTTTCATATATTTTTTGTGAAATAAAAAATTTGGAGAAGTAAACAATGTTAAATAATAATTAAGTAAATATGTTTTGAAATTATATTACATCTTTGTAGTAACATAAATGGAGTTATAAATGATTTAATTTTCTACAACATATTCTACGCATTATCGACCACTCAAGTATAACAAAAAGAACGGAGATAGAATGAGCTCTGAGAAGCCCGTGACATCTTGAAAATTGAGAAAAACTTAGGTTAGAAAATAAATTATGCAACACAAAAGTTCGTAAAATTTTCAGATCCGTGTGGGGTGGTAATACAACACAATTTCAAAGAAACAAGACCAGGGTCAGTGGATCCTTTATAGTACAACCAAAATCATCTCTACTACGATGGTAATGCCTTCTGAAACGCAAGGAGGGAGGGGAATCGCGAAATTTCGGGCTTCTGACAAAAGACCCTTGCGAAGGTCAAGCTCTCCCCTTTCTGAATCTTGAAGAATTCCGTAGGATGAACTGAACAAGACAATTTGAACCTCTCTGCACTCTCTGGATGCATGGGTTGGGATCTGGCCTGAGTTTGTTCATTGCCTCGGATTTGAGATTGCGACATTCATTTTGTGAGTTCTTCACTAAAACAAGAAATACAATAGCCATGATGTTATGCAAATATAGGGATGAATTATTTTGATTTTTTTTTCACCCTCATTTATACACACGTTAAAAAATTTGTACCACAAAATTAAAAGTGCTTTGTTAGTAAAAGTTAGTGCTTTGTTAATAAAATAAAATTATTTATACACACGAGCAAAGTCAAAGTAACTTTGGAGTTTAATTAATATATAAAATATTATTTTGGTTCTTATAGGATATAATTATATCTGTGAATTCATTCCCCCAATAACACATATTAAAGAAACTATAAATAAAAATGTTTGCGAGAACGACTTATGTTATCTTCTTATAAATGATGGCTTTCGCCATTAGCTTTAAATAAAAATCACATATTAAATTCCTATTTTCGTAACACTTTTATATGTCTCTAGCAGTATACCCGTTCTTCGTACGGAATATATAATATGAAAAAAACTTCACAATCATGTGCAAATTCCTATTATATTCTAAATGGCATTGTTATTCCTAACATTCTATTAAAATATTTAATTTAATGCTCCTAAAAATATGTTTTAGAATCTCTGTTCTTGCTATACAAAATTACTTCACAGGAAGATCTGAAGAATGAAATATCCTGGTTCCGCATGTAAACAAATTTTCGAAACATATTAAATTAAATCCATATATGCCGAACTAAAAGCGCTAAAGTTGTATGAAAAGATATATCCGTACTACTTACATTCTCCAATATTAGAAGACATACCTGTATATTAGTAGATTACCCGTCTACAATATATGAGTTTCACAAATCTTTGCCAAAAAATAACAGATAACATAATAAATTGAAAATATCAAAAATCCCAGTGATCTTTAAGTCTGAAGACCGTAATTGATTCCAATGCCAAAATGAATGTGCTAAGATTATATACTTTTACTACTTATATTCTCATAGATTAAGAGATATACCCGTATATTAGTAGAAGACACCCGTACTACAATATATGAGTTTCAAAAATATTTGCCAAAATAGAACAGATAATTTAATAAATTGAAAATATCAATAATCCCCTTAATTTTTAAACTCGAAAGCTGTAATAAATACCAATATTAAAATGAAAGCTCTAAAATTGTACTACACTTACATTCTCGTATAGATTAGAAAGTATACCCATGCGTTAGCAGAAGATTGCACGTACTGCATAGCCTTTCTTCGTACGGAACATATAATATAAAGAAACATAAAATTCACAATCATTTGCAAATTCTTATACTATTTATTCAAAACATTCTATTAAAATATTTAAATTAATGCTCCTAAAAAAATTTAAGAATCGCTGTTCTCGTTATACAAAAGATACCTTTACAAGCAGATCTGAAAAATAAAACATCCGGGTTCCGTTTGTTAACAACGTTGCAAAAAATATGAAATTGAATCAACATATGTGAAAATAAAAGAGCTAAAATTGTATGGGAAGATATAACCATATTACTTATATTCTCATAGATTAGAATATGCCTGTGTACTAATAGAAAAATATTCAACCATTTTTGCCAAAAAATCAAACATTTTTGTCAAAATAAAACAGATGCATAATAAATTGAAAATATCAATAATTCTAATAATTTTTAAACCTGAAGGCCGTAATTGATATAATCCAGTTAAAAATGCGATTTCCACAAATTTATTTTATATACATTTCTTTATTATTTAAATTGGAAAAGATTTAATAAAAATAGTCTGCTATGTACATAATGCTATGTAATGCTATGTCTATGGAAGGTTTAACTCTACTGTTTTCCGGACAACCTCTGGTCATAAAAACTCGAAACACGGACTAAATTTTAGGTGGGACTAGTCCAAGGCTACCAAAAAAATTTCATGAAATTCGGTTTAGCCGTTCTCCCATGATGATAAGACAAACATACAGACAGATAGATTTTCAATTTTATTTATATAGATTATATTTTTGTATTGTTTATTTGATTTTCTAAAATAAATGTCCGAAAAACAGGGTACTTCTCCGTGATCCGTTCACTCCAAAAATTGATAGGTCTCTCATGTTCATCGATTGAAATATTCACCTCAAATTTCATTCGATTTGCTCCATTTATTCGTGAGATATAGTTGAAAACTCCATGTAGAAAATGTTGACTCCATCATGTAGAAAAGCAACTCGTGATAATTTTGAAGTAAGGATGTCCATTCATTTCGAATTTAAACTATTTATAAAGCATGCACTCAATTGATAATAGTGAGTTTATTTTATTTTTCCCGATTGTTCCATTTTAGATAAAAAAAAAAAAAAAGCACATAAAAGAACGGTGCATGCCCACATCTTATAAAGAATAACATTCGCATTAAAGAGCGATATTATTATCGATTATATTACATATCTATTTCCTTAATGTTTTCATGTTGTTGTTGTTGAAACCCAGACCGTCCGACCTACCAGAAAGGTGTAAGGTAACTGTTTGGACGGTCGGGAAGCGCCACCCAATTTAGACCGGAACCTAATGTTTTCATGTGTAATTATGTCCCCTCCCCTCGTCGAAAAATAGGATCTAAAAAATAAGGGCTTTCCTTTGTCTCGTTCACCCCAACAGGCAATAGGCCTCTAGCGTTTACCAATTGAAATAATAATGACTACATTTTATTCGATATTATCAACTTGTTGTAAAGATATTGTTATCTACAGAGACATAGACACACAGATAAAAATGGCTGGTCCGTATTCAGGGATTCTCAAAACGTGTATATCCATCAAAATACAAGTGTTTGATTTTTTTAACTCATCCCAAATGTTTTTATATATTGTCATATACTATGTGCTGAAAGGAAAGTAAAAATATTCAGGTGCGATTAATTAATTTTCATTGAGGAAAGAGTAGGTATGGGTAGTGCCTAGTTAACGCATGGGCCTCCGAGGCTGCGGTCCTGGGCCCCCATATTTTAAGGGTCAAGAAGACTTTTCCTTGAATGAGAAAGAGGAGATACTGAAGTTCTTTTATACAGATGACACAGTAGGACAATAGCAAACGTTGAAAATGATTTTGAAAAGGAGTCGATTACCTATACGTAACCTTCTAATAATATGGTCTAACAAAACAGAATTTTTCTGGAAAAGTTTGTTTTCTACTGAAACAATCATCAGACCTTCAATATATATTGTTTGTAAAATTCGTAAATTGTCTTGTTTTATTCTATCAATTTGTTCCAGAGCGTTCTATCAATTTGCTTAGCGTTTCGTCGCTAAAATAATCATACAAAATTCCCTTCCATTTTATACATTTGTTCGAGAGATATCGTGCTCACGAATGCACATAGACAGACAGCATTGAAATAAAATCTAATGTGAGCACCACATGACTTTCCCTGCAGACTCAAATTCATTTTCTCTTTATTTCTTTAATAATTCTTTAAATTGAGTTTAATTGCACAAAATAACACTGAATTCAATTTTTGTTTTTATTTAGTAACTGGAAATTTAATTTTTTTCAAAAACGGCGTAACAGAAATGTAAAAAAAAAACCTCAAATATCTCAAGAACGGTTAGTCCTTGATTAATGGAGTTGGTCTTATTCTTTCCTCGTCAAAAATTACGCATAGAACTCGCATTTTATTGATACATTTGATCCTAGTCTTTTATTTCAGATTTTAGCGTTTTTTGTGAGGCATTTTGTAAAAAAATACAGGTTTTACTCCTCCGAGTCGTACCAAAATCTAATCAGCACCATAATAACTTACAAGTGACTTATCTACCAAATTTTATTAAATTTAACCAATTAATTTTTTAGCTAGAGTGGATACATCGATTTTTGCAGGCCATTTCGCAAAAAAAAAAAAAAAAAAAGGCAGGTTCTTTCATACCGAACCGTACCAAAATCTAATCAGCACCATGGTCACCCACAAGAGATTTTACCAAGTGTACCATTACGCGGTAGCTCATTGGTTAGCGCGCGGGAATTGCATTCGATAGATCCGGGTTCGATTCCCTCCGCTGGAAAAAGAAAAAACTGCCGCCGTGTTCACGCGGAGTACGATCACGTTAAACATGTGGGTCCGTAAGTCCTCAGGGGTGCGGAACTAAACCTGTAGACCGAGAGGTAGGCCAGGTCCGCACTGCTGTCCCCAAGAGATTTACCTACCAAATTTTTATGAAATTTGGTCCATTAATTGTTTTTTAGTTGAGAGTGGATACATATATTGCACACACACACACACACACAGACGTCACGATAAAAATGGTTTTTTCGTGTTCTAGAGGTCCCAAAACGTGCATATCCGTCGAAAACTCGAGTTGCGATTTTCGACATGATTTCAATACTTTCTCTAAACATTACCATGTATTGCAGGGAAAGTAAAATACCATCAAAGAAGTTGAAACAAACGGATAACCAAACCAACAGGAGCAGACAACCACTCCTTTGAAATTAATTCAATTTTCATTCACATTTGGTAACTGGACTTATTTTCAACAGTTACGGAGCAAAGAACTAAAATATCTCGAGAACGGCAAGTCCTAGTGTAAAATAAAAACATTTCTCTAATAGTTAGTTTTTATAGTTAAATTTATTAGTTATTTTAATATTCATTTTTAAAAGTAACACTTCTTTTGTTGCTAATAATGCCCGCTTGTGCAGTACAAAATTTCGCTTAGAAAAAACATACTAGGGCCTACATTTTGTATCAATTAATTAGAATTATTACAATTTAGAATCAAATACGGAAACTAACAAATATATTTGGTAGAAAGAAAAATCATTAATAAATAATTATTAATTAATAGTAAACAGTGAGAAACGAACTCAGAGACACACTAGTCAGAACAGGACCTGTGATCGCTTTCCACGAACTAGCTTATAATCACAGACTAATATATAGTGTTCTGTGTTTATACTCATGTTCATGTACAACTGTGAATCCATTCATATTACTTCCAAATTTCTCTATCCTACTTCAGATAAGCGAGAGGTCAGTTTTGACTTCTAGGCAATACAGTACATGTGACCAAAGAATACCGTGAAGATGTGAAAGAACTCCCCCCCCCCCCCCCCCCCCCCACACACACACAAGAAAAAAAAAAAGATAACCGCCTTATTTCCTGCATTCCTTATTCAAGGACACGGGTCGGTCCATTACCATCTTCAATATGAGTTGAGGTGGTAATATGGTCTAACTTTGGGTCTGCCAGGAGAGTTTTTCTACAGCCAGGCGTACATTTGTTTACCCCCCCCCCCCTCCCGTGCTTTCTTTCTTTTTTTTTTTTTTTAGAATACTTAGGTACTATATTTGACGTACTACTTTTCAATTTTATGCAATTTTTCAAATAAATTTATTTGAAAAACATGCAATATCTCGGGAACGGTTCAAGCTAGCTTTCTAAAGCTTGAATCATTTGTTTTATAATAAAAATTGCGTATAAAATAATAATTTATTTAACAATATTGAATGTTTTGTTAAATAAAATATTGCTTTAATAATGTTTGTTAAATAATGTTTCAACTTTTTAAAAGTAAAATCAATTGAATTTATTGGAATAAAATTTTTAGGGTAGAGAAAAAATAATATTCTTCTTTAAATTAAAAATAAAAAATTGAAAATTTAGAAATATTATATAAAAAAAGTAATTATAATTTGCATGTTTTATATGTCAATATTATGTCGATAAAATCATTTTTTGAAAAAATCATTAAAAAATCAGAACTTTTAGTACTGTTAAATAAAATATCATTAGAATGCTTGAATAGTGTTAAATAAAATGCCATTTGAACCGTTCACTAGATATTGTATGATTTTCGAATAAATTTTGAAAATATCATTAAAATATCATTTCAAACATTAAAACGCTAGTATGAACCATTCTCGAGATATTGCAAGATTTTCGAATAGATTTATCAAAAAATCATTAAAAAATTAGACCTATGAATATTGTTTAATGAAAAATAATTTCAACCTACAAAATGCTAGCATGAACCGTTCTCGAGACATTGCACGATTTTCGAATGAATTTTTGAAAAAATCATTAAAAAAATCAGACCTTTGTATACAGTTAATTAAAATAAAATAATTTCAAACTTTAGAATGAACCATTTTCTGTATGATTTTCACATAAATTTTTGAAAAATTGATTAACACATTAGACTTTTAAATACTGTTAACTAAAAAATTATCTCAAATTTTAGAACGCTAACATAACTGTTCTTGAGATATTGCATGATTTTCGAATTTATTTTTGAAAAATTATTTCAAACTTTAGTGCTACCATGAACTATTCTTGAGATATTGCACATTTTTCAAATAAATTATATAAAATTAAAAAAATAGTGCATATTGTTATATAAGTTAAATTTCCATATGCAGTATTAGGCAACATTAGTCAGATCATTTCATTTACGAGAGAAGATATATATATATATTTTTGTTATAGTTTTGTATTTAGAAGCTTAAAAATTTGCCAATAGTCAGTTATTTCAATTGATATTAATTAAATATCAATTTCATTTTGATGAGGATTTTGCACAAGTATGAATACATAAATCATTCGTTTGGACTAGTAAGTTGCCAAAAGCTCCCAATTTAAATTGCCGTGGTGATAAAATAATTTAATGCTGAAATCTTTGTGGATCTTGTACACCATGAGTTCGCTGTAATAGAAATAAAATCATTACATCAGGTAGGGTAAGTTAAAATCATGTGCTGCCCGCATCATATTTTTCACATAATGTATCAGTGCTTAAATTTTAACAGGGATACGAACATTCATTCTTGATTTATATCCACACCTCACATACATACATACACATACAGAGGGCCATAACATATTTTCAAAAAGTATTTAAAATATGTTCAAGAGGTCTTAAAATGTGCTTATCCGTCAAAATTTCGAATTCTGAAAATTTTCAGGAAAACTATATATAATATAATATACCAGCATTGTTTTCTCAAAATTTTTAAAATTCGAAATTTTGGCAAATATACTAATGTTTTAAGATCCCCTGAACACATTTTGAATATTTTTGGAAAGATATATATAAATAAACCATACAAACCTAATCTATTTCATAATGTCCTGTTAATTACACCAAATGTTGAGAGAGAGAGAAAAAATGCTCTTAATGCAGACAGATCTCTAAAGTATTCATAAATTGAATAGGCAGTGACATTTTATTTGCATTGAATGTATGTTTGTATTTTTGAAATTTGACATTAATAAAAATATATATTCACAAAACGTTTTCTTTAAATTAAAATATTTAAATGTCATGGTTGTTAATTCTTTCTGAAAATAAATATTTAACTATATTTTTTTAATTATTCTTTTAATAAAAAAAAAAGTTAAAACTAAATCTGCGTTTTTCTATCTTGTTTATAAAGACTTGAAGTCAGAAATGCCCAATTTGCTTATCCTTATCATACGAATTAAAAATTAAAGAAAAGTAAAAATATATTTAGTTATATCAATTGATTTAAATACATTTTATTTTCTATAAATGTCCTTAAAAACATTAGCCATTTTTCATTTATTTGAGAAACTTTTAAGGAATAATGTTTATAAGAATACAAACTAAAGAATAAAGATTGATAAGAAGTATCTTTCTCTTTCAAATCAAAGGCAATAAAGATCCTTCTTTATCAAAATAAATAATACAGAGCACCAATATCAAAAGATGACTGTGTTCGAATTAATATTTCGTTTTTAAATTCTTTTTGATAGCAGTTACAGAATTTTTTTTAATATTTTTATAATACTGTTTAAGTTTAAGAAATGATTTTATTTCTATTAAATTTCAAATTTTTATATCTAATTGATTTAAATCAGTTATTTTTTTCTTAAATCTGTGTGATTTAAATCACTGCAACCCTCAATTGCTAGATTATGCAGTTCAAGCTCAATGTTCTATGAAAGTCATGTTAGATGTGTGGTAAAACTCACTTCGTAGGTCACCATAGAAGTTAAGGATGATTAGGGAGATTGCATCACTTAATTGCCTTAATGCAACACCAAGAAAAATATCTAGAATGAAATGAACTGCATTTTATATATGGTTAGTTTGCTATATTTTATGATTAATCCCGAATTTCTGATTAGTTTCAATAATTGATTAATATGTATACTAGGTAAATGATGAATACAAACATTATCAAAGTAAATCCCCCCTCCCCTGTTATTTCTTCCTTTATCTGTCCTTGGCAGTGTAAAATTTCAGTATATAATAAGTTTTATTATTTTCTGTGTCGTACTTTATTTGGTGTTAACAAGTTTCAACAAAGTAGTTTGTAGGTCCAAAAGTCCACCTGGAAGGTGATGGGTTAGGGAAAGGATGGTATGGTCCTTGTGGTTGCCACCTCCATTGACGGCTGGTCTAAATTAGTTAGCATTGTCCCAGCAGTTCAAACAGTTACCCCTTCAAGTAAGTCTGACGATCTGGGTAAATTAAAGAAAAAGATGATCCACAGTTGCTAGTTATTGCACTGGGAATATGATTAAAACACAACTTTAGACTGTCTCACCTTCTATTTAGTTGGCTTTATGACTATAAAAAAATATCCATTAAATTCACAAAAACTTTTCTTTTTTTTTTAAATACATAATATTTTCTACTTCTTGTATACAGATCATAAAATAATAATTATATAAATCTTCCTCAGTTAAAGATCATTTTAGGTGCCAATTTTGTAGTACATTGCTGAATCTGATGTGCTCTCCATCTTCCAACCCTCTTCTTCTGACCATCTGTCAAAATTGCTTTTTAGGATTATTTTATTCAGATAATGAGTAAAAACTTTAGACTCACTTTAATACCTTCTACTGATAACTATAAAAAAAAAGGAGAAATGCATATTATGTTTGTCAACAAATTGAAACTGTTTATACTGCAATTGATCAGTATTATGAAGTGTTGCTTGAAGTTCAAGTTCCCTGTGATTGCCACAATTTATAATTCTAGATCAACACTGGGTCTTTACGAAAATTTGAATTTTCTCAAACACCCTAGAATTTATGGTAACATTTCAATTCATAGACAATTGCATCAAACAAAATGCTCTCCTGTATGTAAAACAGCAGAGAAGGATGCACAGATCAGATATTGTTTTTTGATCTGAAATTTGAAAAATATATATATAAATACCACTTTAAAATATGATAACTGAAAACAGTTCAATTTTTAGAGAGTTTTGTTGAACAGGATGCTATCCTACCTTTTTATAAAAACATAAGAATAGAATCTAGAGACTATGTCATATTATATTGATGAAAAAATCAATATATAGCATTTCAGCCACACAATGGCATAGAGCAGCTAAAAATTGGCAGTTTATTTTCCTCACTGAAATGAGTTTCTTACACAGAAAAAATTAAAGTAAAATGACATTTTCTTAAATTAGTTTTCAAAGGATAAAGTACTATCATTGTTTATTCCTTTTCTTATCTTTATCTCTTGTTGCCTCGTCTCCATTATATATCTTTACTGTTTTTATACAATAACCAATCAGCGAGCATACAATAATCAACCAGTGTGTACAAAATATAGTCAATTTAATTATAACCTCTAACAATGAATTTAGTTTTAAAAAATGCACACTTCCATGCTTGCTCATATTATAAGAGAGGAAGATAATCTGTAAAGTATAATTTGTAGATGCTACCTCAATGTCAGCTACAATCATCTCAGTTTCATATGTTAAAAAATTTGCTAGCTTATGATGGTAAAATAGCTGACAGAAAAATATTTGAACAGACTACATTTTGAGACAAAGTTAAATACTATTCCCTTTATTAAAAATTCTTATATCCAAAGAATTGATCTCACACTTTGCACCAATGATTATAATTAGGGCTCTGGGGTTAGAGTCGGAAAAAATATACCATATATGACTCTCCAAAATAAAATTATTTCAAAATAATTTTTTAATATTTCTAAATAGATTTTAAGTTATAAATTAAAAAATATCAAATGCTTAGCAATTAAAATCTATTGATGTGAAAAAGCCATTTTAATAAAATATAGATTAACATAAACATATTTTAATGAGATAAAAGTTATGCTTGTCTGAAATTAGGATAGAAATAAATACTTCTGAATTCATAATTAAATTACTGCATGGAGCTTTGATCATATAATCACTATAACAAACATTCTGCAGTTGTGTCAAATTTTTGTAAGTCAACACAAAAATGCAAAATTTTGTCGCAACCACAAAAAATTCGCAGATTTCATTAATTTTTACATTGATGATATAGAACATTTCATGAGAATTTATATATTTCATGTCAATGGTTGTATTGGCTCCTTTTGGACAATGAATTGTAAAATAATATTTAAATTTTGAAACAATCATTACATAGATTACAGTACAATGGTATAATGCACATGGTCCATTCAGACAAACTATATCAAACAATAGAAAAAAAAAACAAATAACAAGTAGCTAATTATGTTTATTATTCATATTTATTTACATGATCTATGTAAATAACAACAAAACACAAGTAAATAACAAATGAAGAAATAAAAAATGTTTAATATATTCATGCAAAACTCCTTTAGACATATTTGTTAAAAATAAAAAATTACAGGGCTTTGTTTTAACTTTGAGATGTAAGCAGAGTTTAAACAATGTTCTTTTTTAACATTTTCTAAAAGAAATCTTATTTATTTTGCTAAACATGCTATTGTAGGTAAAATGCTAAAGCTCATGAATGACATGAATCCAACTTAAGTCCTGGGATCCTGGGTAGCATGAATATTTTGAGATAAAAGAATTAAAATAGTGCATAAAAGTCAAAATTGCATATTTTATAATTAGTTAAGATTGGTTGATGGAAAAAGAGAGGATATGTATGTACTTCGAACTTAGAAGACTGCAAATTATGATTAATCATTAATGTTAAGGATAACATGCATCGGGTAATTTCTGAAGGGAATCTGTACATTTTTCTAAAGCTTTTGGCTTACTGGGACATTAAATTAGTCTATGCTTTTATAACGAACACCTATTATTCATGACTGAAAAGATATTCCCACATTATAGTATGACTTTACATTTGAGATTTTAGTACGATTTGCATTTTAAATAGAATAGAAAATTTGCAAATTATAGTAATTGTAATAAATTTTACAGATGTATATCTTATATCTACTATTAAAAAAATTAAAACTGGCACTAAGGCTAGAGAAAATCTGAAAATGCTAAATTAATTCAAAAGATTTTAACTAAAATATTAAAGATTTTAATTTGCTAGTTTAACATGTGGAAATTTCAAATATACTCAAACAACTAAAACTAAATTTTGTCAGTTTTACCTGAACCTGATTTCTCAAATGGTTTAGAAACAATAAACACATATTATTAAAGCATACAAAATATTAACGAGCAGGTACTGAAATTTACTTACCCAAGAGAAATATAAAAATAAAACTTTTAAATTGAATATAAAAATAAAACTTGCAAATTGAATATATTCGCTTCTTGGCACAAACTTTTAAATATACAAATATATTTAAAACTTTTTAAATATACAAATGTTTAAAGTTTTGCTGGCCATTAAATCTCATAAAACGCGCATATACACTGTTTATGCTGCTGAAAAGATTCCGGAAGTAAAAAAGCATTGCTGCAAATTGAATACATTCGCTTCTTGGCACAAAGTCAGATCTCGTCAAACCTGCGATATTCAGAGCCATCTGTCGAAAAAAGGTAACTTTTTGGATCGGTTTATCTCCGTCTTAACAGATAGCTAAATGGAAACTGCTCATTTTTATGCTACAGAAAAAAATTGAAGGCTGTTTACCACTTCTGATTGTACGTGAAGTCCAAGAAAGCCTATTCCCAACATTTTACTTCAGTACAAGTGCGAAACTCACCAATCCAATAATGTGGTGGAAATGTATTTCGAAGTATAAAAGTTTTCAGGTTGAAAACAGTGCAGCTTTTAAATTAGCTGAACTAGCAATAATGCTGATATCCCAATTTGCTAGTTTGGCTTCTATAGAAAGAATATTTTCAAATTTTGAAATCATCCATTCTAAACTGTGAAATCATTTAGGACTAGAGAAAAGTTCTAAACTCGTTATGTGTTATCGAAAGCTAAGTGGGTGTAATGAACCCGAATATTAAAAACAAATTGTGCTATCTCTAAAATGTTAAAATAATAAAAGTTATAAATATTGTTTTGGTACTTTTCCATTTCGCCAAGCAGACTTTATTGGTGACAACACACAGTATACACATAAGAAAATGTTAATAAATGTTAGTTCTAAGAATTTTTTACTTTGGAGGCATAAACATTTTAATATCCTTTGAAATTTTTTCAAATGGGTCTTTCGTTTCTTTTCTCCACATAAATTCCGCAAGATAATTTTCTAGATGATGATGTGCCGTTCCTCTGTGTTTCTTATTTCGCCATTTGGCGCTACCCCATAGTCTTTCTATTTTTTGTGTGTGCGTTCCAGTGTCTGGATCGACAAAATTGTATTTATGGTTCACTTTGAAATGTTGGAAACGTTCCTTTTCCAGTTTTTCAATGCAATATGATTTCCACGAATCAGAATATATTATAGTTCCTTTTTCGATATTTTTCTTAATTGCTTCCAATATAATGCTCATGGATCGGTTTGGCACCTTCACAAGGAAACATTCGTTTGTTTCACGGCAAACTCCACCAAAGATCCACTGTTGTGATAGAATCCGTCCTGCATTGTTTTTGTGCTTTGTGAACATACTTTCATCCACTTCGACGATCATATCAGGTCCTCCTATTTTCCATTGTTGATGTTTAAGCAAAGAATCCACACAAACCTCGCGCATGTAGTCATTCCATTCCACAACTGTTCAGTGACTGATTTCCAACTGCTTTTCACACCATTTAACTAAAGTTAATTCTTCGCTCCAACTATATATAAACCTAACACACTTTAAGAAACTCAATTTCGATGACTCAAACTATGTGCCTTTCCAGATACTTCTTTTACTGCGACAAGTTGAAAGGTTGCAGCGCCATTGAATTTCGTTTCCGAAATACAATTTTATTTCATGATTATTATCACAAGTACCAATTTTAGACAAAATGCCTTTCGCTTGAAAGAATCTGACAGATTCTTCCTCTTTTCTGGGCAAATTCCAAATTTTCATTGGTTTTTCATCCATTTTTGACATATTAGGAAAAAGATGCGACTTATAAGAAATGGCCGCGACTTGTTTTGAAAATGTGGCGGTAAAAGGTTACCAGCGGGGATATTCCGTTTGGCATTGGTTGTAGTATTTTTGGTGACTTTATCGCCTGCGCCGACGAAATGGAAAAGTACCATTGCTTTTAATTTAAAACAAAATCAGAATACCTTGATATTTAAATTCAAATAAATGAAAAATTATTTTTAATTGTTGCTAGTATTTCAATATTTTAAAGGTATTTATGTACTTGTATTGTTGTAAGGATAATGTTTTAAAATTCCTTTTTTTTATAATGTTCAAATTTATATGGGTGATCGAAACTATAATGATTGACATGGTGGTTTTATTGTTTTTAAATCAAATTTCCCTTTTGTTTACAGCTTTTGACGATTTTATCCGGTTTAAACACAGATTAAACCAATGTTACGTCCAAAATCCAACCCTGAAATTAAAGGATACAGGACTTAATCTTTTAATTTGAATGCACACATAAAAAGGGAGGAATACATATAATGAACATACATGCCATTGATAATTACATTTACTGTTATGACTCAGCTACTTTAATGAATTAAAAATATGTGCATTTGAATTTTCAATCAAATAGCAAACATTTTCAATGCTCATTAAGTGGATTTAGGGTCAATAAAAAAAGAAGTGAAATTGTAAAGATCATGTCCTGCCAAGCTTTCATCTTGTCCTGTATGTTCCATTAGCATTGACACAGAGATACTGGAAGGAAGTGGTCAATACTCTTTTGAGTCAAAATAAGTAGAAGTGATTTTTTTCATAAAATTATGTTTAAGTATTCAGTTTTTAGAATTTTGTTTGTTGTACACTATATTATCAAAGGAATAAAAGACATATAGTATATAAAGTAGCTCGACAAATGTGCAAGAACATATAAGTTAGATACAAGCATCCATATTTAAAGTGTTAAAATTTCAAATATACTCCAACAACAATAAATACGTTTTACATGAATTTATTTGCTCGTTTTCTTTAATAGTTAAGAATTAAACATAAAAGAATAAATATATCATATTATGAATACATACAAAATATTAACAATTCAGGTACTGGAATTTACCAACCCATGAGCAATAGAAAGAGTTTAAAATATAGTGAGTGATGGGCACAACAAGCAAACTTATTTAAAGTGTTAAAATTTCAAATACACTTTAACAGCAGTCAATAAGTCAGCATGTCAATTTCCCATCAACAGTTATATAACATAAGACTTTCATTACATTACGAACACGCATTCTACGAATTTTATTAACATTTTGAATACGTATAATATATGATTTAAATTTTATGCTTATCAGCATGAGCACGCAATAAAATCATGAATTTTATTATCAATTTGAAAAAGTTTCTACATACCTTTATGATAGTCCACATTTCGAATTTAACAGCCGATAAAACCAAATTCTAATTGAATGCATTTCATAACATCCGGTTTCAGGATTAATCCGGAAGTGAGACTGTGGCTACCACACATTGAACATAATTGCTGTTTGGCGCAAGGTCGGATCTCGCCAAACCTGCGATATTCAGAGCCATCTATCGGAAAAAGGTAACTTTTCGGATCGATTTATTTCCGCCTTAATACGCAACGCGATATTTTACCACTGTATTACGAACAAAAGAGAAAACGTAGTTATAAAATTTTACCGCTTGTTCATAATACAGTAAGCAAACGTTCTTAATAGCAGACAACACGAAAGAGTTCTTAATGCCGGTGTAACACAATATTTGTATTACATGTTTCCACCCCAATTACAAATGCCAACCTAAATAATGAACTATCTAAATGCTGCAGAGGGAGCCAATCACAACAAATGCATATATAAACAGTGGTCATCCCCGTCTGCAGCAACAGCGAATGGTAGATGTGGTAGGGAATAAATGGGGGAAAGAAAAAGCGCCCCAATGCCGTATTCAAAAAAACTCCAGTCGACTTAAAACTTTTGAACGAGTCAGCATCATGTTTTTGGTTTTTGTGAAAAGTGTCTGTAGAATGTGAGCAATAGAATGGTAGCGTGTGCAAGTATGAGAGGTGCAACGGTTTTCCTACATCATTGAGATGGCACGAACATGCACGTAACACAAAGAGTAGAGGTAACCAACTTTCAATTGTCACTATTAGCACGGAAGGCACACCTTTAACGATTATTAAAATAATTAACTACCAGTTCGTATGAGTAGATCATATGAACGAGTTCGTAAATATTGAACTATAAGAACTAGTCTTTAAAGGGCTATTACGCCTGCGTAACATGTGGCACAAAAGTGCTCTCGAAGCGAGTTACGGGGATTGGCGAACATAGCGAGCAGGAGTGGAGCCTCCTAGTATTTTAAATTGAACATATAAATAAATTGATCATCATCAGTATAACCACAAATTCACCAAATGAAAAAATCTTATTTCTGTATAAACAAAACGAAGTAATTAATAAAAAATTCTCTAAAAGTAATTTTAATGAAACATTTGAATGACATGGTGGGTGAAATTTAATATCACAACTAAATTGAATATTTTTATCAAGACGGGACTGAGTATACATTTCGGGGCAATCATTTCGGGGCATGGAAGCCCATAGAAATTTCCCCCTCGATATCCGAGTGTTATCCCAGCGGGGAGAGCAAACTCAAGGATTAGACATGCGTCGGGTCAGCCCAGTGGTTAAGGCACAGGGATTTCACTCAGAGGAACCGAGTTTGATTCTCACCTCTGCCCAAACTCTCTCCGTGTTCACGCAGAGTACAGGCAAGTTAAATATGTGGGTTTGAATGTCCTAGAAGTTAGTGATAGGAAAAAGAGGATATGGTCCCTGTAAATGTCGCCCCGCTGGATGCTGGTCTAAATTGGGTGGCACTGTCCTAGCCATCCAAACAGATACCTTGCACCTTCGGTTATACCGAAAGAAGGATAAGACGTACAATATCAACTAACTTAATACCTGCTTTTGGGACTTTGAATATCCAAAAGGGGCAAGTGTATCCTTACCCTCTTCTGTGGACACCCATAATCACTCCCCTATACTCCCTTCCTGCATACAGATCTGTAGTTCGGTCCTGATATGTATTTTATCAAAGTGATCTTGTGTTTCCCTCATATCTGTAAAAAAAGAAAACTTTCTTTTAAAATTAAACAAAAATTCTAATTCAGCGAAATCTGTTTTAAATGTTTAGAAATTTAAAAATTATTTTTATTCCTAAATAAAAGGAAACAATTTCCCTCGAAAAAGCCATCTTATTGCATTACGGATCTTCATTCTTTGCTGTGAATGCCTGAAATGTAATCTCGATGACGTCACATGCTTTGCGCCTCATGATTAGCCGGATTTGTAATGGCCCAACCCTATGTATAAAGACCTAACTTTTGATATAAAATTTGGTATTCCCAGAATGGCAACTGTGTTTGTTTATTTATATTTTCAAACGTGTTAAAAATATCTCAAAATAGTTTTACAAATTGAAATTGAAAATATGTTTATAATGCAATAAAAAAATTTCAGAAAACAGATTTTGGAATTTTATAATACATTTTAAAACAGATAAAATTAGGTAAATGTGTTCAATGTTTCTGACACCGCCCGCATTCACATGAATGAAATAACGCATTAAGTTTTCAAATGCCCCCAATTCATTCATAGCCGACCCTACTGACATTTAAAAAACTTTCTAAATTATATATTTTGATAATTAACATATTGTTAAGAAACCAACTTCTTGTGAACAACTTGACCAGATCATACTGAAGAAAAGAAAAACAGTTTATACATGATTTCTACCTAAATAACATTTCATCAAAAGAAAATTAATAAAACAGTAGCTTTTCCATGTGCCGCATTTTACGCATACAATATGCTAAAAAAGATTTGTGTAAAAGAGTGTTCCAATTCTCATAATGATTTGCACATTGCAAAAGAACTATATATTTGTGATTTGTGCCAAAAATCATTTACTCAAAATGATGATCTAGATCGACATTTGCTTACGCATACTGATGTGACACCATATGTATGTGAAATATGTAAAAAAATATTTGCACTAAAGAAATATATGTATAAACATAAATGTGTGCGCAGAACTTCAAATTCAGTTGTATATCAAATGTGTCCGAAATTACTTTCTGTTAAAGAAAATTCCGATATTATGCATTCTGGTGAGAAACTATTTATATGTAAAATATGTCAGAAATCATTTGCGCTCAAACAAAGCTTTAAAAAACATATGCTTACACATACTAAAAAGAAACCATTTGAGTGTAAAATATGTCAGAAATCATTTGCAATAAAACAAATTTTAAATCAGCATTTGCTTACACATACTGGAATGAAACCATTTATGTGTGAAGTATGTTCAAAATCATTTGCACTGAAACAAAGTTTGAATCTGCATTTGCTTACACATACTGGAGAGAAACCGTATGTGTGTGAAATATGTCAGAAATCATTTGCTAACAGTAAAACAGTAAGTAAGCATTTCCTTACACATACTGGAGAGAAAAGATTTATATGTGAAATATGTAACAAATCATTTGCACTAAAACAAAATTTAAATCGACATTTTCTTACACATACTGGCGAGAAACCATTTGTGTGTGAAATATGTCAAAAATCATTAGGTGACAAAAAAGCTTTAAGTAGACATCTCCTTACACATACTGGAGATAAACCATTTACTTGTGAAACATGTTATAAATCATTTGCAAGAAAGGATCAATTACGTCATCATAAACTTAAACACACAGATAAAAGCAAACAACCTTATTTATGATTTATGCCACGGATCTTTTATTGAAAAGAATGTTGGATCAACATTTACTCACGTATACTATAGCTAGTAAAACCATTTACTTCCAAAATATATCACACAAATTTGCAAGAAGGAATCGTTTAAATCAACAAACTTCTACACACAAATAAACTATTTGTATGCAATTTGTGCAAAAAATTTCTTATTCAAAAAACTAATATGCTGGAACAGAACCACTTGCTTGGAAATAATCAAAAATCATTTGCAGAAAGACATTATTTAAATCAACATAACTTACATGGAGATAATGGAGATAAACATGCTCAGACATACTGGAAAAAATCCATTTATTTTCAAAATATGTCAAACTTCATTTGTGCTAAAACTATTTAGTGAATATAAAATTGGGCACAGAGGAATTATTTGATAGTGCAATATGTCAGAAATCATTTATTCAGAAAATAGCTGTAGATCAGCATTTGTTATGCGTATAAAGAAGAAAACATTTGCTTGCTAAATATGAAAGAAATCATTTGCATGAAGAGATTTATTCAAATGAAAAATACTAAACATGAGTTTGTGCGCATTGAAGAAACCAGTTTACAAAATATGACAAATCATTAGCATAAAGCAATTATTAATAGAAACTTGTGTACACTGGTGAGAATCCATTTGTGTGATTAATTCTGAACTCCATTTACAGTCAAATCATGTTATGACCATGCAACATCCCAGGAGTTTTGAATTGCCTTTAGAATGAAGCCTAAAGAAGAAACAAGAGCCAAAAGAAAACATACATTGTAAAAGAACAAGAACTGGATTTTGTTTGCAGTATACTGCAGATACTGTATGGGCAATACAGGTATATTGATTTAAGCCATAAAAGTGAAAAACCTCAATCACTCACCAATTAGAAAGTTCTAGGAACAGCATTGGCCAATTGCACTTGAACGTCCAAGACACAAAGTCAAAAACATCGCCATACTTCACCAGGATGCATGGGCTGAAAAAATAGTCACTAGTAGGGCCATGTAGCACACTTCCATACAGTCAATCAGCACATTAGCATGTTTCAAATATAACACATGTGCAAAATGGCGACTAGTAGGACCACGTAGTAACCTTATTGTGATCAGCACTCTGTCAGTGCCACACACAACTACTTCCTTATAACTGCATCACCATATGTTGGCATATGCTCCTACCAGCACTACCATCCATCGAGAGGCTCTCTTAGTCATTGATCACACATATTTGAGAGAGAGAGAGAGAGACATCAAGTTAAATTTTTGTCTAAGTTGAATGGTAGATATTTCATATGAATAATGGCCTTAAATTCCATAATTATGAGCACGTAAAAATTTATTTTTAGCTACTTGAATGTGTAGAGAATGCAAATGATAAATAGGATCCTAGATCACTAATAAAACATGAGATCTTGTTTCAAATGAAGCCAAGTCATTGGTAAGTTTGTTTGACAGTGCCACCGATATGCATATGAAAATTAAATGTGTTATCAAAAGCGACACAGAGATCATCAACATAAAGGAAAACTGTTTAAATGTGTATTCGTGAATATTATGGCTCCAAATAATACTCATTACATAGCACTTAAATATATTTATGTGAAGTTTGTTTAAAATGGACCAATCATGCAATTTATGTAGTTCATTCTATAGTAAAAAGTTCATAGTCGAAGAGGTGATTTTCATATAAAATCAAAATAATAAGCATACTCTAAATGAATAATATTATTTAACATGATATTAGAAACTTTTCATTTAGTACAAAGCTCCAAATTTTAGAGAATAGTCTTGCAGTCTTTAAAAACTGTTTAATTCCTGATTTTGATTTTTAAGGACCTTAAAACTGCCAAATTTGTACCAAAGTGCTATAGCCAAATATGTAAAAAGTACAGATATTAAAGTTCAGAAATTGCTATAAAAGTAGGAAAAACTGTGTTCTGGCCAAAAGTGACAATCAGATTGCAAACTGCATACTTTTTTCCTTCACCATATGGAAAACTGTCAAGGTGTTTCATATTTTCCAGTTCCTGTTTCTTCCACTATTCTGGTAAAAACTGTACAATGATTTCCGAAAGTCTAATAATAGAATACTGCAGCACCCATAATCAGGGTATACCCAAAAAATCACAGGACCTTTTGGAGCCTTTATTTAATTTTAGTGTACAATTATATATATCCATAACTGCCTGATTTTCTGATCAGAAGTCTTGCATCTATTTTTATGATTCATTTGTAAAAATCTCTACTATACTCGTAAAAATCTTAATATCTCTAATAATAAAGCTCAATTTTTATTAACGTTGATTATTTACATAAAATATTGTCAAAAGTCTGCCAAATATTTTCAAATCAGCAGGATCCAAAATATGTCAAATTTGCTCAAATTTAAAGAAATTTTTATAAGCATTCGTCAAGATTTCTGATGTATAGTTTTGAAATTAAATAATATTATATGAATGAAATTTAATAAAACTTCATAATGTATTAAACCTAGTATACCAAACTTTATATAATGGCATATTCGTGCAACATACATAATTACGATTTATTGATAAATTACACACAGTAATATTTTACCAATATTAAATAAAGTAATAACCAAATGTACATTCTATACACTATATTGTAGTTTTACAATGTACTTTTTCTTTTTCGTATATATGAAAGTAAAGGATTCTAACATTTTATCCTTAAGAGATAATAAAGCAATGAAAAAATAAAGCACATACAGTATCGTATGCAGTTTCAAGGAATGATATACAATTAAAAATCATTCATTTCCATCACAGCGCTGCATAACCACTAAAAAGGTATGTTATTGTTGCACATTTTATAATAGATATCCTACTACGTACCTGTACATAACCTGCAATAAAAAAATGATTTGTAAAAAATATGCCTATCATTCTACTCAAAAAATGCAGACCCAGTTTTAGTTTGAAACTAATGAACTGATTATTTATTTACTTAAATTTTTATCGAGCCATGGTAAACCTTAGATAACTGGATGCGTATTTTTATTTATTTATTTATTTTTTTTAATGATAAATGTGCAATAAACCCTTGCTAAGTATTGAAGTATTTTATAGATGTTCAGCATTAAATGTTGATATATACACTGAATTTACATATTTCTTATAAAAATTTTTGCATACACATGTACTGTAATTAGATATAAGCATAGGCATTTAAAATATCTGTCTATTTTAAATAATTTATCATGCTGATTAGAATATGAAGTGGTTGACATAGCATAAAAGAAATTCGCAATAATTATTAGTTGTTAGGTTATGTACAACAGAAATGGAGCAACAAAATAGTGTATAAATATTGCAATTATGAGTGCATATTTAATGTGAAACTTTTCATACTATAAATACGAAATTTTGAAATATTAATGAAGTTTTTGAGACTGTTTACATCTTTTTAAAATGTATAATGCAATACTGAAATTCTATAAGAACTCATAAAATAATACAAAAATATAAATATAAAATAATAATGCAATAAACTATTTAATATTAATTAAAAAATGAATTTAAACATTGAGGAGATCTTTGGATAAAACTGTTCATCAAGCTGGATATATCCAATTTATCCACTTTCTCTTGATAAGAGTTCAAATCAACAACATGATTTAACCTATGTTGGGTTAACGTTCCATTTTTCCAAATCGTACTAAAATCTAATAAGCACCAGGGGAACTTAGAATTGACTTGCCTTTCAAATTTTGCGAAATTTCATCAAATAGTGTTTGAGTTTGATTGGATGCATACATTGCACACACACAAAGACGCCATGTTAAAAATGTTTTTTGAGATCTTTTTCATTTGAAATGTGTAGATCCGTTGAAATCTCGGGTTCGGATTTTCAACACAATTTAAATGGTATACTTCCCCTATACATTACAATGTATTGTAGGGAAAGTAAAAATTATGTATTATTTTCTCAACTATTTTGATCAATTTTACAAGATTCTTCATCCGCTGTTTAATATCCGAGATTAATTTCATCAGATTCCTGTTTCCTTCGTATAGTGGGAGCTTTAGTGGTCACAGGCAGTGACGAGGGATTAAACAGCTAGGCGACTGCCTTGGCCGCCATCACAGAAGCACCGAAATTGACGTTTTTATTATCTCTCAATATTAAAAAAATTAACTGATGCCGCTGTCTCCACCGTTTGACAAATTTATCGTTTCTCAAGTTTTTTTTCTTGGCGCCATAGAAACTGTAGCATATAAAAACATAAAATTGGTTACACTTGTAGAAAAATGTCTGGCGAATAAGCTGAAATAAACCATTTTTTGAGTTAAATTTTACTTTAAGAAATAATTAATGTCAAAGTCAAACACAAAATATTTGAGCTATAAGTTCACGCCCTAGACAGGCTAACAATAGAAAGACCACGAATTTTTGTAGGCATGATGTATGTTAAAAGAAATACAGAGCTTTAAGTAATCAGACAATATAAACACAATTTTAATAGTGTGTCATCTCACAACTGGAAATCAACTCGAATTAGTAATAAAATAATTTTTAAAAATGCCTTCAAGAAATTAGAATTTCTTAAACTGTTTCCTTCCTCGATTCAAGACGACACCTAAATTGAGGCGTCATGAATTGATAGCAGCTTTAAGGAAACATATTAGCTTAAATAATACCATATCCCTTTCGCAAAGCAAAACCTCTTTAGCTTTAAGCATTAAAAAGAAACTTGTTAATTTTGATGTATTGCAGAGTCCACTCTCAATGGTATAGAGCGTCGGATGACCAGTACGAAGATCAGTGAGTGGTTCGACTCCCGGTTGGGCAGCAAGGTTCTTTACAACATTGGAATTCAAAATACGGTAGGAAAAAAAACTTGTAAAATAATAATTTCTTTAGGAATTTATCATTTTTATTAATTTCATCGTAATTTTATACTAGAAAAGATTACTTAAAAGATTAAA
The DNA here is from genome assembly GCA_951213105.1 of Amaurobius ferox. Taxonomy (NCBI): domain Eukaryota; kingdom Metazoa; phylum Arthropoda; class Arachnida; order Araneae; family Amaurobiidae; genus Amaurobius; species Amaurobius ferox. Next base: position 54,569,293 of record OX578143.1, on the reverse strand, counting down.
ATGTCCATTTTGAGGGGAGGAGATGAAAAAGATTCCATAATACAAGGATAAGTGGGTCCTACTGCTAAGAGAAGGATGCCTTTTATGAAGTAATTTATAATACAGATTTACATGAAAGAAACTGCACGTTATTTGTTTCAATGACCGAATAAAGTAAGAAATACAAACCCGCAGTCTGTCAAGACTGTCTGTGTTTGGATAAGAACTGGATTTGGATTTTCTGCACTAATACAATATTTACTCATGTTTTGACGTGTACATATTACCATGCATTTGGTTTATACGAAGGAAATAGGACTATATTTTTATTCCAACGCGGAACATATATAATTTCATACGAATGACAGTTGCATTTACATAATTGTAAATACTTTAAATTCCTTAATCATAAACATTTTAACATACATAATTATTTTCTATAAGGAATGTGTTCTCATTGAAAATACCAGCATCCATGGACCACTTTTACGCTTTTTAGCACTCTGCACATAATACCTGATGTGCAATGACAACACGAAAACTTGCTATATTCCACAAATTTGTGAATCTCTACAGCAGAGGTACCCAACCTACTGCCTGCGGGCCAGGTGTGGCCCATGAGTTTTTACTCTTTCCATATTAAATATGCTATTTTTATCGAGAATTTAAAATCAGAATATAGTATTATTACGATGCCACAACTACAGTATATATATATATTTTTACCTTTTCATTTTTATTTTCTCGCCCATCCACAATCGTGGTGTTCGAAAGATTTTCTCTGCGGCTTGTAGGAGCAGAGTGCTAACGCTTTGTTACAAATTCTTTCAGAAAACGAACTTCTACAAACTTAAAAGTTTGCACAAGGACTTGCATCTGGTTTTGGTGCGATATATTTGTGCGAATTTTTTTTTTTTTTTTTTATTTATATTTTCAAAACCAGTATAGATCAGCACTAACTAATGAGCACTTGCCAACTATTTTGACGATTGCGATTGCAAATTTGGATCCTCGGTAAATATTCGTGCAAAGGAACAGCACAGTTCCATGTCCTCCATTAGTGCTGTTTGAAAATAATTTGATTGGAATATGTCTATCAATTTTTTTATTCTAAAAAAATATATTTATTCTATTGTTCAATTTGATATTTTTTTGTACTTTATTTTACAAGTAAATTTCGGGCATTGCTTTCTAAAAAATGTTTCGGCCCACTAAATAGTTGAAAACTTTTAATGTGGCTTGTTCGTCGAAAAATTTGCGCACCGCTGCTCTATAGAAACAGGCAAATTCTGTCTTACCACGCAGTCGGCAATACATTTCACAAAATTTGTGGTCAGATGGCACGATTTGTCTATGGCCAAAGCCGAACATTATTTTTTAGAACCCGCCTAAAGAAGACGTTCCCTAAGCTAGGATAACGCTAGTATCAATGTGAACGTTATTCTATCTTTTGGAATGCCGCCCCCCCCCCCTCATTAGATGGGTTTCTGTATATTTTCTAACGTAAACAGTTACTGCAGTTCGAATCACTTTATTAACTTATAAAATTAATGAAATTTTAACTCAATCAGACTTCCGAAGTTCAATTTTTGCAATATATTCCTTGCAATGATAAGTTAAACACAATGTTTTTAAATTCTTATAATGGTAGAATTTATTTGTTGTCATTATCCCTAAAATATTGCCTCCCGAGATCTGCATTTTCTGCATTCGTAGCACCTTTCAGCTTTCAGGAATTAGGAGGCTTTCTTACTTAATAAATTGCTTTAAATAACAAGTTTCAAATATGAATTAATATTAAAACCTTTTTTTTTTACAGTACATAATTTTAGACTACTTTTTTTTTCAATTTAAAAAATAAAACTCGTCGGTTTTTGTTTGTTTTTCTCATCAATTTAATATATAACAATTCCCCCCGAAATATTCACAATCAAAGCATTGTTTAGATTTTGATGTGAATGATATCTATGGTTAGAGATATATCTCTGGATGAAATTGGAACGTTGCAAAAAATGCGAAAACTATAGGCGTTTACATCTCCGAACTTAATAAATAAAAATCTAAACAATTCTGTCGAAAATATAATGCAATTGACGTACATATAGAAAAAATTTCAATATTTTAGTATTTTGAACCATTTCTTTTCGAAGAAGTTTTAGACCGAGCGAGTTTTAGCCTCGCTTACTTTTAAAATATAAAACTATATGCTTCTAAACTATAAAGAATAGATATAAAAACAGGAAGCGACACGAATGCTCTCAGTAGAAAATCCAAGTTCTAGATTAATAATTTAGTTTTACAATTATAATCTTCGAGGAATTGTCGTATCAGATTAAGAAGATTGAAAATTTTCCGTTTTCCAAGTTTGTAATGCTTATATTTCCTAAACTAAAAGTGGTAACTATAAACTATAATAGGTAATCTGTAGACCTTTGAAAGTTCTATAAAGTTATAGAATTGGTAAAATTTTAAAGTTCTCAGTTTTTGAAATGTATTGGTAATAATTTCGATATTTTACGATTGTGAACAATTTTGAAAGGGTGATTCTAATTTCGATAATTTAATATTTTTAGTTGTTTCAACAATGTCAAAAATCTGATGTGGGCAGCACATGACTTTCCTTATATAATGCAATGAATTTACTACTTTTACAGTAAAAAAATATAGTATATTTCTATTCTTTCCAAGATATTGAATTTTCGTCAATGAGTCGTCATTTGCATTGATTTAGCGTCATTTTTATCCATTTGGCAAGCTTTTCATTAATTTAGCAACATTTTAAAAAGTCGCCAAGTTGGCGACATTCCACCAAATTTGTCACCAAAATCTCGCCAAGCGTTATGGACGGAGAAATAAGTTATTCTTCCAGCAGATAAATGACTATTGGCGTTCAAATACAAAAGTATTACTCAAAGTATCTTTTTTCATGAATGGAATGAGCTGGACCCCGAGAATGATGTTACCCAATTTATCGCATGGTATTACATATGAAAAGTGAATATGTTTCTCAATGGGAAATATTTCTTTTTATTTTATATGACTTTTTGATAATTTTTTCGAAAAATGTGCAATATCTCGAGAACGGTTCATGTTAGCGTTCTAAAATTTATGTCAATCGTTTTCTAAGGAAAAATTACATAATAAATGTCTATTTGCGTAACTTTATCAGAGGTTTTGATTTTTTGACGATTTTTTCAAAATTTCACTCGAAAATTTAGGGAGGTTCTGAACATTCGACTGCGTATAAAAACAATAGGCTTTCAGTGTTTACGGATGGTAATTTTTGTACCAAATTTCGTTCGAATCGGTCCATTCGTTCGTCTGTTATCGTCCCCACAGACTCACTGACACACATACACATACTTTCACACACACACAGACATCACTTCAAAAATGTTCTATTCGTGATCAGGGATGCTTGAAACGTGCTCTCCCGTCGAAAACTCGAATTCGAATTTTCGACCCCGTCACAATACTTTCCTTATACATTATGTATAGAAGGAAAGTAAAAGTGATAAACTACCCACTAAAAAGAGGCTATTCACGTAAAAACATTTCGACTCCATAGACTGAAACCCACTACCGATTTTTTGTTTTTCGTATAGTTCAATGTTTCATTCGAATTTGCGATTTCATTTTGTCGCTAAAAAAGTATTTGAGTTTGTTATGAATTGTTAAAAGATACCTTTAAAAAGTACGGAATCTTATAACTGAATTAAAAAATCTGATGTGGGCAACACATGACTTTCCTTATATAATGAAATGAATTTACTACTTTTACAGTAAAATAAATAGGTTTTTCTTCTAGTAGATACTAATATCCTTTCCAAGATATTGAATTTCCGACAATTAGTCGTCATTTTCATTGATTTAGCGTCATTTTTATCCATTTGGCGAGATTTTCGTTAATTTGGCAACATTTCAAAAAGTCGCCAAGCGTTATGGACGAAGAAATAAGTTATTCTTACAGCAGATAAATTGGCGTTCAAATGCAAAAGTATTACTCAAAGTATCTTTTTTCATGAATGGAACGATCTAGATCCACGAGAATGATGTCACCCAATTTATCGCATGATATTATAAATGAAAAGTGAACATGTTTCTCAATAGGAAATATTTTTTTTTTCTATTTTATATGACTTTTTGATAATTTTTTTGAAAAATGTGCAATATCTCGAGAACGGTTCATGTTAGCGTTCTAAAATTTATGTCAATCGTTTTCTAATGAAAAATTACATAAGAAATGTCTATTTACGTAACTTTATTATTGGTTTTGATTTTTTGACGATTTTTTCAAAATTTCATTCGAAAATTTAGGAGGGTTCTGAACATTCGATTGCGTATAAAAACAATAGGCTTCCAGTGTTTACAGATTGTGATTTTTGTACCAAATTTGGTTCGAATCGGTCCATTCGTTCGTCAGTTATCGTCTCCACAGACCCACTGACACACACACACACACACAGACATCACTTCAAAAATCTGATGTGGGCAACACATGACTTTCCTTATATAATGTAATGAATTTACTACTTTTACAGTAAAAAAATAGGTTTTTCTTATAGTAGATATTAATATTCTTTCCAATATATTGAATTTTCGACAATTAGTCGTCATTTTCATTGATTTAGCGTCATTTTTATCCATTTGGCGAAATTTTCGTTAATTTGGCAACATTTCAAACAGTCGCCAAGTTGGCGACATTCCGCCAATTTCGTCGCCAAAATCTCGCCAAGCGTTAAGGATGAAGGAATAAGTTATTCTTACAGCAGACAAATGACTATTGGCGTTCAAATACAATTAAATACTTTTTCCATGAATGGAACGAGCTAGATCCACGAGAATGATGTCATCCAATTTGTCGCATGGTATTACCTATGAAAAGTGAACATGTTTCTCAATAGGAATTTTTTTTTTTTTTTTTTAAATGACTTTTTGATAATTCTTTTGAAAAATGTACTATATCTCGAGAACGGTTTGTGTTAGCGTTCTAAAATTTATGCCAATCGTTTTCTAATGAAAAATTACATATGAAATGTCTATTTGCGTAACTTTATTAGTGGTTTTGATTTTTTGACGATTTTTTCAAAATTTCATTCGAAAATTTAGGGGGGTTTTATACATTCGATTGCGTATAAAAACCATAGACTTCCTGTGTTTGCGGATTGTGATTTTTGTACCAAATTTGGTTCGAATCGGTCCATTCGTTCGTCAGTTATCGTCTCCACAGACTGACTGACACACACACACACACACACATACTTTCACACACACAGACATCACTTCAAAAATGTTTGATTCGTGATCAGGGATGCTTGAAACGTGCTCTCCCGTCGAAAACTCGAATTCGAATTTTCGACCCCGTCTCAATACTTTCCTTATACATTATGTATATAAGGAAAGTAACAAAGGAATAAAAAAAATCTGATATGGGCAACACATGACTTTTCTTATATAATGCAATGAATTTACTACTTTAACAGTAAAAACAATAGGTTATTCTTATAGTAGGTATATTCTTTCCAAGATATGGAATTTTCGTCAATAAGTCGTCATTTTCATTGATTAGCCTTATTTTTATCCATTTGGAGAGTTTATGGTTAATTTAGCAACATTTAAATAAGTCGCCAAGTTGCGACATTTCACCAAATTCGTCGCCAAAATTTCGCTAAGCGTTATGGATGGAGAAATAAGTTATTCTTTCAGCGAATAAATGACTATTGGAGTTCAAATACAAAAGTATTACTCAAAGTATCTTTTTTCATGAATGGGACGAGCTAGATCCACGAGAATGATATCACCAAATTTATCGCATGGTATTACATATGAAAAGTGAACATGTTTCTCAATAGGAAATATTTTTTTTATTTTATATGACTTTTTTGATAATTTTTTTGGAAAATTTGCAATATCTCGAGAACGGTTCATGCTAGCGTTCTAAAATTTATGTCAATCGTTTTCTAGTGATAAATTACATAAGATATGTCTATTTGCGTAACTTTATTAAAGGTTTTGACTTTTTAATGATTTTTTCAAAATTTCACTCTAATATTTAGGGAGGTTCTGAACATTCGATTGCGTATGAAAACAATAGGCTTCCAATGTTTACGGATTGTAATTTTTGAACCAAATTTCGTTCGAATCATCGGTCCATTCGTTCGTCAGTTATCGTCTCTACAGACTCACTGACACAGACACAGAGACATCACTTCAAAAATGTTCGATTCGTGATCAGGCATGCTTGAAACGTGCTCTGCCGTCGAAAATTCGAATTCGAATTTTCGACCCCGTCACAATACTTTCCTTATACATTATAGTATATAAGCAAAGTAATAAAAACATAATAGGATAGTGAAAAGTTTTTTGCATTTATTGTTAGTTTCTGCAATTTTATTGATAAATTTATATCCACTTTGTTATATATCCCCTTTAATAATTGTAAACATTGTCTTGTACTTTACTTTTGCATTCGAGCTCATGCAAGAATGACAGCTGCCATATATCCTTTAAGAAATTGAACACATTGAAAATCCTGACAATCATGCTCAATTGTAGAAATTTAGCGTTTAGAAAGTATCTGCAAGATTCAATTGTGAGTAGCCGAGACATGTATCAATTGTGTACATGGCCACACCCATATTTGTCCACCTATATTTTTACTTTTCGGAATTTTGGAACGCAATAAAATTTGCAATTAGAAAACGCACTAAGGAACATATACTGAATTCTCGAAAATCCAACAACGCTTTTACTATATTTATTGCGAAGATCTAATATTGATGAGAGGCTTATGCAAGTAGGGTACATAGCCTTCATTACAGAATGATCAATGGACTTAAATATACTCTTTATATTACTGGCAGTACAATTAATATCAACATCATCAGTAAACTGAAGAATTTCATATAACAGTATTAACATTTACTTATCAGATAACAATGCTGATACGACAGTAAAATTTGTTTGAACCGAAATTGAATTCAAAACTACGTTTGAAAAATGTCTTTAATTCGTTCGTTATCCAATCGTCACTGTTTGGAAACTCCTATAGCAACGGACAAGTTGTGACGTCAGTTGCAATGTCCAGTGCATAACAACTGTCGTAAAGCGAAATCTGAAATTAGCAAACCGGATCCAATAATGTTAATTTTTATGCTTTTGTTTGATATTAATTAACATGAAATAAGAAAATAGTTTGCCGCAGATGCCTTTTTCCCCCCGCAAAACTGCAAAATTGTGCGAATCTTAATTTTTTGAATGAGGCGTAATTAGAAAATAACAAGAAAGATTAATCATGCATAAAGCATTGATTACGAAACACTTTCCAACTTCAATGCAGTTTTATTTAAAAAAGTCTAAAATGCAATACATTCCTCGGTAATATTTTAAAACTTATCACAATACTACATTAATTTATTATATTTGAAAACTTAAACCATCATTGAAAAAAATGAACTTCATTCAAATGACGGCATTGAAATATAAATTGCCTGGTTTAAATATCTCTAAAATGCGATACATTCCACGGTAATATTTTTAAAACTATCATAATACTATGATAATTTATTATATTTGAAAACTTCATCGAAAACAACGGAAATTAATTCAAATGGCGTCATAGAAAAAATAACACGCCTGGAGATTTTATATAGATATATTTTTTATTTATGTATATATTTATATTATATAATATAATATATATATATATATATATATAACATATATAGATATATTTTTTATTATAGATATATTTATATATATATTTTTTATAGAGTTATCTATAAAAAATAATTTTATAGATAACTCTATAAAAACAGTATTTCATTCATAACTTTCTCCCATTCATTTCATTCATCACAATACTATAATAATTTATTTTATTTAAAAATTAAGACCATGGAGCTACAAGTAATTAAACTCTATGCTTAAAACTTCATCGAAAAAAATCGTCCTTCTCTTTATAAAATCAATTAATATTTCATTCATATCAGCCATGCAGACTCCATGGGCTAAATTATTTTGTGTTAAAGAAATACAGCAATTCTAATACAACTCATTCAACATATTTTGCTGTTTACATTTTACATAAGCGAAAAATAGGCTTCGTTGTCGAAATAATCAAATTTGGATAATCATTTAAACTCAAATATATTGTATTTGCGTTGTTTCAGTATGTAGATGCACAGAATTTAAGCAAAAATAAAGTAGTTTTAGGACGGATACAACACGCAATATGAATTAAAAAGAACTTAAAAAATCACGATTTTGAAACAAAATGGATGCCATATATCATTTTGAAGTGGATCATGCGATCTTTTCATATCATGGTCACGTGATCGTTTCATATAAGAGGTGTAATTATTATTTTAATTTTTATTTTAAAAACTACTGCATATATTTCGCTGAATTTTTTTTTATATATTTTATGGAACAATTTGAATATTACCTAAAATTTTCGAATCAATTTGTGAATTTTAAATCCGCTTAAAAAATGTTTGAAGAATTAGGTCCCATAGGGCTCAATGTATTTCATTTTTTCAACCCGGGTTCAATCCAAAACTAATTGGGTGATATTATTCTTTTATATTCCCATAGGTCCTACAGATCGTCTGAACAACATACTAAAATTTCATTTTGATTAAGTCATTTTTACAGCAGTTATCGTGTTAACGGACAGACAGACAGACAGAATGAACACTTTTCAACTTTGTTGTAAAGTGTTAATAACAAGAAAGATCAATCATGCATAAAGCATTGATTATGAAACACTTTTTAACTTCAATGCAATTTTATTTAAACATCTCTAAAATGCGATACATTCCTCGGTAATATTTTTAAAATTATCAGAGTACTACAATAATATATTATATTTGAAAACATCATCGAAAACAAATTAACTTTATTCAAATGACGTCATCGATATATAACACGCCTGGCTCTCTCTATAAAAGCAGCATTTCATTCATAAACATTTTTCCAATCCTTTCATTCATCACAATACTATAATAATTTATTTTATTTAAAAACTTAAAGCCATGTAGGTACAAGTAATTTAACTCTATGCTTAAAACTTCATCCAAAAAAATCGTTTGCTTCTCTGCGTAAAGTCAATAAATGTTTCATTCATATCAGCTATATTACAGATTCAATGAGTTAAATAATTTTGCGTTAAAGAAATGCAGCAATTCTTATACAACTTATTCTGCATTTTTTGGTATTTACATTCTCCGTAAGTGAAAAGTAGGCTTCGTTGCAGAAATAATCAAAGTTGGATTATCATTTAAACACATCTATGTTGTAATAGTGTTGTTGCAATATGTAAATGCACAGAATTTAAGCAAAAATAAAGAGGTTTTAAGACGGATACAACACTCAATATGAATTAAAAAGAACTCTAAAAATCACGATTTTGAGAAAGATAATTGCCATATTTTATTTTGAAGTGGGTCACGTAATCTCTCCATATAAAGCGTGTAATTATTATTCTAATTTTTATTTAAAAAACTACTGAATATATTTGACTGAAATGTTTTTATATATTTTATGGTATAATTTGAATATTTCATAAAACTTTAGAAGCAATTTCTGAATTTTAAATCCGCCTAAAAAATGTTTGAAACATTAGGTCCCATAGGGTTCAATCCAAAACTAATTGGGTGATATTATTCATTTATATTCCCATAGGTCCCACAGACCGTCTGAACAACATACTAAAATTTCATTTTGATAAAGCCATTTTTACAGCCGTTATCGTGCTAACGGACAGACAGAATGAACAAAGTCATAAACACTTTTCAACTACATTGTAAAGTGTTAAAAAATAAGATATAGATATTTCAATGTATAAATAAACATGAACAATTTGTCTTTTGAATTAGACAGAACGTTCTTCGATTTCCCAATGATGTCAAGATGGAAACTCTGATGATGTCAAGATGGAAATGATGATGTCAAGATGGAAATTTTTTATCGCCGTATAATCGTTTTGTGGGAATATCACTCAAAACCATACACATGATAAAATAACTGAAACAAGAAAGATCAATCATGCATAAGCATTGATTATGAAACACTTTCCAACTGAAATGTAATTTCATTTAAAAATTTCTAAAATGTGATTCATTCAGTGGTAATATCTTTTACATTATCACAGTACTACAGTAATTTATTATACTTAAATATTTAAAACTGCATCGAAATATAAATCATCTGATTCTTTATGCAAAATCAATGAATATTTCATTCATATAACTTGTATTTCAGACTCCAGAGCTAAATAATTTTGTGTGAAAAAAATTCAGCAATTCTTATGTAATTCATCTTACAATCGCTTGAGATATTTGCATTCTGCATATGTTAAAATTAGGCTTCCTTGAAGAAATAAAAAAAGTTTAGGGATCATTTAAAATCACAACTATTGTAATTGCATAGGCACGGAATTTAGATACACAGATAATACACAGATAATATATATGTGTATGTGTATGTACTCAAAGTATTGGAATCGTGCCGAAGATCGGAACTCGAATTTTCAAAGGATCTACACGTTTTGGGACTTCTAGAACACGAAAAAACTACTTTTAGGAAGACGTCTGTGTGTGTAAGGGTGTATCTGTGTATGTTTCTGTGTGTCTGTGTGGATATTACATCCACCCTAATTGAAAAACTAATGGACCGAATTTCATACAATTTGGTAGGTATGTTTTTTGTGGGAAATCCTGATGTTCATTAGATTATAGTACGATTCGCAATAAAAGAATCTGCCTTCTTTGCGAAATGGCCGCAGAAATTGCCTTTATCCACTCTAGCTAAAAACTAATGAACCAAATTTAACAAAATTTGGAGTATAATATTTCAATAACCTACAAGTGATTTATATACCAAATTTAACAAAATTTTGTATATAAATAATTTGTAGGTTATTCTACTACGATTCGGGAAAAAGGAACGGGCTATTTTTGCGAAATGGCCAGCAAAAATCGTTATATATAAAAATAAAAGACTACGTGTGCTCAATTATATCAATTAAATTCCTATTTGATATGTGATTTTTGACAACAAAAAGAATAAGACTAACCCCATTACTCTAGGACTAGCCGTTCTTGAGATATTCTAGTTTTTTCGCGTTTTCGCTACGCCACCTTTGACAATAAGTCCAGCTATCAAATGAGAACCAAATTTAAGTTTAACGTGTAAATTTAATGTCATTTAAAATACTTATGTTGTGCAGATAAACTCAAATTATCATTGAATAAATAAAGAGAACGTGAATATGAGTCTGCAGAGAAAGACATGTGCTGTCCACATCAGAATTTTTAACAATATTACACCAATGATTTATAGAAGTGAACGGGGATTATTTTCAGGCCATTTCGAAAAAAATGTATAATCTATATTTAAAGATCCATCAAATTTTTGTCGAATAAAATGTTCAACAAATTTAAGCTGTGTACCAAATTTTAACTCTCTAGGACGTAGGAAAGTGCATTTAAAATGCCATCAATTAAATTTATCAAGAAGAGTTATATAAAATTTAAAAAAAATGAAAAATTGTTATCTACCAAATTTATTTTAAAATATGAAGCCACTCCCATATGCAAAACGTTTAAACAAATGGAGAGATATTTATTATATAATATCTCTCTCTTTTCTTTCTGGAAGATATCCCAAAGTCAGAATTTAATTGAATTTGTTTTTTTCCCTATATTAAATAATTTTTTTATTTAAAAAACTACTTAACATATTTTACTGAATTTTTTTTTATATATTCTATGGGATAATGTGAATATTTCCTAAAAATTTCGAAGCAATTCGTGAATTTTAAATTTACTTAAAAAATGTTTGAAAAATTAGGTCCCATAGGGTTCAATGTATTTCATTTTTTCAACCCGGGTTCAATAAAAAACTAATTGGGTGATATTATTTATTTATATTCCCATAGGTCCTACAGACCGTCTGAACAACATACTAAAATTTCATTTTGATAAACTCATTTTTACGGCAGTTATCGTGCTAACGGACAGACAGACAGACAGACAGACAGAATGAACAAAGTCATAAACACTTTTCAACTTTGTTGTAAAGTGTTAATAATTTGAATTAAAAATAATTGACGATGTCTGTCATCCTGGAAGTGAGCTGACACAGTACCAAATTTTGTGGCTTTCTGCAGCTTAGACTCGCATCACAGACGACACACAAAGATAGAAAGATAGGTATCTTCTTTTAATATATAAGCTCGAAAGGTTGGTATTAGGGGAAGGAGGGTGCAGGGCCCTGTGGATACCACCGCACTGGGTCCCGGTATAAATCCCGGATAGCTGGGAAGGTGGCACTTCCCAGCTGTCCAAACAGATACCTTACATCTTCGAGTAAGTCAGACGGTTTGTGTCGAAGAAAAATAATATGTAAGCTAAATATGGAAGACGAGGGCAAATTTTTGAGCAGCATTACAAATCACTATTTCCGAAGGTACTAAAATGTATAACAAAAATTACGGAAATTTAAATAACGTTTCGGTGTAGATTTCATATTAGCACTTATTTTGCTATTTCAAATATAAATTTAATTTTTCTTTTAGACCGACAGTTCATTGGTGAATTTTTTGTACAGCCATTTGTTTAACCCAAAACAGATAATGTGTTTCTATCTTCCCACAAAGTATATCACCGAAACTAAACAATGAAATGGTTTGCATAGAATCCATAGGTATCGATAATATTTTAATAGTGTATTTTATATAAGAGTGAGTTCATTTAATTGGTAGATTAGCCATTTGATGAAAGCAAAATCTAGGAAGCTGCCCCGAACAAGGCTGCAGCTAATTTAAATACATAGAACAGATAATTTATATACATAGAACTAAGCACGACCTAAAATATTTTAGCGCAGGCCGTGGTAGAAGTTTTCAGGCTAAGAGCTATTTCTAATTTTCTCAAAGTGTCACTGTCCACCGTATATTTATTACAGTGTAATAAAAATAATAATAATTACATCATAATCCCAGAGTATGTGGAGTATGCTCTTCCAAAGGAAAGTGCAGCAAAAACTCAATATGTTTGTAAAACAAAACTTGCATCATTGTATGTAGGTAAATGCTTACAGTATACTTTTCCCGAGAAGTTATTAAATATATATAATAAGTTTCATTTCAAGTAATGCTGTATAAATAAAGTTTATTGAAGCTTTTTTAGATGTTTTGATGTTACTTGGGGGGGGGGGGGGGAATCCCAGACTATGTGGAGTATGTTCTTCCAAAGGAAAGTGCAAAGAAACTCGATATGTTTATAAAACTTGTGTATCATTACACGTAGGTACATGCTTACAGTATACTGTTCCTGAAAAAAATATTAAATATGTGTAGTAAGTTTCATTTCAAGTAATGCTATGTAAATAAAGTTTATTCAAGCTTATTTAGATGTTTTGATTTTACTTGTGGGGGGGGGGGGATCCCCGAGTATGTGTAAATAAAGTTTATTGAAGCTTATTTAGATGTTTTGATGTTACTTGAGGGGGGGGGAATTCCCAGATATGTGTGCTCGTCCAAAGGAAAATGCAGTGAAATTCGATATGTTTGTAACACTTGAGTACCATTGTACTTAAGTAAATGCTTTACAGTATACCGTTGCCGAAAAAATAATTAAATATATGCAGTAAGTTTCATTTCAACGCATGCTGTGTAAATAAAATTTATTCAAGTTTATTTAGATGTTTTGATTTTACTTGGGGGTGGGGGATCTCAGAGTATGTGTAAATAAAGTTTATTGAAGCTTATTTAGATTTTTTGATGTTACTTGGGGGGGGGGGGGGAATCCCAGACTATGTGGACTTTCCTCTTCCAAAGGAAAGGGCAGTGAAACTCGTTATGTTTATGAAACTTGTGTATCATTGCACCTAAGTAAATGCTTACAGTATATACTTCCTGAAAAAAATATTAAATAAGTGTAGTAAGTTTCATTTCAAGTAATGCTGTGTAAATAAAGTTTATTGAAGCTTATGTAGATGTTTTGATGTTACTTGGGGGGGGGGGGGGATCCCAGACTATGTGGAGTATGCTCTTCCAAAGGAAAGGGCAACGAAACTCGATATGTTTATAAAACTTGTGTATCATTGCGCGTAGGTACATGCTTACAGTATACTATTCCTGAAAAAAATATTAAATATGTGTAGTAAGTTTCATTTCAAATAATGCTATGTAAATAAAGTTTATTCAAGCTTATTTAGATGTTTTGATTTTACTTGTGGGGGGGGGGGGATCCCAGAGTATGTGTAAAAAATTTATTAAAGCTTATTTAGATGTTTTGATGTTACTTGGGGGGGAATCGCAGATATGCTCGACCAAAGGAAACTGCAGTGAAACTCGATATGTTTGTAACACTTGAGTACCATTGTACATAAGTAAATGCTTTACAGTATACCGTTCCCGAAAAATTAATTAAATATATGCAGTAAATTTCATTTCAACGCATGTTGTGTAAATAAAATTTAATTAAGCTTATTTAGATGTTTTGATGTTACTTGGGGGGGGGGGGGGTCCCAGATATTCTCGTCCAAAGGAAAATGCAGTGAAACTCGATATGTTTGTTAGACTTGAGTACCATTGTGCTTAAGTAAATGCTTTACAGTATACCGTTCCCGAAAAAATAATTAAATATATGCAGTAAGTTTCATTTCAACGCATGCTGTGTAAATAAAATTTATTCAAGCTTATTTATATGTTTTAATTTTATTTGGGGTTGGGGATCTCAGAGTATGTGTAAATAAAGTTTATTGAAGCTTATTTAGATGTTTTGATGTTACTTGGGGGGGGGGGGTCCCAGATATTCTCGTCCAAAGGAAAATGCAGTGAAACTCGATATGTTTGTTAGACTTGAGTACCATTGTGCTTAAGTAAATGCTTTACAGTATACCGTTCCCGAAAAAATAATTAAATATATGCAGTAAGTTTCATTTCAACGCATGCTGTGTAAATAAAATTTATTCAAGCTTATTTATATGTTTTGATTTTATTTGGGGGTGGGGATCTCAGAGTATGTGTAAATAAAGTTTATTGAAGCTTATTTAGATGTTTTGATGTTACTTGGGGGGGGGGGGGGGGTCCCAGATATTCTCGTCCAAAGGAAAATGCAGTGAAACTCGATATGTTTGTTAGACTTGAGTACCATTGTGCTTAAGTAAATGCTTTACAGTATACCGTTCCCGAAAAAATAATTAAATATATGCAGTAAGTTTCATTTCAACGCATGCTGTGTAAATAAAATTTATTCAAGCTTATTTATATGTTTTGATTTTATTTGGGGGTGGGGATCTCAGAGTATGTGTAAATAAAGTTTATTGAAGCTTATTTAGATGTTTTGATGTTACTTGGGGGGTGTCCCAGATATTCTCGTCCAAAGGAAAATGCAGTGAAACTCGATATGTTTGTTAGACTTGAGTACCATTGTGCTTAAGTAAATGCTTTACAGTATACCGTTCCCGAAAAAATAATTAAATATATGCAGTAAGTTTCAATTCAACGCATGCTGTGTAAATAAAATTTATTCAAGCTTATTTATATGTTTTGATTTTATTTGGGGGTGGGGATCTCAGAGTATGTGTAAATAAAGTTTATTGAAGCTTATTTAGATGTTTTGATGTTACTTGGGGGGGGGGGGGGGTCCCAGATATTCTCGTCCAAAGGAAAATGCAGTGAAACTCGATATGTTTGTTAGACTTGAGTACCATTGTGCTTAAGTAAATGCTTTACAGTATACCGTTCCCGAAAAAATAATTAAATATATGCAGTAAGTTTCATTTCAACGCATGCTGTGTAAATAAAATTTATTCAAGCTTATTTATATGTTTTGATTTTATTTGGGGGTGGGGATCTCAGAGTATGTGTAAATAAATTTTATTGAAGCTTATTTAGATGTTTTGATGTTACTTGGGGGGGGGGGGGGGTCCCAGATATTCTCGTCCAAAGGAAAATGCAGTGAAACTCGATATGTTTGTTAGACTTGAGTACCATTGTGCTTAAGTAAATGCTTTACAGTATACCGTTCCCGAAAAAATAATTAAATATATGCAGTAAGTTTCATTTCAACGCATGCTGTGTAAATAAAATTTATTCAAGCTTATTTATATGTTTTGATTTTATTTGGGGGTGGGGATCTCAGAGTATGTGTAAATAAAGTTTATTGAAGCTTATTTAGATGTTTTGATGTTACTTGGGGGGGGGGGGGTCCCAGATATTCTCGTCCAAAGGAAAATGCAGTGAAACTCGATATGTTTGTTAGACTTGAGTACCATTGTGCCTAAGTAAATGCTTTACAGTATACCGTTCCCGAAAAAATAATTAAATATATGCAGTAAGTTTCATTTCAACGCATGCTGTGTAAATAAAATTTATTCAAGCTTATTTATATGTTTTGATTTTATTTGGGGGTGGGGATCTCAGAGTATGTGTAAATAAAGTTTATTGAAGCTTATTTAGATGTTTTGATGTTACTTGGGGGGGGGGGGTCCCAGATATTCTCGTCCAAAGGAAAATGCAGTGAAACTCGATATGTTTGTTAGACTTGAGTACCATTGTGCTTAAGTAAATGCTTTACAGTATACCGTTCCCGAAAAAATAATTAAATATATGCAGTAAGTTTCATTTCAACGCATGCTGTGTAAATAAAATTTATTCAAGCTTATTTATATGTTTTGATTTTATTTGGGGGTGGGGATCTCAGAGTATGTGTAAATAAAGTTTATTGAAGCTTATTTAGATGTTTTGATGTTACTTGGAGGGAAGGGGAATCCCAGACTATGTGGAGAATGCTCTTCCAAAGGAAAGTGCAGCGAAACTCGATATGTTTATAAAACTTGTGTATCATTGCACGTAGCTAAATGCTTACAGTATATAGTTCCTGAAAAAAATATTAAATATGTGTAGTAAGTTTCATTTCAAGTAATGCTGTGCAAATAAAACTTATTGAAGCTTATTTAGATGTTTTGATTTTACTTGTGGGGAAGGGGAATCCTCGAGTACGTGTAAATAAAGTTTATTGAAGCTTATTTAGATGTCTTGTTATTACTTATGGGGGGGATACCAGAGTTTATGTAAATAAAGTTTATTGTAGCTTATTTAGATGTTTTGATTTTACTTGCGGGGGGGGGGGGGGGGAGGGGGAATCCAAGAGTATGTGGAGTATGCTCTTCCAAAGGAAAGTGCAGCAAAAACTCGATATGTTTGTAAAACAAAACTTGCATCATTGAATGTAGGTAAATGCTTACAGTATACTGTTCCCGAGAAGTTATTAAATATATATAGTAAGTTTCATTTAAAGTAATGCTGTGTAAATAAAGATTATTTAAGCATTTTTTACATGTTTTGATGTTACTTGGAGGGGGGGGGGGAATCCCAGACTATGTGGACTATGCTCTTCCAAAGGAAAGTGCAGTGAAACTCCATATGTTTATAAAACTTGTGTATCATTGGACGTAGCTAAATGCTTACAGTATACTCTTCCTGAAAAAAATATTAAATATGTGTAGTAAGTTTCATTTCAAGTATTGCTATGTAAATAAATTTATTCAAGCTTATTTAGATGTTTTGATTTTACTTGAGGGGAGGGGGAATCCCAGAGTATGCGTAAAAGAGTTTATTAAAGCTTATTTAGATGTTTTGATGTTACTTGGGGGGAATCCCAGATATGCTCGACCAAAGGAAAATGCAGTGAATCTCGATATGTTTGTAAAACTTGAGTACTGTTGCACATAGGTAAATGCTTTACAGTATACCATTCCCGAAAAAATTATTAAATATATGCAGTAAGTTTCATTTCAACACATGCATTGTAACTAAAGTTCATTCAAGCTTATTCAGATGTTTTGATTTTACTTGGGGGGATCTCAGAGTATGTGTAAATGAAGTTTAATGAAGCTTATTTAGATGTTTTGATGTTACTTGGAGGGGGGATTCCCAGATATGCTCGTCCAAAGGAACATGCAGTGAAAATCGATATGTTTGTAACACTTGAGTACCATTGTACATAAGTAAATGCTTTACAGTATACCGTTCCCGAAAAAATAATTAAATATATGCAGTAAGTTTCATTTCAACGCATGCTGTGTAAATAAAATTTATTCAAGCTTATTTATATGTTTTGATTTTATTTGGGGGTGGGGATCTCAGAGTATGTGTAAATAAAGTTTATTGAAGCTTATTTAGATGTTTTGATGTTACTTGGGGGGGGGGGGGGGGTCCCAGATATTCTCGTCCAAAGGAAAATGCAGTGAAACTCGATATGTTTGTTAGACTTGAGTACCATTGTGCTTAAGTAAATGCTTTACAGTATACCGTTCCCGAAAAAATAATTAAATATATGCAGTAAGTTTCATTTCAACGCATGCTGTGTAAATAAAATTTATTCAAGCTTATTTATATGTTTTGATTTTATTTGGGGGTGGGGATCTCAGAGTATGTGTAAATAAATTTTATTGAAGCTTATTTAGATGTTTTGATGTTACTTGGGGGGGGGGGGGTCCCAGATATTCTCGTCCAAAGGAAAATGCAGTGAAACTCGATATGTTTGTTAGACTTGAGTACCATTGTGCTTAAGTAAATGCTTTACAGTATACCGTTCCCGAAAAAATAATTAAATATATGCAGTAAGTTTCATTTCAACGCATGCTGTGTAAATAAAATTTATTCAAGCTTATTTATATGTTTTGATTTTATTTGGGGGTGGGGATCTCAGAGTATGTGTAAATAAAGTTTATTGAAGCTTATTTAGATGTTTTGATGTTACTTGGGGGGGGGGGGGGGGTCCCAGATATTCTCGTCCAAAGGAAAATGCAGTGAAACTCGATATGTTTGTTAGACTTGAGTACCATTGTGCCTAAGTAAATGCTTTACAGTATACCGTTCCCGAAAAAATAATTAAATATATGCAGTAAGTTTCATTTCAACGCATGCTGTGTAAATAAAATTTATTCAAGCTTATTTATATGTTTTGATTTTATTTGGGGGTGGGGATCTCAGAGTATGTGTAAATAAAGTTTATTGAAGCTTATTTAGATGTTTTGATGTTACTTGGGGGGGGGGGGGGTCCCAGATATTCTCGTCCAAAGGAAAATGCAGTGAAACTCGATATGTTTGTTAGACTTGAGTACCATTGTGCTTAAGTAAATGCTTTACAGTATACCGTTCCCGAAAAAATAATTAAATATATGCAGTAAGTTTCATTTCAACGCATGCTGTGTAAATAAAATTTATTCAAGCTTATTTATATGTTTTGATTTTATTTGGGGGTGGGGATCTCAGAGTATGTGTAAATAAAGTTTATTGAAGCTTATTTAGATGTTTTGATGTTACTTGGAGGGAAGGGGAATCCCAGACTATGTGGAGAATGCTCTTCCAAAGGAAAGTGCAGCGAAACTCGATATGTTTATAAAACTTGTGTATCATTGCACGTAGCTAAATGCTTACAGTATATAGTTCCTGAAAAAAATATTAAATATGTGTAGTAAGTTTCATTTCAAGTAATGCTGTGCAAATAAAACTTATTGAAGCTTATTTAGATGTTTTGATTTTACTTGTGGGGAAGGGGAATCCTCGAGTACGTGTAAATAAAGTTTATTGAAGCTTATTTAGATGTCTTGTTATTACTTATGGGGGGGATACCAGAGTTTATGTAAATAAAGTTTATTGTAGCTTATTTAGATGTTTTGATTTTACTTGCGGGGGGGGGGGGGGAGGGGGAATCCAAGAGTATGTGGAGTATGCTCTTCCAAAGGAAAGTGCAGCAAAAACTCGATATGTTTGTAAAACAAAACTTGCATCATTGAATGTAGGTAAATGCTTACAGTATACTGTTCCCGAGAAGTTATTAAATATATATAGTAAGTTTCATTTAAAGTAATGCTGTGTAAATAAAGATTATTTAAGCATTTTTTACATGTTTTGATGTTACTTGGAGGGGGGGGGGGAATCCCAGACTATGTGGACTATGCTCTTCCAAAGGAAAGTGCAGTGAAACTCCATATGTTTATAAAACTTGTGTATCATTGGACGTAGCTAAATGCTTACAGTATACTCTTCCTGAAAAAAATATTAAATATGTGTAGTAAGTTTCATTTCAAGTATTGCTATGTAAATAAATTTATTCAAGCTTATTTAGATGTTTTGATTTTACTTGAGGGGAGGGGGAATCCCAGAGTATGCGTAAAAGAGTTTATTAAAGCTTATTTAGATGTTTTGATGTTACTTGGGGGGAATCCCAGATATGCTCGACCAAAGGAAAATGCAGTGAATCTCGATATGTTTGTAAAACTTGAGTACTGTTGCACATAGGTAAATGCTTTACAGTATACCATTCCCGAAAAAATTATTAAATATATGCAGTAAGTTTCATTTCAACACATGCATTGTAACTAAAGTTCATTCAAGCTTATTCAGATGTTTTGATTTTACTTGGGGGGATCTCAGAGTATGTGTAAATGAAGTTTAATGAAGCTTATTTAGATGTTTTGATGTTACTTGGAGGGGGGATTCCCAGATATGCTCGTCCAAAGGAACATGCAGTGAAAATCGATATGTTTGTAGCACTTGAGTACCATTGTACATAAGTAAATGCTTTACAGTATACCGTTCCCGAAAAAATAATTAAATATATGCAGTAAGTTTCATTTCAACGCATGCTGTGTAAAAATTTATTCAAGCTTATTTAGATGTTTTGATTTTACTTGGGGATGGGGGATCTCAAAGTTTGTGTAAATAAAGTTTATTAAAGCTTATTTAGATGTTTTGATGTTACTTGGGGGGAAGAATCCCAGACTATGTGGACTCTGCTCTTCCAAAGGAAAGTGCAGTGAAACTCGATATGTTTATAAAACTTGTGTATCATTGCACCTAAGTAAATGCTTACAGTATATAGTTCCTGAAAAAAATATTAAATATGTGTGGTAAGTTTCATTTCAAGTAATGCTGTGTAAATAAAGTTTATTGAAGCGTATTTAGATGTTTCGATTTTATTTGTGGGGGAGGGGGAATCCCCGAGTATGTGTAAATAAAGTTTATTGAAACTTATTTAGATGTTTTGATATTACTTGGGGGGAATACGAGAGTATGTGTAAATAAAATTTATTAAAGCTTATGTAGATGTTTTGATGTTACTTGGGGGGGGGGATCCCAGAGTATGTGGAGTATGCTCTTCCAAAAGAAAGTGCAGCGAAACTCGATATGCTTATAAAACTTGTGTATCATTGCACGTAGGTAAATGCTTACAGTGTATATTTCCTGAAAAAATATTAAGTATTTGTAGTAAGTTTCGTTTCAAGTAATGCTGTGTAAATAAAATTTATTGAAGCTTATTTAGATGTTTTGATTTTACTTTTGGGGGAGGGAGAATCCCCGAGTATGTGTAAATAAAGTTTATTGAAGCTTATTTAGATGTTTTGATGTTACTTGGGGGGGGATCCCAGAGTATGTGGAGTATGGTCTTCCAAAGGAAAGTGCAGTGAAACTCGATATGTTTCTAAAACTTGTGTACCATTGCACATAGGTAAATGCTTTACAGTATACCGTACCCGAAAATAATTATTAAATATATGTAGTAAGTTCCATTTCAACGTTTGCTGTGTAAATAAAGTTTATTCAAGCTTATTTAGATGTTTTGGTTTTACTTGGGGGGGAGGAATCCCTGAGTATGTGGAAATAAAGTGTATTGAAGCTTATTTAGGTGTTTTGATGTTTCTTGGGGGGGGGGGGGATCCCAGAGTATGTGAAGTATGCTCTTCAAAAGGAAAGTGCAGTGAAACTCGATATGTTTGTAAAACTTGTGTAGCATTGCACATAGGTAAATGCTTTATACCGTACCCAAAAAAATTATTAAATATATGTAGTAAGTTTCATTTCAACGCATGATGTGTAAATAAAGTTTATTGAAGCTTATTTAAATGTTTTGATTTTATTTTCAACTGCTGAAACATAGCCCACTACCCAGAATATCTTTGGCTTGAAATAGTCAGTCAGCAATATGTTAAGACTTATTTTTGATCTCTACAAGATCTCTTTCAATATGCTCTGTAAAAGTACAAACCATATAACATGTGTTATTCCACAGACGATAGATGTGCTGAATGCATTTTTATTTCATTCAATCGTGAATTGCTTATGTATAAAGTTTTTGCAATATTTCACCTCTAATTATAATCATTTGTCGAGATTTTTAAAGCAGAACAATAGTGTTGTGAAATATAGTGTTATGAATATCAAGACTTCTTGATATGATCTTATTACTTCTCGAAAACGTAAGAACATACCTACTTGCATTTTACTTTTATGCCACTGCATGTTACCGATAACTTTCTAGAAGAAACTCCTGTGTATACCAATGCTGTCATGATTTTTTTTTAAAGAAGCGTTATTGAATAGATCATTTTTAGGCATGTGTATATAAAGTAACAATCCCATTTATTTATTTTCTTTTACCTGCACATTGCTATATTTAATGTAAAACTAAGTTTTATTCACAATGCAGGGGTGGAAAATCTGCGCCAATTGCGCCAAACTGCTACAATTTCCGTTCACTGCTACATCGTGCTACAAAAGTACCTAAAATCTCAATATCTGCGCCAAACTGCGCCAAAAACGCAATTTTTTTACACATGCAAAAGCGAAAGTTCCGCACTGATCGGTCCGAAATACGAGAAGAAAAATCCGGTTATCTACAGTTATTCGGCGCGATTTCAGACCGCATTTTCAGTAAAACAAGTTTGCGTATCACATGACCACATCACGAGTACTTTAAGAGTACAACCTTGAAAATTCGGACTTTTCCGATTCCGGATTATAGAATTTTAATAAAATTCAGATTTAATATTAACTAAATACACTATAAAGCACTATCTTTAGTAAAAATAATGACAAAAGTTAAGTTAATAAATTAAAACATATTATTTAATCTAAAAAATAGGGCAAAAGAAATTTCTAAGAAAAAATATATACACATTAGTAATTTAGAATGTGTGAACGAAACGAAATGATAAAATTACATTTTATCATTTCGTTTAAATATTTGAATTAACATTTGTTATTTCATTAATTTTAGTTTATGAGAAAGCAGTTTTCTTTATCCTTTATATCTGTTCTTTATCATTATATTCTTTCTTTATCATTATATCTGTTCGGTTTTAAAGCTTCTTTATTCAAGACCTTTAATTACATGATCGATTGTTTGCATAAGATTATCAATGGGTATTTTTTCTTCTCCACATTTATCATCCCTACTTTGATATTTTTTTATTTAATATCATATCGCGAATTTTGCCATCACTTCATTTATTTACGATTGGTGCATCATCATCACAGTGCAGAACTTCCGTTTTATCGGCTTTGTCGAGATTTAATGAAGCACCAGAAGAATTTAATGTAGCACCGAGATTTAGTAAAGCGCGAGGATTAGCACTTTTGCTAATATATTTAAATGTGTAAATGCGTTTAAACCGTTTTCGCTATTAACGAACGAAAAGCAAAAAATAAGAATTTAAAAGTTTTATTTATTTTCTAGCATCTATATAATGTTATGTTTAATATAAGGCTGATGACTCTGAAAAAAGTAAAAACTTTATTAGTAATAGTCATATATGTAAAAAATATCGCAGTAGATAAAATAAATGTCTTTCCTAAAAAAGAAAAATATCTCTCCTCTCAATGATTTTTCTAAATTACGATGAGTCATTACTAGGCTGCTGCAACACCGGGACGTGGTGGGGCAGAGAAAGGGAAGAAAGGAATTTGCTTAGTTCCTAATCGTAAACACAGCTGACCCCTTTGAGAGGTCTGTATGTTAATGACCTTGGTGCTCGGTTCTGTGCGATACGATATTATTTAGTTATTCATTTGCTATTTATAGTATGTAAGTATGGCTTTCTAAACAAAAAAGGCAAAATATATTGTAGATTTTAAGCTGACACGTTCGACGAAAACGAAAAAATCGTCAGATATTGGGAGGGAGAGGAAATTCTGAAGACAAAACAGAATTCATTGAAGAATGGGATTCGTACTACGAAGTGAACAAAATAAATTTCCGTGAGCGTTAATATGAATTCTCGGGATTTTTAGATTTCATTGAACAATCTGTGATAAAATGTTACGATAACGTTTTAAACTGCTTAATATTAAAAATTACATTGTTTCAGAAAAATGTCTTTTTCAATAATGAGGAAAGGAAATTTTAATAATAAAAATTCAGTACTTAAATAACGATGTATATTTTACGCGAAATAATTCATCGGGAGTTGTGACTTGAATAATGGGGAGGAGAGATTAACGCCAACAACGTAATTCACGCTCCAACCACGAGCCGATCTACGGCCATCCATCTAAACTTTCGTTTCATTTCGGGGTTCAGAAAGTCGACCGGAAAATACGGTATTTGTTTATAAAATATAATTCCATATAAATAATCTTACCCTGTTGTTTTAAATCCGCGACTTCGTCAGTCCGGGGAAAAAAAACGAAAATTTGGAAAACAACCGGATTTTCGAGGTTGTACTGTACTATTTTTTAATAGCTTCTTTTTCAAGTTATTTTATGTTTGTTGTTTAAAAGTATAGAAATTCCGACTTTTACGAATTTTCTGCAGTTGTACCGATTTTTACTTCAGATAGATAGATCGTTAGAGATAGTCGTTAAGTACCCTTTTGCATCTATTTAAATTTTCATTTTTTAATTATTCCATATTAGAGCAACAAAACTCTTATTTTAATAGTGCGGGTAAAAAAATAAATAAATATTTTATTAAAATAAATAATTTTCACATAAATTTGCGCTGCAATTTGCCGGAACATGTATCTATTTATGTTGAACAAGTCAAAATACAGGATGATAAGAAGGAATGAAAAGTTGTGTTTAGAATAACGCGTTACACTAGCATTGCATGGATCTTCACTGGCTTTGATGAAACACTGGAAAATTTATTTCCCTCATATTATTTAATTACGGCGTTCGGTGACCAGCCCTATAGTTCTTTGCAATAGATGTCGATTGCTCACCACCGCTACGCATCTAAGTCACGGCTAACGGTGCAATTTAGGAAGTAGCTGTCGATGATCGCGGTGCAGTTTAGGAAGCAGTTTTAGATCGCGTATCTCTGCTACGCATGCAAGTCACCGCGGGCTCTCGCCTAATGTTAAGAATACTTCAGAGGGGCATGCAATCCGCGTAAGTTATATACAATAACGATGACTCCACTTCATGCAATAACGATACGCACGATGCGCGAGCATATGCAATTCGCATCGCATTACAAAATGAATCTTCTTTTATTAGCGGATGCTGGCATGCAATAACGCTATGCACTCTGAGCGGGCACATACAATCTGCGTAGCATTGAAATGGCTGTCAATCGCGCACGCGCTCATTATGCGCGTTCAAGGCCGCTCGTGTTTCGTGCACCATTTGTGCGGGAGCGTGGCACCGGTGTAGCGAATTCACAATATAAATTGCACTTTATTCGCGTATTCGCCTTTAACGCGCTACGCGGGTGCATCAATAACCAAACTCAATTCAATAAAGATTTACGCGGACTCACAACTGACAATGCTTTGCACAATAAATAAAATAGTATTAATAAATATTTTTATATGTCTTAAGCATTACTTATATTTGCATAGAAAAGTAAATTATATAATAATTATAGGGAAAATTTCGCATTTATTCGAACTTAAAACTTTCCCCACCTTATAAAATAACATTAAAATCTGTTTTTTCTTATAAGGTGTATAGATCGAAAATAAATTTTGATCATTCATAAATTTATTAAATATTTTTTATTTTACTTTTTTGGAAACTGAAGCTATGAATTATTATTTCAAATTGTAGTTACGCTAGAACCTAAAAAATACATATGAACTTTTCTAAAATGGATATTCGGAAAGTGAAATTTATAAACTAACTTCAATATTTAAATGAGAAGGAATTTAACAAGACTAAAAAAGCAATTAAATTCAGATATTCTTGATAATAGTTTGACAGTGATTTTTTATCTTTTATTAAATTTCACATTTATTAGTATTCTGTAACTTAGTGTCTTTATGTAGTCCCCTTTTCCTGGCCTTTTTTAGTCCTAGGGAAAAACTGGTTGTAATATAAAGTGATGCAAAAAAAATATTTTGTTTTAATAATAAAACTCCTGACTTTTTGAAGTTTTCCTCTTAAGATTTTGAAAATCTACTAAATGGAGATGTGAGCAATTTGTCAATAACTGAAGAACTTTTAAAATCTGTAAAAGAAGCAGGAGAAAAATATAGACAAAGAATGGAGAAAACAGCAGAAAAGGAGTTAAGCCAAAAGCTGAACACGAGAAAGATGTATTAAAGAGTTTGAAAATAGACAGTGATGAATTAAAAAAAAAAGTTACAATCATAAAAAGTGCTTTCTACAGCAGAGAAGATGATTGAAGGCAGCATAAAAAAGAAAGATTTATCAGTGATTGAAAATGGCCAAGTTCTCTTAAAAGAGGCAAAATCAAATATTGAAAAAAATCTCACAAAATTCGAAGAGCTCAGAAACTCGAATTAATTCAGTGTGTCCAAACTGTTAAAAAACAAGCATCTCGGACATAAACTATTTGTATTTTGGATAAAAAAAATTTAGTGTGTATTATTTAACTAGCAGGCAACTTCTGTTCTTTAAGATTATATAGTATCATTAAATCTTTTTCTCATTTTTCTAGCTTAACTTTTTAAGATTTAATACTCTTCATGCTTTAATTAGTGTAAAATGAAATTTTTATATGCCTAAAATAACCATCGAGTGTGCGCAACATCATTTTCTAGCTGCTACAAAACTGCTCTGCACTGCTACGAAACAGCAATATTTCCTGCTACAAAGGTGTTACAAAACTCAGTTTTCAGTTTTCCACCCCTGACAATGCCTTCTCAAGAAATATAAGGAAATTTTAAAATAAAACACGAATTTTTACGCTACACAAGAGTTTAGAAAAACTTATATTGTTGTGTATTAAATGTAGAAACTAGGAAAGCTCAAAAGAAACTTTTAAAATTTACTTCTTTTCAGAGAATTTTTTTGTATTTAAATAGCAATTAGTAAGCATTAACATTATTATAACATATAAGACTAAGAGTTCACACTTTCGTGGCTTTCAATAATACATTTTAGCATGATTTTGGGGTACTATTATTTCAGATATTCAAACAATACATTGTAAAGACACTTGCTTAATGTAAACAATATGAAGATTAAAATAAAAATAAGAAATGAAAATTTATCGATAACTTTCTGGATGATGTATAATGAACATAAAAGTAAATATATTTAAAACTGTATTAATGAAATTTATTTGAATTATTATGAAATGATAGTCTATTATAACGCTACCTTTTTTAATTTTCTGATTCATGATGAAAGCGAGACAACCGCACGTCTTTATGCTTTCTAGTTAGTTCTAGCATACATCAATATATATTGATGTACACCTAGGTTCTAAATTAAACAGATTTTTATTAAAATAAAAACCCACCAAAATACTTGGAGAAATTGTATCTTCTGTTATAAACCTAATGCACGTCCAGTGATTGCTTGTACAAATAAAACAATCTCATGATGTCACATGAATCCTCTCTACAGTTAAAAACAGGATCCCCAATAACGACAACTTTTATTTGTCTGAAACCCCCAGGGATAATAATAGGGGGGAGGGGAACAAAGTTGAATTGTACATAGGTGCCTGACAATATAATAAAAGCAAAACTGGTCCATGGATACTGATATCTGTAATGGGAGTGTCTTCCAGATGTTATGTATAGTTCAGTTATGCTAAAAGTGTGTAAATCAGAAGAAAAGTATTCAAATATTTGATTCCAGTCACAATACTTTCCTTATGTGTTAAACTCATAGCTCAAACTTTTACATCCTTTGTACGACATCACATATATTCAGATATGAAAAGATGCTTTTATAAACAAATTTGCACAACAATTTAAAAAAATTTCCATATTACCTAATTTTTTTTTAAATACTAAATATGTATTTATCAGAAAATACATATGCTTTTCTATTTT
The DNA here is from genome assembly GCA_951213105.1 of Amaurobius ferox. Classification (NCBI taxonomy): domain Eukaryota; kingdom Metazoa; phylum Arthropoda; class Arachnida; order Araneae; family Amaurobiidae; genus Amaurobius; species Amaurobius ferox. Next base: position 54,541,261 of record OX578143.1, on the reverse strand, counting down.
AATATATCGATTTAAAAATATAGAAAAAGTCCGAAGATTATAAATGAACTTGACCGACTGCACTTTGCGATACAAAATGCTCACTACAAGCAGGTTTTTTCACTTTCCCTAGTTTCATAATCTATATGCAGGGCAAGAAATTTCACTTCAGAGTTTACTTGCCAAAAGAGCTTTTCACTCACCAGTTTAATATAAATAACATTGCATAATCTGTTTGTCATTTCTAATCGAAGACAAAATTGCATTAAATAAATCTGAATATGAAGACTAAGTTATTGTGTAATTTGGTTTATTGCAGTTTGGAGAAGCATTCTACGAACAAATTTAAACAATTTTCAGCCTACGATTGCTAGCTTTATGTGGTATATCAATAACTATAAGAATATTAATAGAGATATTCAATGGAAATATGTACCCAAGAAGAAAACAAATGGATCACTTCTACAGAGTTTACTTATACATAATTATGCCTGTTTTCTCTTGCATGTCTTCAGTAATAACTAATACAGCAACAGAACAACCGACTTTTTTTATATATAAATGAGGCAGCTGCTATATTACTGTACAAGTTTACAACTCAATATATATTACTAATAAATATTGAGTTGCAATATGGGCGTTTTAAGTGCATGAAATAAAAATAGTTCATTTAAATAAACAAACTTTGATGGCGCAGATATGATTACATAATGCAAGGGTAGATGTCAACAAAGTAATTTGAAATGTTACTTACCCAATTCCTTTAGTAAACTTCCAAAATCAAATATTGTGCATATATGCTTGTAGCGGCAATATGAAATTTATATCATCAAAACACATCTTTTTATGAATATTTGTGTTAAATAATCCTAAGAGAAGATAAATCTTGATATATCTTCTCTTAGGATTAATCCTACTGAAATTATGCACTAAATGATTGTAAATTTCTAAAAATCATCTGTAATATACGGATAGACCGATGTTACAAAGAACATGGCCGCTGTGCCGTGGAATCGCGAACATGACGTCATATGAAACTCATCTATAATAAGGCTCCTATATATACAGGCTGGCGCAAGAGCGGCCATTGAAGCTCCTGTGGGAGCGACGGCTGTGCTTGGCGAGAAGCGGGGTTACTTTCTCTTGCTATTTATCGCTATAATGGCGCATTTCTATGCGTCTTTAAGCTATCGACTGTCAAACTCTGATTTTATCCGAGAGTCTCGAAAAATTTTATACTTTTAAAACGCGCATTTTAAATGTAATATTTTACATAAAATATAATACTTCTTATTTTGATTAGAAGGAAAAGTGTTATTAATCAAATTTTACATGCAATACGTTTCTATTTTGAGTATTTCTATAACAATTTCACCAGAATTAATGTGTTTAAAAATAGCAACAATTCTAAAAAATTTTTTAAACAATATAAAAACGTCTTTGACTGTTAACATATTCATACCTATTTTGATAATACTCGATAGCGTATTTTAAACAGGCATGATTTATTTATTATTATGATTTACTTCACTTTATTTATTTGGGGGGGGGGGGGGGTATTTGTCTAAATTTAGTAAAAACTGGAAACTTCCAACGGTGTTTTGCGTAATTGTTTTTACGATATGGTGGTGGTGGACTTTCGTTGATAAACCCTTCTTTATCATTAAAATAAAATTTCTGATTCTGAAAAACAAATGGGATGGGGGGGGAGGGTGCATTTAGGCATGGACGCCAAAAGTCCTTCGACAATGATAAAGTTGAAACCGAATACCGTAGCTAAGGAAAAATGGCTGACTCTCTGCTTTAAATGCTAAAAGTTTAACAAATATCAAGTATGTTTTCTTACAATACTTGCTTATTGCCTAGATTTTTCTAATTAATGATCTATTGTTCCTTACTTAATGTCTTATAGTCATCCCTAACTCAGATGTAGTAATACAAAAGTGCACACCCAACTAGTGATAGGATATAAAATTCCATCTCCCCTATTATTGTTTAAATATTGTTTACTTTAATAGAGTACAACAAAATTACACTTAAACACCAATGCTTTCTTTTTACTGGATAATTTAAACATACATTTGAAGAGATTCAGTGGCGTCGCCAAGGAGGGGAATTCGGAGGTCATGACCCTCGCCCCCCCCCCCCCCCCCCCCGAATCCATTAAATTTCGAAGAAACAATATATGGAGAAATAGAAAGCAAAATATTTGGTTACCAAACACCCTCCCACTAGAAATTTTTTCTTGTGATGCTATTGAAGATTTAATTTATCAAGATCATATGGCCATACTGTCAAAGGATAGCATCTTTCATGGAGGACATTGTTTCTAAAATAGAAACTTACATATAGCAATAAAGAACCATGAGTCAAAATAAAATTCTGTTAACACATGTTGCTATTTATTATTTAAAAAAATAACTAATAATTGCATTGAACTTGAAAGCTGATAATTATGATACACCACTTCTGTAATTTTATAAGCAGTAGTAAAGAATTAACCGTTAAATTTTTTTTCTCCTCTTTTCATCGTAAATTTAAATAACTATAAATTCCTAGAATACATATATTTTCAACTGCATACTTTTTATAGACATTCAACAAAAAACCTCTCAATTCTAAAATATTGTATTGTAGAATATTCATGAAAATGAAAAATTGCTAGGGTACTTGTCATTCCTTACTATTCAAGTTTCAAAATCACTTTACTTGATATGAAGAATATATCATGGGTACACAAGAAGAAAAAACACTAAATCCAAAAAGATAATTTTGAGATAAATGGATTTTAGAGTTTGAACGTTTCTAAATAATCTTATTTTGCTTGATATGCATTTTCTTTATTTTATTTAAAAATACTGATATTACATTTTAGCAATTTGTTTATTTTATACTGTGATTTTTAATATATTTAGGACATCATTTTTTAAAATGACCGCATCAGTAGTTGTTAGTTTCATGTTATTTATTGTAAAGCAAGTATTAATATCTAGCTCTTTATTTTTATTGCCTGTAGACAGAACACAGATTTTTTTACTTATAGATAATTCATTTATTGCATTTTTGCTATAAATGTTCTTTCCTTGTATGCCCATGATATCTGATATAGTTTCATGTTAAAATTACATTCATACTTATAGATAACATTAGTACAAATGCATTCTTAATATGAATGGCAATGTTTTGCAATAAAACTACCCATTCCCTGGATGCTTGTGAAGAGATTATTCTCATAAAAATATCTCCCTAATGATTAAAAAAACAATTTGTATTCAGTTAATAAATTTTAAGTCCCGTTAATATTATATATTTTGTTAAGTATGGGTTAATATTAATGAATGTCTATTTTACTTTAGAATATCGATTTTCTAAGAGCATTATAAATTTTTATACCAACATGTTTATATATTTCTGAATTAGTAGTCGTAAGTTTTACTAAATTACTCATGTGCAATTCCTAATTCTTCTCAAATGTATAAACAATAGCAATATTTGAACTTACTGTTGGAAAATTTTAGAATTACGTTTTATGCAACTATGTTTCGACATGTGGTTGGATGGCAATTGGTTTTAGCTTGAAAGATGAAAAAAATACATATATTACCTTCAATACCTAAAACAGTGATGTGGCCTTATTGCTTTGGGTTATATAATATAATTTGTCTTAACCTCTACTATTTTCTGCAAAATTTACACATTCAATCATAATTGTTCATTTTTAACATATTATGATTTAAACGTTTTCACTAAGTTTACACGAACAGTTTGCATACTAACTTTGAAAAAAATATATAATCTTCACTTTCAAATCACTATTTTATATTTAAAAGTGAAAGAAGGTAAACAGTCAAAGTTAATATTTTACAAGGTAAATATACGGATGCGATTGAAAAAATTAGCACAATTTACTTCTCAGCAAATTGTTGCATTTTGGAGAAAACAAATAACACAGATGGACAATTTAACATTTTATTGAGACAGCAAATCTTAATATTTATACAAATTTCTTAGTATTTTGAATAGTCATAGATGCATTTATAGATCATTTAATACATATTTTAAATAATCTGTTATGAGCCATGACGAATCTCCAATTGATGAGGTTCAAACAATCTCAACAAACTAGGTGTGTGGGACCCATAATGAATACGAAAAGAGTAACCTGAAAGAACAAGGTATGATTAAATACAATTAAAATAATAATGAAATTTCAATATATATTTCACACTTTCAAAAATGTCATAATATTTTGAAACTAATAATTATTTTGATATGAAATTTTCAGCCCCATACACTAGTACTTTTAGAAACTAGAACTGCATTTTGATGCAAAAAAATTCTTTGTAACACTTTACAATATAGTTGAAAAGTGTTTTTAACTTTGTTCATTCATTCTGTTTGTCTGTCCGTTCATACGATAATTGTCATAAAAATGACTTTATCAAAATAAAATTTTAGTATGTTGTTCAGACGGTCTGTGGAACATACGGGAATGTAAATGAATAATATCACCCAATTAGTTTTGGATTGAACCCGGGTTGAAAAAGTGAAAGTTTTTTAAATAAAAATTAAAATAATAATGACACCCATATTATATGAATCATGAATATTAATAGAAATCATGTGCCCCACTTGAAAATAAAATATTGTATCCATCTTTTTATCCAATGTAAAAATCGTGATTTTTAAAGTTCTTATTTATATTTAGTGTTGCATCCGTCCTAAAACAGCTTATATTTTGCATAATTTGTGACAGCAAAATGGTTCACAATGTTGACCGATGTATAGGCGAATGATGGTGTATCAAGTGCCTGCCTATTTGTAATAAATATTGCATATTTGCACTGTATGCATTTTAACGTTTAAATTCAACTCTATGTTTTAAAAGCTTTCAGCATAATAAATTATATCCTGATGAAAAATAACTCAAATTTTGCTATTCTAAATCTGTAAATTGTAATGGTGATAAAGATATTTCTCAAAGTATACAGCTTGACACATGATTAAAAACTTGAAATTTAAATAGAGATACCTTTCAAATTATACAGTTTGGCACAAAATTATAAATTTTCATATAAAACTTGAACTTTCAATATAGAAAATGGTCTCAACTTGAGGAAACACCTAATTCAGTAATTGTAAGAGTCCATCAAAAGCAGGAGCGAAAAGAACATGTTTTTCAAAATATGCAAGTTGGCACGAAATTAAAACTTGTCATATAAAATTGGAAAGTATTATTTATAACTTATATAACAGTGGATAATGGTAAATTGCAATAGAATCCACCACCAGCAAGGGAGATTGAGATATTTTTTAAATTATATAATTTGGAACAAAATTATAAATTTTTGTATAAAACTTGAACTTTCAATACAGAAAATGATCACAATTTGAAGAAAATTATAATTCAACAATTGTAGGAATCCACCATTAGCAGTAGCAAGGTGAACAAATTTTCAAAATATGCAACTCAGCACAAAATCAAAACTTGTCATATAAAAAACTGAAAATATGTATAACTTGAGTAAATATATAAAAGTAAGTAATGGTAAATTGTAATGGAACCTGCCTCAAGCAGAAGGGAGTTAAGTTACTTTTCAAATTATAGAGATCATAAAATTAATTTTCATAGTTCAGCTTTCAATATAGAAAATGGTCACAACTTGAAGAAAATCCCAATTCAGTAATTGTATGAGTCCATCAAAAGCAGGAGCGAGAAGCACATATTGGTCAAAGTATGCAATTTGGCACAAAATCAAAACTTGTCATATAAAATTGCAAAGTATTTATAGCTTGAGTATAAATATAATAGTAGATAATGTTAAAATGTAGCAGAATCCGCCACAAGCAGAAGGGAGATACAAGAAAAATTTCAAATTATATACACAGTTTGGCACAAAATTATAAATTTTAGTTTTAAACTTGAACTTTCAATATAGAAAATGGTCACAATTTGAAGAAAATCCTAATTCGGTAATTGTATGAGTCCATTAAAAGCAGGAGCGAGAAAAACATATTTTACAAAATATGCAATTCAGCACGAAATCAAAACTTGTCATATAAAACTGGAAAGTATTTATAACGAATATAAATAGAACAGTAGATAATGGTAAAATGTAGTAGAATCCGCCACAAGCAGAAGGGAGATGAAGAAACATTTCAAATTATATATCAGTTTGGCATAAAATTTTAAATTTTCATATAAAACTTGAACTTTCAATATAGAAAATGGTCACAATTTGAAGAAAATCCTAATTCGGTAATTGTATGAGTCCACCAGAAGCAGAAGCGATAAGAATATATTTTCCAAAATATGCAATTTGGCACGAAATTAAAACTTGTCATATAAAACTGGAAAGTAATTATAACTTGCGTATAAATATAACAGTAGATATATATATATATGATAATAGTAAAGTGTAATAGAATCCCCTACAAGCAGATGGAAATTGAGAGACTTTTCAATGTATACGGTTTGGCACAAAATTATAAATTTTCATATAAAACTTGAACTTTCAATATATAAAATGGTCTCAAGTTAAGGAAAATCCTAATTCGGAAATTGTAAGAGTCCGTCAAAAGCAGGAGCAAGAAAAACATTTTTCAAAATATGCAATTCAGCATGAATTAAAAACTTGTCATAAAAATTGAAAATATTTATAACTTAAGTAAAAATATAACAGTAGATAATGGTGAATTGTAATAGAATCCGCCACAAGCAGAAGGGAGATGAAGAAACATTTTAAATTATACAGTTAGGCACAAAATTAATTTTCATATAGAACATGAAATTTCAATATAGAAAATGTTCACAACTTGAAAAAAATTCTTGAAGGATATCTTCAGCTTAAAAACATACGCAAAAGTACACTGAAAGTATTCTAGTGAAGATACCATACAATTAAATTTTCAATCCTGTCATAATGTATCCCTTATTATATCCCTATGTGTGTATAAGGAAAGTTATATTTCAAAGCAATGGTGAAATCCACAAAATTTATATTAAGTATTAAATCAAAGAAAAGTTTGGAAAGTTTACCTCTGTGTCAATTGTACCATTGACTTCTTGATGATCTAAAATGGATCCAGCCTTTAGGTATTTCACGTGTTTAGATTGGAGTAATGCAGGATGACTTTGCACATCACGGCTTCAAATTTCTCCAATTATCAGCTTCATGCTGGGACTTTTCAAAATATCCCTTTAATAAAGAGGATTTAAAATATTACAAACAAATTTTTGGAAACATTGAGAACAAAACTATCACTAGATGTTGAATTAGTATGTAATACCATCATACAAAATAATAGAAACTTACACAATTACAAATTTTTTTAATTTACTTTCATTTTGCCCTTAATTTTCAGCACATTTCATAATTTAGCAACCAGTTACTCAGATCTTGAAATATTTTGTAACAACCGATACACTCATATCAATTCCAGCTCATCAATATATACTTGCTGAGCAATTATTTTATGTTACTACTACAGTTAATAAGTATTTTGGACTCATTTGAACATTTTTTAAAACTATAGTCCGACAGAAAACAGAATTTTTAAACTTAAACATGCTTGATACAGTTTAACATATTCAAATTTACTACTGCATAATACTTAAAATTATAGCACACTTTGCAAACAAAACAAACATTAAAACTGTGCAGGTATAAGCATACTATCGATGGCTAAGTTTCATAATGAAACTTCATTTACAAATTTCTTATAACCAAAAATGTATTTTATTCTAAATTATTTTATTCTTAATGTATTTTATTCTAAATTATAATTTTCATAAAATACTAAATTTGATATAATTTAAATTAGACTGTAAATTCCAGAACTTTAAATTTTATGTAAAAATTGCAAAAAAATGATACTCGGGAAAACAGATTCATTAAATTTGTAAACAGAAATAGTTTCAATAAAAATTACTATCAAAGGTACAACATACCTGAGTTGAATAGTGGCAAATTAAAAGGAAAAGTTTGAAATATCTTTTTTAGCATACTATATCATATTTTTATTCATTATCTGTGCAGAATCAGCTACAAAAAGCTATTGTCCAATTCAACATTGTGGGTTAATTTGTAAGGTAAATTATTGATCTTCAAAATGGATTTAAAATTTAGCCTTCACATGTAGAAATATCTTAATATAGATAGCTTATGTCTATCTTAATAGAAAATTGACTTTCTAGTATTCAGTTACTTTGAGAAATTATTTCAAGCTATATCAGGTATGCGAATTTTAATGTTACATAAATGCCATAGTATTTTAAAGCTTAAGTTTAACTATACTTGACAAGATAATATATCAATAATATAAATAACATAAAATAGAAAAATCAATGAGTCAAAATAATGCATGCAATTCATATTAGTACAAACAAAATATAGTATCTGCAGAAATGTTAAAAATCTCTGGCAGCATAAGTCTATGCTAACTTAAAATGAGAAATAGGTAATCAAAAATATATTTGCTTGTAACGTTGTAGTATGTACACTGAATACTTAATCATAAAACAAAATTATTAATTTTATAAATGCTTTGGAGACAATCAAAATAGCATGTTTTTATTTTTTTTAAATGCAGCATTCACATATTTCTACAAACAATTGCTAAAATTTTATATCAATGCACATATTTTATAATTGAAATACAAAACAGTCTTTAAAGTACAATAATATATTAAAACACAAATTTCAAAGTCAAATCTTGCTATCTTGGCGTTAAGTCATCGATAAACCCACGCCAAAATGCGATAGCAACCCTACAATTGCATTGCAAGAAAAAATCCTATTTAACTATTATAAAAAATTAATTTATTGAAAGTTCAGCTTTAAGAAACCAATTTTCAAACCTTCTTTTCAAGATCTTAACATACATTTACTTTTAAAAAGACAAAAGGAAGCATAAAATATGAAACTACTTACACTGCGCAATTCAGATGAATGTCCAGGAATCTATCCATTTCTTCGGCAGTTTATAAAGCCATATTTTCCTTTTTTCGGGATCTTGAGGAAATTTAAACATTTCCTACGTCTTCCTCCAATGATTAGTGTCATTTATTATACCACAATCACCCATTTTACAGATAAAATACATATTAAACATCAGACAAGTAACGTGCGCTCGCCATTGAAATAGCATAGGCAGACGGTAACAGACAGTTACGGCAGGAGCTTCAATGGCGGTTGCGCCAGCCTGTCTATATAGGAGCCTTAATCTATAAACAAGAACCATGCGTAAAAACCGTGTGCACTGCTGAAAGTTACAGCAAAGCATCATGGGAAAAGCAAAGTTGCGTTCCTCTGACTAGCCGCTCGTTTTCTGGAGTATTTGAAATTTTTAAAATGGCAACAGTGTAGGTTTGTTTATATTTATAGAATTTTTTTGTTTTGTGTGTTCTATTTCCGGTAATTTAGAACTACTCTAACCTCCTACCTGCATTGAATGTATAAAAATAGTTTTCAAATTGAAAATAAGTTTTGAACAGAACGAAATGTTCCCGAGCAAACAGATTCTATAGTACATATTGAAACACATACAATTTGGTTAAATTTCTTCATTCGAATAAAAAAAGAGTCATTGAATTGACTCATTCACTCACTAATAGCCGACCCTAGTCACATCTATCGCAACAAAAATGTTTTAAATTATATGTATTTTTGTTGTTGTTTTTCTTAATATAGATAAAATTAGTTACATGTGAATAATTTGTTGAAAAGAAGAGTTTGAATGAATTACTTGAACATACTAAAGAAAAAGAAACAGTAGCGTTTTTATACTCCACAATAATATTTTAAGTTGTGAAAAATGTCAAAAAAGAAGAATCGTACCGAAGAGTGTTGTAATTCACAAGAAGATTTGCATACTAGTGGAAAACAACACATTTGTGATGAATGCGAAAAGTCATTTACACAAAAATGTTATCTAGTTCGACATTTGCTTACACATACTCGTGTGAAACCGTTTATATGTGAAATATGTCAAAAATCATTTGTGCGAAAGGATGTTTTAAATGTTCATAAACTTGTGCACTCTACATTAAAACCATTTATATGTGAAATTTGTATGAAATCATTTTCTCGCAAGCAAAATTTTGATCAACATTTAGTTATACATTCTGGTGAGAAATCATTTCTATGTAAAATATGTCAAAAATCATTTCCTCATAAAGTATGTTTAGTTCGCCATTTGCATATACATACTGGCGAGAAACTATGTGTATGTGAAATATGTCAGAAATCATTTGCTCATAAATCAAATTTAAATCGGCATTTGCTTATACATACTGGAGAGAAACCATTTGTGTGTGAAATATGTCAAAAATCATTTGCTGAAAGAGTAACTTTAAATAAACATATCCTTACACATACTAGAGAGAAACCATTTTCTTGTGAAATATGTCAGAAATCATTTGCTAGAAAAGATTATTTAAATCAGCATAAACTTATACACACAGGTGAAAAGTTATTTGTATGCAGTATATGCTCAAGATCATTTATTCAAAAGACTAAGTTGGATCAACATGTAATGACACATACGGGAGAGAAACCATATTCTTGTGAAATATGTCAAAAACAATTTGCACTGAAACAATATTTAAAGGAGCATAAAGTTGTGCACACACATGACAAATTATTTGCATGCAATATATGCCAACATTCATTTGCTTTTAGAAGTTCTTTAGCTCATCATTTGCTTACACATGCTGGAGTGAAACCATTTGTTTGCAAAATGTGTCAGAAATCATTTTCAAGAAAGGTGTATTTAAACCAACATTTACTTGTACACACTGGTGAGAAACCATTTGTGTGTCATTTGTGCAAAAAAACTTTTACTCGAAAAAGTAGTTTAGATCGACATTTATCTATATGTGGAAAACATTAAAACCTTATATATACAGTATATCAGAAACCATTTGCTTAGGAAATAGGTTTAGATCAGCATTTGGTTATGAATACTGCAAAGAAAACATTCGTTTGCTTAATTTGCACAAATAGAATATTTAAATAAATAAACTTCTTTTTTTTTCAACCATATATGAAGAACAAATAGATCTTAACCATTGGTCAAATCCCAAGGTTGCAATAAAGCCAGCTTTTTGTTTCTTATGAATGGTGGTTTTTATTGGTTTTATTTGCTTTTTTTTTTAACTTTATTGGGGGGGGGGGGGTTGTGTGTGTGTAAATCTAATAATTAAATGTTTTAATTTAAAACATAACTGTTTAATGATCAATTTTATTTCTTCACTGAATTTAAAGACATTTCAGTGAATATATAACATAACAATTTTATTTTTCCAGTAAATTCCATTTCGGTTTGGTATTTAATACAAAGACCCCTATTGACATTAGTAAGAAAAACACATGCATAAATAACTTTTGCTGAATCATTTACAAAAAACAATTGTCCACTTTTTTAAATGATAAAGATTAATGATTTGACAAGTTTGTTTTTTGTTCTTCAAATTGTAACTACTTTTGAATTCCAGAACACACAAAATAAATATATATTTAAATTACTTAAAAAGCTCTCATGTTTTCAGCTCAGTTGAACATTTTATGCTCTCCTACGCACTTCTCTAGCCCTGTCCTTAAGATCTTAAGAATAGAATGGATGAAATCTTCTTGGTGCTCTTAGGTTTAGTAGAGCTTGGTGCCGAATTTGGCGGAATGTCGCCAACATGGCGACTTTTTTAAATGTTGGCAAATTAACAAAATCTTGCCAAATGGATAAAAATGACACTAAATCAATGAAAATGATGACTAATTAACAAAAATTCAATATCTTGGAAAGAATATAAATATCTACTATAAGAAAAACCTATCTTTTTATTGTAAAAGTAGTAAATTCATTGCATTATATAAGGACAGTCGTGTTTCCCACATCAGATTTTTTTCTTTCGCATTTGCGATAATTAATTGTAAACTCAAATACAGTTGAGACTTATTCTTGCAACGTTAAAATTTAGCAGTTTTAAGTTTCGTGGTTTTACTATTCTTAAAAATCGAAGTTCATATTTCTTTGATAGAGGGTAAGGGGGTGCAAGTAGTTTGCCTTGCCTGGGCGTAAATTAGTCTAGAGCCGGCCCTGATTATATTTCAAAAACTAAGAACCAGATCCGAAATCCAATTATATATCCTTGTGTGGCTTTGAAAGGATTACAAATTACTCACTATCTGTTTATAGCCAGCACTTAGTTTGCTCACCGATATCTGCCGAATATCCCTATCATAGACCTATTATCGAAACATCAAATTATTTTACTAACTTGCTTGGCGGCATATAAACTAAACTTATATAATAGTATCTCCAACGAGACTTGAGATTCAGGTGAATCTATAAACTTGTTTTTCGGGACATAAATATGTACTAGAATTTTATATTTCCAATTTTTTTTCTTCAAATCTCATCCATCATTAAACTTATTTAGAATCCCCAAGTTCACTTAACTTCCTAAAACAAAATATATCTTACTTGAGCACCAATATTTATTTCACCGAGGGAGAAACTTATTGCGAACGGGTAATATTCCCTCACTGGAGTCTTTTCTTTTGAGAACCAGAAGGAGAAAACATCCGTAAAGGCACCCTTTCCTATGACTCTAGTCTAGAGTTGTAAAGTTGCCACATGCCGATGTTCGAAGGCGGGTTACCAGATTTGGCAATTTATCGCCAATTTTGTGACATTTGGCGACTTTCCAAAGCTTCCAGAAACACCTCGAAATAACCAATATTCTACGTAATATGAGAGATTTCTAGAAATTTCTATGGAGAGTCTATAAAAAGCAGTAATCACTCAGTCATAGAGATGTTTTGAAAATAGTAGTGGTTGTTTTGTGAAATGACTTTTGTCAATGTTTTGAGAATATTATCGTTTATTTTGTGAAATTAGTATAGCTTTTAAATACTGTTTAAATGTATATTGTTCCTGTTTACTCTGTGCTTATGAATAAACGGGTTAGTTATCCAGAAATTTGGACTCATTCTGGCATCCTAAACTCACACACATGGTTCCAGAGGATATGTCTTAACAATATTGAGCTGAGCGCTTGAAGACATTTTAAATGTTACAGATTTTTTTTTTCCCGTTGGAAAAGTTTAATAGGCCAAAATATTAAATTAGCGAAATTACAACCACTATAGTTCAAAAACTACGAACTCTTTCCAAAATCAATTTATGTCCATGTAAGACTTTCATTTGGCTTCAAATTATTTCTTATAGTTTCTAGCTAGCATTTTCGTTTTTTAAAATATAAGCATTTCAAATGGAAATTTTTCAATCATCTTCAACTAACAGACGATTCCTCGAAAACTACAACAGTTTCGTAAAAACAAATTATAGATGATCTAGAAACTGAATTTCTTACTGAACATTTTTGTCGCTAACATTTATATCTCTTTAGTTAAGTGGAAGCAAGCAAAGGGCAGTAAAAACTCACTCGGGCAAAACTTTTTTTTAAGTTCAAAATATTAGCATTATTTTTATATATTTTTAATCGGTACCATATTTCTGGCAAAACAAGTAAAAATTATTTGCATTTATATCTATTAAGTTTGTATATATAAGCATTGAATGCGTTTACATTTTTCTTTTTTTATATTTTCCCTGCAATACATGTAATAGGGAAAGTATTGGAATCAGGGGGGACCGTAAAAGCGATGCGCAACGCGACACCTGTTTTCGGAATCTGCGCATGACGTCATCATCGAGTCAAAATTTCTCGATTGCTTGCTGCTCTTCCCGCCGTTTCGTTGTTTATATTGACCTTGGATTTACATATTGTTTTGCATCGTTTGATTTCTTTTACACATTCAAGTGTAGCTATTTTGCTTTTATTTAGTACTTTATAATTTCATTAACATCATGCCGAATTGTGCAGTTACTACATGTAAGAACACAAATCGCAACACAAAAGGTATGGGAATTATTTTTCATAGTTCCCCTAAAGATGAATCTATGCGAAAAAAATGGTACATTAAGTGCCGAAGATTAGATAAAGTGAATTTTTCAAATGCATTTGTATGTTCCGAGCATTTTGTGGAGGAGGACTATGCTAGAGATTTAAGAGCTGAACTTTTACAATTATCCCCGTCAAGAAGATTGAACCTCACTTCTGTTCCATTTCTGAAATTGAATACTTCTAGTCCAAGACCAAGCACTCCAACAAATAATAGGTGATTTTTTAAGTAAAAATTTCGAAGAAAATTGTATTGTAAACACGAAATCGGAAAGAAGAACGAGATGTGTATCCAGAGAAGTGAGGAAACGTACTCTTTCTACAATTACTAGCATATCAAAAAAAAAAAATCTGATGCGGGCAACACATGACTTTCCTCATATAACGTAATGAATTTACTACTTTTACAGTAAAAAAATACGTTTTTCTTATAGTAGATACTAATATTCGTTCTAAGATATTGAATTTTCGACAATTAGTCGTCATTTTCATTGATTTCGCTTCATTTTTATCCATTTGGCGAGATTTTCGTTAGTTTGGCAACATTTTAAAAAGTCGCCAAGTTGCCGACATTCCGACAAATTCGTCGCCAAAATCTCGCCAAGCGTTATGGATGAAAAAATATGTTATTCTTACAGCAGATAAATGACTATTGACGTTCAAATACAAAAGTATTACTCAAAGTATCTTTTTTCATGAAAGGAACGAGCTAGATCCACGAGAATGATGTCACCCAATTTATCGCATGGTATTACATATGGAAAGTGAACATGTTTCTCAATAGGAAATATTTCTTTTTATTTTATATGACTTTTTGATTTTTTTTTTTCTTTTTTTTTGAAAAATGTGCAATATCTCGTTTATGTTAGCGTTTTAAAATGTATGTCAAATTATTTTTAAATTTATGTCAATGAAAAATTACATAAGAAATGTCTCTTTGCGTAATTTTATTAGTGGTTTTGCTTTTTTGACGATTTTTTCAAAATTTCATTTGAAAATTTAGAGGGGTTCTGAACATTCGATTGCGTATAAAAACAATAGGCTTCCAGTGTTTACAGATTATGATTTTTGTACCAAACTTGGTTCGAATCAGTCCATTCGTTCGTCAGTTATCGTCTCCACAGACTCACTGACACACATACACACACACACAGACATCACTTCAAAAATGTTTGATTCGTGATCAGGGATGCTTGAAACGTGCTCTCCCGTCGAAAACTCGAATTCGAATTTTCGACCCCGTCACAATACTTTCCTTATACATTATGTATATAAGGAAAGTAAAAAGAAATACGACAAAGAAACATCGACTGAATGTGAAGGGACAAGCGGCTACATGTAAATAGAGAAATTTGGTGGTGAATTTCAGAGCCTGAAATTAATAAAATATTTAGTATTGAAATTCTCATGGATTTTTTTTTTAATTGAAGGAAAAGAACAACACTGAAACAATGTAGTAGGCCAATTAATTGTGAGGTTTGAAAGCAATTTTGTTATGTTTTGAGAAATATTGAAAACTGATTGTTTTTTCAAAAAATCATATATATATATATATTTTTTTTTTTTGGAGGGGGGGTCCAATTGTTTGTTAGCAAACCTAAGTTTTAAGGCAAACGTATTTGCCTTTGGCGAATTTATTGGCTGAACCGATAATTAATAATATCGCAAACCTTCGCCACTGATTCGTAGTCTATATTCAATTGATAATTTTTGCGGCAATATTGGACTACAAACAATTTATTTTAAGTAAAAGAAGCGATAGGGGCTCAAATAACGGGCCCAAGTTTGGTGGAGGTGATGAAATTTCAAATAGAGATTTTAATTTTGTCAAAATATTTTGGAAGAGACGTGTGATAAGAAGTTGGGATATTTAAAATACGCGATTCTTCGGCTTCGCCGTTGCGGCTTGGCTCTGACTTACTCGATGGTGACGTCACGATCAGTAGCCAATGACAGCGAGCGCATGGCTAAAATCAACCTATTTTAGGATATAGTAACCTTGATTGGAATCGTGTCGAAAATCGCAACTCTAGTTTTCGGCGGATCAACACATTTTCGAAACTCTAGAACACGAAAAATCTATTTTTAGCATGACGTCTATATGTGTGTGTCTCTGCAATGTGTGTATCCACTCTAACTCAGAAACTAATGGACCAAATTTCATAAAATTTTATAGGTAAGTCACTTGTGTGTGACCCTGGTGCTGATTAGATTTTGGTACTATTCGGGATAAAGGAAACCTGCCTTTTTTGCGAAATGGCCCACAAAAATCTCATGTATCCACTCGAGCTAAACAACTAATTGACCCAATTTCCCAAAATTTGGTAGGTAAGTCACTTGTGGGGTTCCCTGGTGCTGAAAAGATTTTATGACAATTCGGAGAGGAAAAACCTGCCTTGTTTTACAAAATGACCCACAAAAATCAGCAAAATCTAAAATAAGAAACTACGTATTCTCAAATGTATTAGTTAAATGAATGTTTTATGTGTAATTTTTGACAAGGAAAAGAATAAGACCAACTCCATTACTCTAAGACTAACCATTCTCGAGATATTTGAGTTTTTTGCATTTTTGTTACACCTTCTTTGAAAAAATGTCCAATTACCAAATAAAAACAAAATTGAATTAAAAGTGCAAATTCATTGTTATTTTGTGCAATTAAACTTCATTTAACGAATTAAGAAATAATAAAAAGAAAATGAATTTGAGTCTGCAGAGGAAGTAATGTGCCTCCCATGTCAGGTTTTTTTTTTTTTTTTTTTTTTGACAATTTGATATCAGGCAGGTGTTATTTACATCAAAAATTGACCCATAAAAACCAAAAAAAGACATCACAAACTATTTCAAATAATGTGAGTAGTAAATTATGTTAATTAGTTAACAAGATTACATTGAATAAAAAAGTTAATTTTTAACTAGTATTTTTTCTTTAAATTGCCAAATTTTTTTGTTTACTACATTGGATTTATTTTGTTTTTTAATTTTTGAGATTTAGGTAAAACACTTTTATTTATTTATTTAGTTATTTAAATTTAGTTTCTAAGAATAATTTTAAATAATTCTGTTTATATAAAAATTCCGATTCTTGAAATTTCGTACACTTGTAGAGAAAGCTTTGGGGAACACGCTGAAATAAACCGTTTTTTGATATACACTACCGGATAAAGAAAATGCAACAGCATGAATGAGCGAATAGAGTGTGATGATAAAGGACACACAGACAAAGATGGCATATATAACTTGGCGCGGTTATGAAGGGAAGTCGCGGGGATGCACAGCACCATTGAGTAAACACCCCAAGTTATTTTTTTTAGTTATACAGATTTTATTACAATTTCTATTGAAAGAATCAGAATTTTTGTTCAATTAAATCGAGAATTATTGGAAATCGTCAAGTATTGGAAAATGTCACTAGATCGCAGCACTACAGCTTTCTTCGGAGAAAGAGGACTCTAAGAAGGTTGTAGTGCATAAAATTTTCAAAGGAAAAATACAGAGAATACAGGAATATTTGTTAAAGCGACTTCCCTTTACCGGCTTGTCCTGAGCGAACGAATGGTATGGGAACAATATTAGATATTTGGCGTGAAATAAAAGCAGCCATTGCAGTTTTAGACTTGCTATGTGTCGCGTTTTGAAAGCACCTTTCGCCAAAGAGAAATAGAAGAGTAGTAAAACATGAAGAGGGACCTCTTAAATTTGCTCAGATCGCTAATTTGGCTTCAGTTTTCTACATTTAAGAATGTGTATGTTCTCTCTATCGTCTTTTTTTATGAATAAATTTGGAAGTTTAAATGAACATTTGAAAGCAAATTACTCTTTTCTGTAATTTTGACTTCTTTTATTAAATCTATTAACCTAGTTCTTTCAGTTTTGGTTCATGGCGAAATCGTATTAGATTTAGAAAATTGAAATCTAAAAAATCTTCGATAGATGTTTTTTTATTTTCTTTTAATAAGTGAGTTGAATAAGTGGGGGGTTATTTGTGATATTTTAGGGGTTTCTGTTCATCGTGAGTAAAATGGGGCACTCAGTTTGAGAGTCCACTTGACCTATCCTGCTGTCTTACTTTTCAGCTATTTAACATTAAAAAACACCTAAAAATTAAAGAATATCTATATATTTGTTAAAAAGCTTTGAAATTAAATTTTTAAAATGATCCTTTTATCTGACGTTATTTTTCTTGAAATTTTAGCCCCCAGTTGGCGATTATATTGCACGCATACCCCATGGGCGTATATTTTAATTGAGGTAGCACCCTGCGGGGTTTTTGGTTGTGGTTTTGTTTGCTTTTTGATTGTGTGGGCTAAACCTGACAGGCGGTATTAATGCCCGACACAATCCCCCGACAGTTGTTGTTGTTCTGTCCGCAGAGCGTTAACGTTGCATATAAATAAACATTTATTTACAATTATATTTACAGCTCTATGTACTTCATTGTAATACTTTGCAATGAGATTCTGCCGCAGGCGGCTAAGTCCTGATATTGAGAACGTTAAGTTTCAGGCAGTCGAACGGAGGTTCGACCGTTCAAGTTGAGATTTCAGGAGCGAGTCTCTGTCCGAAAAGATGAAAGTTTTTCTGTTGACTGAATTTTGTATACGCCCCAGAAGGAGTGACCGACCATCTTATTGGTCGTCGTTGGTCTGGGGCTCCTTTATGGGGGTATCCCCATGTACGGCACGTGTTTTCGATGTCCTCCATCGTATTGTTTTTCACACATGCCGGTGACGAAAATTATGGCTTCCACATGCCAACATACTGTCACCGGTGTGTTAGTTATGTGTAAATCTCCATCGGGAGTCTTTGGAAGTCAGGCGTACCAAAACAGGAAACGGTATGCGGTTTCCTCAGTTATCAGATACACTGAAAAAAGCCGCTTCTAGTTCGTTTTGGTGCAGGTGGCATAAATGGCGATAGTTAACTGCCACACACTCCCCTCTGTAAAGATTTCCAGTGAAACCATAACGCTCCGTGAAACGAACACGACGACCTGAGCGTGTCGTAATTTTCGGAGGCATTTTTGGCACTGGTGAAGGTTGAGTGGTCGAAACCGGTTGTTGTCGGTGCATGTACCTCATCATCGTTCACATAAAATGCCGGTTTAATACGATCAAGTGCAATGTTCACTTTCCTGCCTTTGATCTCGATTTTAAAAAATTTATCGTTTCTCTTCAAAACCTGATATGGTCCATCGTATGGAGCTTGTAGTTGAGCTTTAGCCGCATCATTACGCACAAACACATGCGACGCTATGTGGAGAGCGGATGGGAGAAAAATTATCGGTTTCCGATGATGAGAAGTGTTGGGGAGACTAAGGTTCCGCATTGACTCTTTTAGCTGCACTATGAAGTCTGAGGGGTCAGTGATTTGGGAGCTATTGGGTAAAAAATCGCCTGGCAGGCGCAGCGTTTCTCCGTAGAGAAGCTCAGCTGGCGTTGCACCTATGTCCGGTTTGATTGTAGATCGAAGCCCCAGCAAAACGATTATCAGTGTCTTAGTCCACTGTTTATTTCCATGTACTTTTAAGGCTGCTTTAAGCGGCCGGTGAAAATTTTCAATAATTCCATTGCTAGAAGGATGGTAAGCAGTTGTGCGTATTCGCCGGACTCCCAAGCACTGTGCTAAAGACTGAAAAAGTCTAGATTCAAATTGTCGGCCTTGGTCACTGGTGATTCTGGAAGGAACACCGAAACGAGAAATGCAATGGTCGATCAGAGCTTGTGCCACTGTAGAAGCCGTGATGTCTGGAATTGAGATTGCCTCCGGCCATCTTGTCAACCGGTCAATCAGAGACAGTACATAGGTCATTCCTTCAGATGGGGGCAAGGGGCCCAAGAGGTCGATATGTATGTGCTCGAACCTCTGAGAAGTTTTGGGGGAAAAACCAATGGGTGGGACAGTGTCGTTGAATTTTACTCTTTTGACAAGATATGCATTTTCGCGCCCAATCGTTAATAACTTTATTCATATTTGACAAGACAAAACAATCGCGGACAAACTTCAAAGCTTTTCTTATACTTGAATGAGCTAAATTATGTAAGTTTGAAAAAACGTTGAATCTCATAAGCTGCGGTACATAAGGACGCGCTGTACCCGTGGATACGTCGCAAAATAATTTAGCCGACGCATTTGGAATAGCGGTTTGCTTTAAGTCGATCGAGGATGCTCCTTTTAAAATATCTAGAAGCTCCGGATCGTTGCTTTGTAAATCTGCGCGTTCTTCATAATCAATTGGACCAGGTACCGTAATCATATTTATGCGGGACATTACGTCGGCCGGGATGTTATTAGTACCTTCTATATGACGTATATCAGTAGTAAATTCCGATATAAATGCGAGTTGGACATACGAGCACGAAAAAACCTTCTGTCTCCAACGATCTCACCTCTCAACACGAGATGGCAGCACCACGCTGAACAGATGTGCCTACCACTCCCTTCCTGGTTGACCACGACTAACGTCACGCCCGATGCGACACGCCTTCCGGCCATCTTCAGCCCCTCAACTGAGTCTCGGATGGGGACACGCGGGGGTTTCCTGGAATGGCCTCCTCCTCGCCGAAATTCGACCCGAGCTCCTCATCAGGTGGGGGAGTGTGTGGCAACAAAGCCGACTCTGCTCCTGCCAAAAGACATCTAAG
This sequence comes from Amaurobius ferox, assembly GCA_951213105.1. Classification (NCBI taxonomy): domain Eukaryota; kingdom Metazoa; phylum Arthropoda; class Arachnida; order Araneae; family Amaurobiidae; genus Amaurobius; species Amaurobius ferox. Next base: position 54,520,672 of record OX578143.1, on the reverse strand, counting down.
CAAAAAATGCTTGGAATCTGTACCCGAATTATAAGATCGGAGGTGAAGCTAACTTTTGCTCTATGCTTATAATGTCGGTCTTGTAAGCACCAGGTCCCTGGTTCGGGCCTGGCAACATCCTTTCCGCCACAACCCCATATTTCTTATCTCGGCTTCTAATTCAGCGATTTTGATTCTGATGATGGCTATAGTCTCTGCACCATCTATACGTGTCATCTGAGTATACATATTTTGTGTCAACCCCTTGGGCGTAACTTTTAGCTTAACTAGCCCCCACAATTTTACATCTCGTTTCCTAATTGAGCGATTTTGATTGTACTAGTGTCTATAGTCTCTGCACCATTTTTACATGTCACCTGGATATGCATCTTTAACGTGACAAATCTCTGAGCGTAACTTTTACTCCAGTAAGCCCCCCCCCCCCCCAATTTTCTATCGCGACTCCAAATTCACCTATTTTGATTTTACTAGCAGTTATATAGTCTCTGAACCATCTGTACGTATCACCAGAATATGCATATTTTTTAGACACTTCCTGGACGTAACTTTTAGTTTAACTAGTCCCCACAATTTTACTTTAATGTAAATTAGGACTATGTCATGTTTTCACCAGGAGGGGAGCGTCCATATGTGTCCAGGAATGTTATGAACGAGCGAGCAGGTGGAAGGCATGTTATTTTACTTATCTTAATAATACACCCGTCGCTATGCACGAAACACATATGTACATACATATACTATATATATACATATATATGTATATATATATTACTAACACATATAGGCTTAAATACATAGATGAGCACCTCCCCCCTCTACACGTTTCTCACGAGCCTCCACTGATATATAAATAAGTGATAGTAATTCTAGAAGGATAATGCAATATAGTAATAGCATAGACAGGGTGACCACCTCTTGCGGCGATACAAGCAACAACCCTTCGAGGAACAGATGCAATGAGTATATGGATAATTTCCTGAGGAATGGATGACCATAAGCCTTCAACCATCTCCCACAGGTCGTCCTCTGAGGCGGGGCAGGGCTGTCAAACGACGGCCAATTTCGTCTCATGCATGATCGATGGGTGAGTGATCTGGAGACAGCTGAGGCCAAGGAAACGCCTGGATACCTTGTAAGGCTTGTCTGCTTATGGTTGCTCTGTGCGGTGGCGCGTTATTTTGCTGGAAAACAGCATTTTGCAACCGCTGAATGTAGGGCAGTGCTACCGGCCGCAGCACCTCATCCACATATCGTCGAGCCACCATTATGCTTCTGATACGAACCAGAGGTGACCAGCTAGCAAAGCCGATGACACCCCAAACCATGAAGCCGCGTTGTCGAGTAGTATGACGTTCAACAGTCGCAGCAGGATTGGATATGTTTCCACGTCGCCTCCACTCTCACACGACGACTGTCATTTGATAAACAGAACAGTGACTCGTCCCTAAACACTACCCTATCCCATTCAGTCATCCAAGAGGCTCGGGCCCGACACCATTGCAATCTCTCACGTCGGTGTCTTGTTGTCCATGGAATCTTCGTAAGGGACGGTTTGAGTTCTAGCAACTTTCGGTCAATCGTCGAGAAACTTTTCTCGTTGATATTGAAACATCCAATGTAAGCTACAAATTCAGCAGAATGTCGACAGTCGTCGTTTGTGGTGCAGCCACCGTATGCCTTCCAATACGTCGATCAACGCGTGCTGATGTACATCTGAATGGACCTGCACCACTGCGACGATTCGCATGCCTTTCTTCCATCCATCTTCTGCTAATCCTTCGCACAGTGGACGCATCTACGCGTGTTTCGGCGATGATACGCCGGTAAGACCACCCAGCCGTACTTAGGCCTAAAATGAATCTCCTCGCAAGGTCGTTCAAATGCTGAAACGAACTTCGACGTCATACAAATAGTAATACTGTTGGCTCATCTGCCCTCTACATGCCTTTTATCCCGCGCTATAATTACGTGACCTACTTGCATTTCAGATCATTTACATACATCGGCCAGCTGCGTTTGTCTCGCAATTTGCATAATTATAACGCCAAAGCTTCATGATGTTGCATTCTCTATGTGGGATAGTGTATATTGTTGCAAACGCGCAATATTCCCTTTGGCGCCTCCCTCTTTCGTCTGTCCAGGCGAAGAAAACACAGTCCATGACGTAAGCTCAGGGTTGTCAGATTTGATGATTTATCGCCAATTTGGCGACTTCCTGAATGTTCCAGAAACTTCACGAATTAACGATTAGTCTAGGAGGTATGGAGAGATTTCCAGAAGTTTCTATAGAGAGACTATAAAAAGCTTCATCTCTCCGGTGAAGTTAAGTTGACGAATAGACGTGACACGAGACACATTGGACTGTGATTTTTCTCAACATTTCGGAAATAGTAGCGTCTGTTTCGTGAAATTATTTTCGTCAGTATTTTCAGAATATTATCGCTTATTTTGTGTAATTAGTGGAGCATTTAAGTGCTGTTCGATTGTATATTGTTCCAGTCTACTTTGTGCTTGTGAATAAACGTAAGTTATCCAGAAACTTGGACTCGTTCTGTATCCTGCATGTACACCGATGGTTCTAGAGGATACATTCGTAATAATATTGTAGTTTAAGAAATATTTAATGGCAAAGTCAAAGACAAAATATTTGAGCTGCGAGTTCGTGTCCTGGATAGACTAGCAATAGCAAGACTACGAATTTTTGCAGACAGGCGCATTTTAAAAAGTCGCCAAGTTGGCGACATTCCATCAAATTCGTCGCAAAATCTCGCCAGGCGTTATAGATGGAGAAATAAATTATTCTTACAGCGGATAAATGACTATTGGCGTTCAAATACAAAAGTATTACTCAAAGTATCTTTTTTCATGAATGGAACGAGCTAGATCCTCGAAAATGATGTCACTCAATTTATCGCATGGTATTACATATGAAAGTGAACATATTTCTCAATAGGAAATATTTTCTTTATTTTATATGACTTTTTGATAATTTTTTTGAAAAATATGCAATATCTCGAGAACGGTTCAAGCTAGCGTTCTAAAATTTATGTCAATCGTTTTCTAATGAAAAATTACATAAGAAATGTCTAGTTGCGTAACTTTATTAGAGGTTTTGATTTTTTGACGATATTTTCAAAATTTCACTCGAAAACTTAGGGGGTTCTAAACATTTGATGGCGTATAAAAACAATAGGCTTCCAGTGTTTAAGGATTGCAATTTTTGTACCAAATTTCGTTCGAATCGGTCCATTCGTTCATCAGTTATCGTCTCCACAGACTCACTGACACACACACAGACATCACTTCAAAAATGTTCGATTCGTGATCAGGGATGCTTGAAACGTGCTCTCCCGTCGAAAACTCGAATTCGAATTTTCGATCCCGTCACAATACTTTCCTTATATATTATTGTATATAAGGAAAGTAATAAATGAAATAATTATCTGGAGAAAAAAAAATATTTTTCTGTACTTAATTATAATTTGCTTCATTGCAGCATTTCAGACGTTTTATTGTGCCAGATAATCTGACTGAATGAAATTTAAATTAGATTTAAATATTTTAAAAAATGTATGGGCCATTTGATTTAAAATTTCCAGAACCCCCCAATAATTTTTCAAATCGGCGCCAATGACTAGTGAGTTATTGGTATTAATTTAATTTCCAACAAAACCATTTTAGAAGGTTAAAAAATAAAATCCTGAAATTAGGCCAGAAATATAAGGATAGACATGACTCCGCACAATATTAACAAAATACTATACAACATAACGATTAAAAATAAAAAAGTAGACTAGAGTGGGACAATAACAGCTTAAATATACTTTAAAAATAATTAATTGTAAGATTAAGTGACATTTTGCATTGTTTTTATCCTTTCCGCTTCTACCTGATAAGAAAAGCCCTATCATGTGTTAAATGGTCAGTAGGGAATATTTCCCTTCTCATTTGCAGGGTGGCAATTGATGCACAATAGTTCAGTTGCTTTGCAGTTTTTAAAATTATGGACATATCCAATTCCTGTGACATATGGACAATAATTCGCAACGTGTCCAAAACCCTGGCACTTGAAACATATTTTAACTACAATATATATTTAATGAAGAATGTATTAAAATTAAGAAAAAGAATTTCTTTTGCTTTTTTGCACTGATGAAGGGGGTCCAGCGTATCCTCGAAACTGCTCTATGTTGCATTATTACTTTATTTGAGCTTAAATAAGTTGTTCTTGATTTCTTATCCTTTACAGAAAGTATTGTCTTAGTGTAACTATAAATTGCTTTTTTACTTTTTCATGCGATAAAGAAAGTATTGTTTTCAAGAAAATTTCGATTTCGAAATTTTGATGCCAATATATGTTTTAGGACCTCTTGGACACGTTTTAACAGTATTTAGAATGATTCACGCCTGTCTGTCTGTGGTCAATTTTTTGTGTACATAATAGGTGCTACAAATATTAATGGATTTTCACGGAACTTTATATCCGGCTTTGCTAACAAAAAATCTAGAACTAGATAGAATTTTTTGAAATTCGAGCGAAAGCTTCGAAAATTATTTGAAATTTTATATTTCCTCAGCATGACAGCAAACAACATTTGACATAATTATGCATAAAAGAGGTTACCTATGGCTCAATGATCACGAAATTTAACAGTTTCAATTATTGTAGTAAAAAATAGCCCCGATACGATCTTTGTGTTCGTGACGTCATTAATCCTCCCTCGTGTGCGTGTGTGGGGGGGGGGGGGGAGGGGGGGGGAGGAGGACTGGGTTCCCATTTGTTGGGGATTTCTCGTAGTCTTTCTAATGAAAACAATTAATTTTTACAGCGACATTTTAACCAGAAAAAGATGCAGCTGACTCAAAATTTCAGAAGATTTATGCTTACTGTGCATTTACAATTATTTAATTGTCTACAAAAATAGATGATGAATGGAAGTTTTATCCACACATGAAAACGATAATAAATTAGGTTACAATGTTTAAACTCAGATTATTGTAAAATAAATATTTCAATATTTAAAACTAAAAATACGTCAGTTTATTAGAAATATTTTATATTTCCGAGAATGTATAAAATTCAGTGGCGTAGATAAGGGTGGAGTCATAACTTCGTCCCCCCCCCCCCCCGATAATAACGGAGCTAGGTATTTAACCTAACGGATCCGGACTTCCGATTTACCCGCTTTCCGGAGGGGGTAAATCGAAAGTTCCCATTTAAAGACATCATGAACACGTTTCCAACATTTTTGGAAATATATCCATCAGTGTGTGTGTGTGTATCTGTGAGGTGCGAATGCACGTATCAATATGAAAATTTATATGTAGATGAATTCTGTAGAAAATTAGAAATAGGTAGAATATTTTGTAATCAATGTGATTAAAACATGGATTATTTGAAATAAGATATTTAAAAAAAGAGCGAAAGAGTACGTATAGCCATAATATTCTATATATATACATTTTATAAAAAATTGAAATTATGTAGAACATTTTGTAAGTAACGTGATTAGAACACGAATCAGAGAAAGTGTGGATAAAATATATTGTGGTAACTGCAGAAAGGGGTCGCCCTTGTTTCGAAGGAGTAGGAATCAAGGGCGCCCATAAGTTTTTCTGGAGTTGGCCAAACTCAAGAATAAGACGTAAATATCCACTAGCCTGATACCTAAATTTATGATCTTGACCGTCACGAGAGGACAAGTTCGACCTCGCGTTCCTCTATGGGTGCCCATGGTAAGGGCGCCCATAGAATTTTTCCAGGTGACAAATTCAAGGATGAGATGTACAATATCTACTAGCTTGATACATATATGGCGAACATACTACGGGAGGACAAGTGTCCTTTTACGCTCCTCTATGGGTGCCTACAGCAAGGCCGCCCATAGAATTTTTCCAGGGGACAAACTAAAGGATAAGATGTACAATATCGAATAACTTGATGCCTACATTTGTGACGAACATTCACGGAAGGACAAAATGCTTCCTTGCGCTCCCCTATGGGCGCCCATAGAACTTATTCAAAGGGGCAAACTAAAGAAAGATACGTAGTATATTAGTGTCTGGCTTGATACATACCATTGTGACTTTCAACGTCCACTATGAGCACCCATAGCAAAAGCGTCAGCAGAACTTTTTCCAAGAGAGGCATACTAAAGGATGAGACGTACAATTTCTAATAGCTGGATAGCTATAGCTGTGCCCTTGAATGTCCCCGTGAAGGTAAGTGCTCCCTTGCTCTCCGCTATGACAGTTCATGGTAAGGGCGCACATAGAACTCTTTGCAGAGGCAAAATCAAGGATGAGACGTACAATATCGACTAACTTGATACCTACATTTATGTCCTTGAACGTCCACGGGAAAGGTAAGTTTCATGGGCTCCCCTATGGACACCCATGGCAAGGGCACCAATAGAACTCATTTCAGCTCAGCAAACTCAAGGACGAGGCTTACAATATTGACGAACATTCATTAGCATCTAGCTTGATACCTACATTTGAGAATTTTAACGCCCGCTATGGACACCCATGGCTATAAGTATGCAAAGTTTCAGCCGTTTATGTCACAGGAATTTCTGGAGGATACGGAAACTTTGGTTCTGTTCAGGTTCGGTCCGAGGTCAATAGTATAAGCAGGGAGTCCTTGCAATGGGATTTAATTTTGCAAAATTAAATTCAATTTCCTTGATAATCTCTGTCGCTTTGTGTGAATTAACCCTTTCGCGACAGTTGGCACGCCCGCGTGTCGGCTGCGAACTTGCATTCAATGACGGACGGCACGCATTCGTGACGGAGAAAACTTTACCCTAAACGGCGAGTGGTACGTATGCGTGTTTTCACATGGAACGTTGTACTTTGTCTACTAGATGACGTTAAATGTCCGTGGAAATAACTTCAATGTATTTTGCAGATAATTGACTTTGGCATAAGGAGGATCCAATGAATTATTTCTCCATTTGGAGCGGTGAAACATGGTTTTGTAATATAAACAAATAGAGCACTTCTCGCAGCATCAACAGTTTTATAATTGAATTTCGGGTCTTGTTTAGATTTCAGCTTTATGATTTCATTGGTGAATCATAGGAATGTAAGAGACTATTTTTTTTTTTGGCTTTTAGAGCAGTGAAATTTTTCCTTTATTTCGGATAAAAGAATGGGAGCAACTAACGAGAATTTTGTATTTAGATTTGTATGAAAAATTTACATCAAATAGAAAATAAATATTTCTTTTATTCCTGAAAAAAGTAGATTTCTGTGTTGAATAGGTGACTTTTAGTGAATATTTTTCGAGAGTTAGGCTTAGAGCAAAAAAAATTGCCGTCCCCTGGGAACAGTTCGGAAGCGAAGCGCTCCGCCCTTTGGACCGCGGCAGTTCCGGAATGCCGCCGTCGTGTAAATTTGTTTGCAAACGGAGCCAAGATGTTTTATTCTTCAGATTTGCCTGTGAAGATAATTTTGTATAGTAAGAACAGATATTCTTTTACATCCTTTTAGAGGAATTAAATTAAATATTTTAATAAAATGTTTAAAATAACTAATTATAGGAAATAAAATATTATAGGATTTGCACATAATTGTGAAGTTGCGAAGAACGGGTATACTGATAGTATTAAATAAATTTAATTCTAATCTAAGAGATAATGCATTTTCAACGTGATTAAATTGCTTATTTGTAAATTATATATCTATATTAAAAGTGAAAAATTGCGAGACTTTTTTGACCTGTTCTTGTTTTCTGCGACTTGGGCATTATGAAAACAAACTTTCAAAAATAAAAACTTCAACAAAATACTAAACTTCAATTGTAATTTTTACAATAAAAGCATAAGTAATTAGTAATATTTGCTTGATATCCTTGAAAAAGACTTATTTTAAAATAGAGAAAAAAAATATATACAGTAATGGCCAAAATTGTGGAAACCTTTTGGAAAAACTGTATTTTTTAGGTTAGATGGCTTATAACACCACTTTTTTTTGTACCAATACCATAAAATAATATATCAATGGAAAGATAATTTAATCGAGATTGTAATACAATAACATTTATGAATTATTTTTTAATAGAATAGCATTTATGAAGAAGAAAAGTGAAATACATAGAAAAAATGAGATATACAAAAATTCTCACGTCAGGTAATGCTTAGTTGGGTAATCTTTATACCTTAGCCTTAATTACAGCCTTACAGAGCTTTCCCATGGAGTGAACCAAGTTTTTAGTTCTGCAATTGTTATAATGTGAAATAAAGATTGAATTATTGCTTCTGTTAATTGGGTTTTATTCCTGGGTTGCTTCTGACTAACAAGTTTCCTTAGTCGGCTCCATAGTTTTTCGATGGGGTTACCAGGCCATTCCAGTAGTTGTTGAGAACCAGACCATCCGACGTACCAGAAAGGTGTAAGGTAACTGTTTGGACGGCCAAGAAGTGTCACCCAATTTGGACCGGAACCCAGTGGGGGAGGCATCCACAGGGACCGTACCCTCCTTCCCCTACCACCAACCTCTCGGAAGGACTTACGGACCCACATGTTTAACGTGATCGTATTCCGCATGATCACGGTGGCAACGTGCAAACCACCGGGCTACCGCGCCCGAAATATGCCAACAGAACGCGGTGTTCCCAGGTGGTCACCCACCCAAGTACTAACCGCGCCCGATGCTGCTTGACTTCGGTGATCTAACGAGAACCGGTGTTTTCAGCACGGTACGGCCGTTGGCTCTCCATTCCAGTAGTTGAATATCATGATCTTGAAGCCACTTTTTGCACACACGAGCAACATGACATGGAGATGAATCTTGTTGAAATATAAATGCTTTATTATTTTGCCAAAGGTTATGTGCAGCAGGCTGCAGTTTGGGCTCAAGTATTTTATCTATATATCTTTGGGCATTTATATTCTCATTGATCGTGCATATTCTGCCCACACCTCTTGATGTCATACAACCCCAGATCATAACACTAACTTTGCGTTTCACGGTATGTGTAATGCAATCAGGATGCAAATCTTCTCCGATCCTTCTCCTTACATATTTTACGCCATCACTACCAAAAAGAGAGATTTGGGTCTCATCACCCTAAATAATACTGTCTCATTGGTCCATTGTCCAGTTAACATGGGTTTTAGCCCAGTTTAATCTTTTTAACCGTTGTTATAGAGATAAAAATGGTTTTTTTCGTGAAATTCTAGCATTTAGACTAAATGCGTGCAGTCTACGCCGAACAGTCCTTGCACTCAACTTCACATTGCATTGCGCCATTTCACCTTGTATACATCGAGATGGCTTTCTTCTGTCATCTAGGTACTGTCTCTATCATCACTTGCTGTTGTGCACCTTTCACTGCCTTTACCAGTCTGGTTTTGTAGTGACTGAGTCTATGACACCTTTGGTTAAGTTCCCCGAATATTTCTTCTAATTTCTTTATAACTGTGATTTATTTCACTTAATAATACTATTTTATATCGCTTTCTTGGTGATCAGTCAACTCTTTGCGCCATTTCTTTAATTTTATTACGTTTCACAAGCTCACTAAATCAGAGAACACATACACAAAAAAACTCGATAGCAATCACATAACACACTGATAAATATCCTATGACCTGTCGGCTCATTGGCAAAACAAGATGGCACCTGATTGGCTTTCTAATACTCATGCTCATTGGCTACATTCAAATGACGGAAATCTACTTCATATACACCTAAGCAAGTTGTGTTTCTTTTTTCTGGTTATTTGGCTATAACTTTTGATAGAATACAGATAATTAAACAAATGTTATTGCATTACTATATGGATTAAATTATCTTTCTATTAATATATAATTTTATGGTATTGGTACAAAAGTGGTGTTATGAGCCATCAAACCTCAAAAATACACTTTTTCTAAAAGGTTTCCACAATTTTGGCCATTTCTGCATATACCAAAAACTCTTGTCAGTCGTCCACTTCTATACATCTACGTGACATCATACAAAAGTTAAATGAAACGAAATCTGTGTGAATGGAGGAGGTCTGCTAAAATTCCCGTCTGAACCATCCCGTCAAAACCATCTTCACATGCCACATCAAGAACTCCATATCACGTGGCCTCAGCCCTGACAACAGCATAGCAACCAGGAATTCTTTGTGTTAACATGGATTTTGTAGTGGTAAAGTGTTATCAAAATGAAATTCCCATCATAAATGGTATTAATCCATACAGTTTAAATTCCAAAATTGGATTAACACCTTCTCTAACTACATTATTACCGATTGCAACCATACGTACGCTATCATCATTTGGTTACACATACTGTACAGAAACCATTTCCTTGTGAAATATGTCAAAAATCATTTGCACGAAAGGATATTCTGCAGTCTAACAAGGCTAACTAGAACGACTTTCTAGTTAGCCTTGTATCACGTGGTACTTCCCGTCACCATCTCACCAAGGTGACGCATTCACGATTGTGACGTACTGTTCCGAAAATTGTTTTGTTTATCATTTCGCGACATCAAAAAAGTTTGGCATTTATGTGAAGTGAAGCTATGTATATGAAATATATCTAACATCACTTGCACAAAAGGGTGTTTTATATAAGCATAAACTTGTGCACTCAACTTTAAAGCTGTTTGTATGTGAAATTTATCCTAAATCATGTTCTCGGAAACAAAAATTTAAAAAGCTCTTAGTTATGAATTCTGATAAGAAATCATTTTCATGCAAAATATGTCAGAAATCATTTGCATTAAAAGAAAGCTTAAAGGAACATCTGCTATCCCATACTAGAGAGAAACCATTCATGTGTGAAATATGTCAGAAATCATTTGCACTAAAACAAACTTTAATTCAGCACTTGCTTACACATACAGGAGAGAAGCCATTTGAGTGTGAAGTATGTCAGAAATCATTTGCACTAAAACAAAATTTGAATCACCATTTGGTTACACATACTGGAAAGAAACCATTTCTATGTGAAATATGTCAAAAATCATTTGCACGAAAGGATATTTTAAAGGGACATAAACTTGTGCACTCCAGTTTAAAACCATTTGTATGTAAAATTTGCACAAAATCATTTTCTCGGAAACAAAATTTTGATCAACATTTAGTTATGCATTCTGGTAAAAGACCATTTGTCTGTACAATGTGTCCGAAATCATTTCCTCACAAAATATGTTTAGATCGCCATTTGCTTACACATACTGTTCGAGATAAACCATTTGTGTGTGAAGTATGTCAGATATCATTTGCAGTAAAACAAACTTTAAATCAACATATGCTTACACATACTGGAGAAAAACCATTTATGTGTACAATATGTCAAAAATCATTTGCCGAAAAAGTGACTTTAAGCAGACATTTTCTTACACATGGCGAAAAACCATTTGCTTGTAAAACATGTAAAAAATCATTTGCAAGAAAGGATTATTTAAATCAGCATGAACTTCTACACACAGGTGAAAAATTATTTGCATGTGATATATGTCAGAGATCTTTCATTCAAAAAACTCAGTTTGATCAGCATGTACTTACACATACAGGAGAAAAACCATATTCTTGTGAAATATGCCAAAAGTCATTTGCACGGAAACAATATTTAAATGTGCATAAAGTTGTGCACACTCGTGAGAAATTATTTGCATGCAATTTATGTCAAAATTCATTTGCTTATAGAAATTCTTTAGTTGATCATTTGTTTACACATACTGGAGAGAAACCATTTGTTTGCAAAATGTGTCAGAAATCATTTGCACGAAAGACATATTTAAATCAGCATTTACTTGTACATACAGGTGAGAAACCATTTGTGTGTGATTTATGCCAAAAATCTTTTACTCGAAAAGCTAAATTAGATCAACATTTCTCTACACATAGAAAACAATGAAAATAAACATATATCAAATATATCAGAAATCATTTGCATAGAAATAGCTGTAGATTAACATTTGATTATGCAAACTATACAGAAATTATTTGCCATATAAATATGTGAAAAAGCATTTGCACTAAGAGAATATTTAAATATATATAAACTTGTGCATACTGGTATAAAACCTTTTGTATTTGCATACTCATAGATTTGGTGAGTTGTAATGTATAGGCAGGTTGTGTGAACTTTGTTACTAAAGCCTGATACAACCTGAACTGTATTGGGAAATCTGTAGCCTGCTGGTGTTCACAAAGGAATATAAAATGACTGACTAGTTGCAACAAAATTGCTGCAAATAACAAGTTTTATTGTTGTCTTTGCAGTTGTACATTCTGTGTTAAACAGTCTTAAAGTATGAAATTAGTCCAGTAAAACTGGTATCTGCAATGTCGAAGCAATTTTTAATTTTGCATGCAGTTTATACCAAAATGCATTTGATTATACTACACAGTGTTTCTGATAATGGGAATCCATATGTAAGTTATATATAAAATTAAAATTTCCCTTCATTAAAATAAACAAAGGAAATTGAAAATTTGCCAAAGAGTGTAATATACAGTACAACCTCGAAAATCCAGACATTTTTAAATTTTCAAGGTTTTTTTTTTTTTTACTATTGGATTGACAAAGTCATGGATTTAATTTAACAGGGTAAGATTATATAGAATTATATTTTATAAACAAATACCTTATTTTCCGGTCAACTTTCTAAACCCAAAAATGAGACAAAACTTTAGACCGGATATAAATGTGGACGGCCATAGATAGGAGCTCATGGTTGGAGCGTGAGTTACATTGTTAGCTCCCCCCCCCCCCCCCCCCCCCCCCCCCCCGTCACAATTACCAACAAATTATTTCGCATAAAATATACACCTTTATTTAAATACTGATTGTTTATTATCAAAAGTCCCTTTTCTCATTATTGGAATAGACATTTTTCTGAAACACTAATTTTTAATATTAAACACTCTATAACATTATCGTAACATTTTATCACAGATTGTTCAATTAAATCTAAAAATCCTGAAAATTCGTATTAACTCTCACAGAAACTTATTTTGTTCACTTAGTATGAATCCCATTCTTCAATGTATTCTGTTTTGCCTCCAGAATCCCTTCCCCCTCTCAATATCTGACAAATTTTTCGTTCTCGTCAAACCTCCTGTCAGCTTGAAATCGACTGTATATTTTACCTTTCGTTTAGAAAGTCATATTTACATACTAGAAATAGCAACTAAATAACATCATATCGCACAGAACCGAGCAACAAAGTCATTAATACACTGACCTTTCAAAGGGGTCAGCTGTGTTTACGATTATGAACCAAGCAACTTCCTTTCTTTGCTTTCCCTGCCCCACCACATCCCGGTGCTGCGGCAACTTAGTAATGACTCATCGTATTTTAGAAAAATCATTGAGAGAAGAGATATTTTTCTTTTTTAGAAAAGATATTTGTACTGTGATATGTTTTACATATTTGACTATTACTAATAAAGTTTTTTTTTTCATCAGCCTTTTAAAACATAACATTATATAGATGCTAGAAAATAAATAAAATTTTTGAGTTCTTATTTTTTGTTTTTCGTTTTGTTAATAGCAAAGACGGTTTAAACATATTTACACCTTTAAATATATCGTCAAAAGTGCTAATCCTCGCACTTTATTAAATCTCGGCTCAACATTAAATTTTTCGCTTTTTATTAAATCTCGACAAAGCTGATATAACGGAAGTTCTGCACTGTGATGATGATGTACCAATTGTAAATAAATTGAATGATGGTGAAATTCGCAATATGATATTAAATAAAAAAAGAGCCAAGTAGTGACGATAAATGTGGAAAAGAAAAAAATACCCATTGATAATCTTGTGCAAACTGATGGCATTTTATCATTTCGTTTAAATATTTGAATTAACGTTTGTTGTTTCATTAATTTTGAGTTATGGGAAAGCAGTTTTTTACTTTCCTTATATACATAATGTATAAGAATATTGTGGCAGGGTCGAAAATTCGAGTTTTCGATGGGAGAGCACATATCAAGCATCCCTAATCACGATTCGAACATGTTTGAGGTGATGTCTGTGTGTGTGTCAGGGAGTCTGTAGAGACGATATCTCACGAGCAAATGGAGCGATTCGAATGAAATTTGGTACAAAAATCACAATCCGTGAATACTGGAAGCCTATTGTTTTAAAACACAATCAAATGTTCAGAACCCCCCTAAATTTTCGAGTGAAATTTTGAAAAAATCATCAAAAAATCAAAACCTTTAATAAAGTTATGCAAATAAACATTTCTTATGTAATTTTTTCCTTAGAAAACGAACTCTATAATCTGGAAAAATCGAAAATCCGGAATCGGCAAGGTCTGGACGAGTCCGGATTTTCGAGGTTGTACTGTATTTCACATGATGTGGTTCCTCACAACTTGTAAACCATAAACCACAATTTTTTGGCAAATGGAATGAAATAACAAGTTTAATTTATGTTATTAACAAGTTTTTGAAATCCTTCATGATTGGCACACTGGAATGATTGCTCAGCCAGCCAGCATGCTGCGATGGAGATCTCTGGACATGTGTTAACATACCAATTTAATAATGACATATAATATACCATATATACGCGCATATAAGTCGAGAAATTTGTGTAAAAAAAAATGCTTCAAAAGTGGGAGGGGGGTGACTTATACACGAAGTCTAAAAGTTATTTTTTCTCGCGAGACAAGCCATCCTAAAATGATGTGGTAGTAATTATGCAATCATGCACTCTGAATTTCTGTGCACTTCAAAACTCCTGTGAGTCACTGCCCTCCTGATGCTCCAGACTACCAGTGTATCACGTCATCAAAAAATATGCATATACATTTTCGTTCGATGTTTATCACTAACTTCTTGGATTATGGCTGATCGTTTTCGACAAAAAATGGCTCTTATAATTCTGTAACACGGATTGTTTAAAACTATAATGCAGAATTTTAAATTGAAAGTGTTTTTTTGTTTTGTTTATTGAAAAGAGTATCTACTAACAATTGTGTTGGGGGTTAACGGTTGTGCAATTTGGGGTTAATGAAAAAAATTGCCTCAAATAACGGGTGGAAGCTAGATATTGTTCTGATTGCTCGGTGGGTCAAGGAAGCTTGAGAGACAGGAATGCGCAGTCTCCCATCTGTTTTGAGGACGCTGCATGCTGGGAGTAAAAGAATACCTGGAGCTTGTCACATGAGAACAAGCATTCCCAAAACGGACAGCAGACAGTGCTCATATGTCATAGGCATACTTGTTTGAAATCGGACTTTAAAGGGTTCCGATGTAGTTTTTATTATGGAAATTAAATTTTATTTTTATCTATATATATATTTTTTTTTTTTTTTTTCAAGTGTTTTTTAATAACTTATGGGAAAAAGAAAATTTCTCTTTTTGGGACCGACTAATATGCAAGTTTTGGATTTTTTTTCTCTGAAAGTAGGGGGGGGGGGGGGGGAGGTCGACTTATACATGAAGTCAACTTATATTCGAGCATATCTCTTCAGATGTTCGGATGTTGCCTTATGGCTAAAATAACATGCATATAGGCTGTATTTATTATAAACTGTAGCCATAAGAATTTTGCATTCTTTAATTAAAAAAAACCCAGTATGTAACAATTTCTCTAACATTTCCCTAGGAGCAGTCATTAATTTCAGTGATTAATCTGTCATTGATGGTGTAGAAAAAGAATATATCGATCTATAAAATTATCGATCTATAGATTCTTGAAATGTATCTCATAGTATTCTCAGAAATTCCAACTGTTATCTGTCAAACATAAAGGCTTAATCAATGTGCTTTGTTTTCACCTTACCTGTAGAAAAAGGAGTAAAGTATCTCCCCTAACTCTTCATCTAAAAATCAGAGTAATGTAATAATTTCTGAAATACCTAGGCATTCTATACAATGCCAAACTGCAATTGCCCTAGTACACGTCAAAAGGAACTTTTCAGGCTCAGTAGAACTGGCATCAGGAGAGCTGTTGGGCTCCTTACTGGGCACTGCACCCTCAAGAGACATCTTAATATCATGGGTGTCTCCAAGGATTCGCTTTGCAAAGGCTGCAATTACAGCGAAGAAACTGCAGCTCACATTCTATGTGAATGTGAGGCCTACTCTGCTCACAGATTCGAACACATTGGTCGTCATGTGATTGAACCCTGGGAGCTGAACGACATACCTATCAAGTGCCTGCTTATTTTCGCATCGGCTACTGGTCTCTTTTCTTAGGGATTTTCGTTTTCTTTTTGGGGTAGTACAATAGACCTCTGGTCGATGTGCTGGGCTCTTTTTGAGCCACCCACCTTTATTTCATTCATTCATTCATTCATTCATACAATGCCAAAAGTGGAACTTGAAAGTATGAAACTCTTAAATTTTCACACATTTCTTAGACATTCTATAGAATGCCAAAAGGCAAATCGGCAAAGTATAAAATTCTCCTGACAGTGGCGTTTAATATCACAAGGTGAGTTATGTGACTTTCGACCATCGTCTCAGAGAGCCAGACCACTTCCGCTAGTATAAACAAGAAAGATCAATCATGCTTAAAGCATTGATTATGAAATACTCTCCAACTTCAATGCAATTTTATTTAAACATGTCTAAAATGCAAAACATTCCTCGGTAATATTTTAAAACTTCTCACAATATTGCATTAATTTATTATATTTGAAAACTTAAACCTTCATAGAAAAAAATGAACTTCACTCAAATGACGGCATTGAAATATAAATTGCCTGGTTTAAACATCTCTAAAATGCGATACATTCCTCGGTAATAATTTTAGAATTATCGTAATACTACAGTAATTTATTATATTTAAAAACTTCATCGAAAACAACTGAAATTCATTAAAATGACGTCATAAAAAAAATAACACGCCTGGCTCTCTCTATAAAAGCAGCATTTCATTCATAACGTTTTCCCATTCATTTCATTCATCACAGTACTAAAATAATTTATTTCATTTAAAAACTTAAGACCATGGAGCTACAAGTAATTAAACTCTATGCTTAAAACTTCATCGAAAAAAAATCGTCCTTCTCTGTATAAAATCAATTAATATTTTATTCATATCAGCTATGCAGACTCCTTGAGCTAAATACTTTTGCCTTAAAAAAATACAGCAATTCTTATACAACTCATCCTACATATTTTACTGTTTACATTTTACATAAGTGAAAAATAGGCTTTGTTGTAGAAATAATTAAATTTGGATGATCATTTAAACTCAAATATATTGTAATTGCGTTGTTTCAGTATGTAGATGCACAGAATTTAAACAAAAATAAAGCGGTTTTAGGACGGATACAACACTCAATGTGAATTAAAAAGAACTTCAAAAATCACGATTTTGAGACAAGATGGATGCCGTATTTTATTTTGAAGTGGGTCACATGATCTTTTCATATCACGGTCGCGTGATCGCTTCATATAAAAGGTGTAATTATTATTTTAATTTTTATTTAAAAAACTACTGAATATATTTTGCTGAAATTTATTTTATATATTTTATGGAATAATTTGAATACTACCTAAAATTTTCGAAGCAATTTGTGAATTTTAAATCTGCTTAAAAAATGGTTGAAAAATTAGGTCCCATAGAGTTCAATGTATTTCATTTTTTCAACCCTGGTTAAATCCAAAACTAATTGGGTGATATTATTCATTTATATTCCCATAGGTCCTACAGCCCGTCTGAACAACATATTAAAATTTCATTTTGATTAAGTCATTTTTACGGCAGTTATCGTGCTAACAAACAGACAGACAGAATGAACAAAGTCATAAACACTTTTCAACTCTGTTGTAAAGTGTTAAAAGGCAGTTAAGTGCAATTCAAACTGCCATTCCAGTCTATCTTGTAGTAACAAATAGTACAGCACTGGTATTTTTCTCTCTCTGTAGAAAAATTCCTTATCTTACATTTTCACATGCATCTTTTCAATAAAAACCCTTTTTAACACTTTACAACAAAGTTGAAAAGTGTTTATGACTTTGTTCATTCTGTCTGTCTGTCTGTCCGTTAGCACGATAACTGCCGTAAAAATGACTTAATCAAAATGAAATTTTAGTATGTTGTTCAGACGGTCTGTAGGACCTATGGGAATATGAATGAATAATATCACCCAATTAGTTTTGGATTGAACCCGGGTTGAAAAAATGAAATACATTTAGCCCTATGGGACCTAATTTTTCAAACATTTTTTAAGCGGATTTAAAATTCACAAATTGCTTCGAAAATTTTAGGTAATATTCAAATTGTTCCATAAAATATATAAAAAAAAATTCAGCGAAATATATTCAGTAGTTTTTTAAATAAAAATTATAAGATGTGTAATTATTATTTTATGTGTCGTGTGGTCTGGGCCTTCTACACATCTTATATGAAACGATCACGTGACCATGATATGAAACGATCACGTGACCATGATATGAAACGATCACATGGCCCACTTCTAAATGATATATGGCATCCATCTTGTTTCAAAATCGTGATTTTTTTAAGTTCTTTTTAATTCATATTGAGTGTTGTATCCGTCCTAAAACTACTTTATTTTTGCTTAAATTCTGTGCATCTACATACTGAAACAACGCAATGACAATATATTTGAGTTTAAATGCTCATCTAAATTTGATTATTTCTACAACTAAGCCTATTTTTCACCTATGTAAAACGTAAACAGCAAAATATGTAATGAGTTGTATTAGAATTCCTGTATTTTTTTAACACAAAATAATTTAGTCCATGGAGTCTGCATGGCTGATATGAATGAAATATTAATTGATTTTATAAAGAGAAGGATGATTTTTTTCGATGAAGTTTTGAGCATAGAGTTTAATTATTTGTAGCTCCATGGTCTTAAATAAAATGTTTAAATAAAATAAATTATTATAGTATTGTGATGAATGGGAGAAAGTTATGAATGAAATCCTGTTTTTATAGAGAGATCCAGGCGTGTTATTTTTTCTATGACGTCATTTGAATTAATTTCAGTTGTTTTCGATGAAGTTTTCAAATATAATAAATTATCGTAGTATTATGATAATTCTAAATCTATTACCGAGGAATGTATAACATTTTAGAGATGTTTAAACCAAGCAATTTATATTTCAATGCCGTCATTTGAATGAAGTTCATTTTTTTCGATGAATGTTTAAGTTTTCAAATATAATAAATTAATGCAGTATTGTGATAAGTTTCAAAATATTACCGAGGAATGTATTGCATTTTAGACTTGTTTAAATAAAATTGCATTGAAGTTGGAAATTGTTTCATAATCAATGCTTTAAGCATAATTGATCTTTCTTGTTACTCTTTGCCAAAATAGTATATTGTCATTCTATAAAATGCCTAGGTATATTATACAATGCCTAGGGAAAGTATGTAAAATATTAAAATAAAACAGGCATTTCATACTTTGCCTAAAAACGTCATGCCTTCTATACAATGCCTAGGGAAAATATGTAAAATATTAAAATAAAACAGACATTTCATACTTTGCCTAAAAAGGTCACACATTCTATGCAGTGCATAGGTATTCTATACAATGTCAGCTATTCACACTTTGCCGGTAACATATATAACATTTTAAGTAAAATAAGAATTTTATATCATTTAAGATTTAAAGATTGAAATATAAAAAACATCAAAGTTCTGCAAATGGCTAAAGAATTTGGCAAATCTATAAAATAAACACAGTTGGGATATTTTAATATAAAAATAAAAAAAATGGTTGTTAAGTTGTTAATCCAATAATAAAATGTCCAAAATATCACAGTTGCAATGATTCAAATATTATGAAATAAGCTAACAAAACAGTAAACAGGAGTAAGAGCAGCTTCAATATAAAAAATCTTGGCACAATCTGTCATTTTTTTGGTAATCAAAAATGACGTCAAGGAAGATGGTGTTTGAAAAGCCATAACGAACGCCATGTTAGACTTTGTGTATAACAAATTAAAAAATATATAAGTAAAAATCAAAATGCATAAAAAACATAATATATAAATAAGTAGAAAATAATGTATAAGTAGAAAAAAAAATACCATACTTAAAATAAAGATTGTACTTTAATGAAATTTAAAAAAAAAAACTGATACTTAGAAGAAAGATTGTACTTTAACAAAATTTCAAAAAAGTGATACTTAGAAAAATGATTGTACTTTAACGTAATTTTTAAAAAAATGATATGTCGCATGTAAAAATCATAGAATTTAATACACTCGAGAAATTAAACTTTAAATTACTTGCTAAAACACAGCAGAAGCCATGCTTAAATCAAAAGGAAAAAACAGTGCCTGGTTTAATAAAATCCATAATTTATCGAAGCAAAACATGTGTAGATATCCAGATTGCACAAACGGCATCCACATTGCGGTCTTCGACAGAGAATGATCATTCCCATGTAAATTTTCTGCTTCTACATTATTTTATCCATTGACATGTGCTATCTTTCGCTTTTGTATGATATTCACAATTTTTATGGATTTTTACACACTAAGCTACAACACAACTAAAATAGAATCACCAAAAATAATAGAAAGCTAGAAAGGGTTGCTCGAAAAACAGGATTGTGGGATGCCACTTTGCACAACATTTCTACCACATTTCGTAATTTATTGCTCCATAAAATCTTGCCAAATCCAAGTTTTTTATATCGAATCTGCACCCAGAAGTAATAAGTATAATAGTACCAATGAATAAAAAATCACTGAAAATTATTAGTAAAAATTGTTAAAAAAGGCAAAACAGCTTTGCATAAATGTAAAATTAGTTGCCAGCTTCAACTATGAACAATAAAGATCAATCATGCATAAAACATTTATTATGAAACACTTTCCTGCAACTTCAATACAATTTTATTTAAACATCTCTAAAATGTGCAATACATTCCTCGGGAATATTTTTAAAATTATCACAATACTACATTAATTTATTATATTTGAAAACTTGAAACTTCATCGAAAAAAATGAACTTCATTCAAATGACAGCATTGAAATATAAATTGCATGGTTTAAATTTCTTTAAAATGCGATATATTCCTCGTAAATATTTTTAAAATTATCATAATACTACAATAATTTATTATATTTGAAAACTTCATCGAAAACAAATGAACTTTATTCAAATGACGCCCTCAAAATATAAATCGCCTAGCTTTCTCTATAAAAGCAGCATTTCATTCATAAACTTTTTTCCATTCATTTCGTTCATCACAATACTATAATAATTTATTTTATTTAAACACTTGCCGCCTTCGGCGACCAGCCTGTTCGCTACCCTTGAAAATTCTGACTGTGGCAAATTTTGACCGTGGCAAACTCGCTGGCTCGACCTACCAGAAAGATGTAAGGTAACTGTTTGGACGGCCAGGACGTGCCACCCAATTTAGACCAGAACCCAGTGGGGAAGGCATCCACAGGGACCGTACCCTCCTTCTCCTACCATCAACCTCTCGGAAGGACTTCCGGACCCACATGTTTAACGTGATCGTACTCCGCGTGAACACGGCAGCAGTTTTGGCAGTGGCGGGAATCGAACCCGACCTTACCGAGTGCAATTCCCGCACACTAACCATTGGGCTACAGCGTCCTCCGCGACAATCTCCATAACTTTCTTTTTATTCACCCAATTTTGACCGGAACCCAGTGGGGGAGGCATCCACAGGGACCGTACCCTCCTTCCCCTACCACCAACCTCTCGGAAGAATTTACGGACCCACATATTTAGCGTGATCGTACTCCTCCTGAACATGGTGGCAGTTTAGGCAGTGGCGGGAATCGAACCCGGGCCTACCGAGTGCAATTCCCGCGCGCTAATTTAAATTTTATTATGACCACATGCTAAGCTCTATTAAAATATCCATTGTTCCATCATTTAAAATATCCATAAAATTAAAATATATCCATAAATTAAAATATCCATTTGAAATATCCATTTAAAAAATCCGTATCATTCCATCAATCATCCATATCGTTCCACCAATCCATAAATATATAGTAATTTCAAATACATCACCACAATTCAATCCACCATAATTCAATCATTTAAATTATTTAAAATATCCATAAATTAAAATATCATATAAATATAATAATTTCACCCGATGTATACAATATATATGCTAAGCTCTTAATTAATTTAAAACCGAAAGCGCGGTCACCATGGAAACGGGAAAAACTCAACGCCGGTGAAGAACTGCTTTAGCGGAAAGCCGAAAGATTAAAAATCATAACGTCTTTAAAATTGCGATCCTGCGGGCAATTTCATTATTTCTTGACCAGATTGGACGTATAAGAATGCCAGATCTTTGACCTTTCTTAAAATGTAAATTATTTGTCGAAATCGTTAGTACTTCTTGCGATGTGAGGTTTTAAAAACCAAATTTCGTTTTTTGAACCGATTGAAAATATTAAAATTTGTCCCTGAGATTTGAAATTGATACATTCTTACTCGCAATTGTCTTCTCTTTCTGGTGGTGTGATTTGTTTTTTTCTATGACGTCTGGATGGTGGAGAAAAAATGGGAAAAAACGGTCGAAATCGCATAAAACATTAAATAACTAAAAAAATAATTCACATTTTAAAAATCAGTTTTCACGTGTCCCCTTCCCACCCCGCGGGTCACCGATTGCCAAATTTTGTAGCTCTCCGACGCGTGGTCACTAAACATAAAGTGTATAAGACACACACACACACAGACATTGCCTTTTATTATATAGACTTAAGACCATGGAGGTACAAGTAATTAAACTCTATGCTTAAAACTTCATCGAAAAATCGTCCTTCTCTATGTAAAATCAATGAATATTTCATTCATATCAGCTATATTGCAGACTGCATAAGCTAAATAATTTTGCATTAAAGAAATGCAGCAATTCTTATACTACAACTACATATTTTGGTATTTACATTCTCCATAAGTGAAAATTAGATTTCGTTGTAGAAATAATCAAAGTTGGATGATCATTTAAACTCAAATATATTGTAATTGCGTTGTTTCAGTATGTAGATGCACAGAATTTAAGCAAAAACAAAGCGGTTTTAGGATGGATACAGCACTAAATATGAATTAAAAAGAACTTTAAAAATCATGATTTTGACACAAGATGGATGCCATATTTTATTTTGAAGTGGGTCACGTGATCTCTTCATATAAAGGTCACGTGATCTCTTCATATAAAAGATGTAATTATTATTTTAATTTTTATTTAAAAAACTACTGAATATATTTTGCTGAAATTTTTTTTATATATTTTGTGGGATAATTTGAATATTTCCTAAAACTTTCGAAGCAATTTGTGAACTTTAAATCTGCTTAAAAAATATTTGAAAAATTAGATCCCATTGGGGTCAATGTATTTCAATTTTTCAACACGGGTTCAATCCAAAACTAATTGGATGATATTATTCATTTATATTCCCATAGGTCCCACAGGCCATCAGAACAACATACTAAAATTTCATTTTGATAAAGCCATTTTTACGGCAATTATCGTGCTAACGGACAGACAGACAGACAGACTGAATGAACAAAGTCATAAACACTTTTCAACTATGTTGTAAAGTGTTAAAAAGCATAGGATGTGACAAACTATAAAATTTTCATAGAAAAGGAGAATTTTCTAATAAATCCTGGAAAACAAAAAGGAAACACCTAAACTGAAAATTGACAAGATTTTAAGTGAGGCTATAAAAATTAATGAATAAACAAGAATGTTTAAAATACTCAGAAAATAAATGGTATTATAAATTGAAAGGGAAAAAAGTAAGAGTGGGGATGTAAAATTGAAAATAGCTCAACAGAGCAATGAATTAAAATAAGTTTAAAGCTTCAAACAATACATTTTTTAGAAGCATATTTAATAAAAATACAGGTTAATGCAAGTTTCATTTGCACTTGCACAAATGCACTTTTGCTATTTAAGATTCAAACAACTGATTAAAATTATACCAAAACATACGACGGCTTTGGCAAGGATGCTTGATTTGAATTTCAGAGGGGACACAAGTTCTTATAAATATTAATTTAAAAGTTTTGTATAAAATATTTTTATTTACTCTACTTAAGCATACATCATCATCATCATCATCATCATGGTGCCACAGCCCTTGTAGGGCCTTGACCTCCTTTAAGATTTTTGACCATTCCTTTCTATTGGCCGCTTTCCTCTTATAATTGCTAATACCAAGAAATTTCAAATTCTCCTCTACCTGCTTCTTCCATCTGACCCTAGGTCTTCCTCGGGATCTTGACCCACCTGGGTTTCCCATTTAAGTATACAGGGTGTCCCTAAAGCATTGACCTCGGCTTTTATTCCCTAAATATTGATCTTAGACATATATAATAAATTACAAAGTTGCTTAAAAAGAAGGTGTTTTCGTAATTTGTGTATGACCCTTGAAACGCGATCTGCCGACATGATTTCTCCCCTCTGAGAACCCATGTTGATGCATCAAAAAGTTGTTTAAGTCGGCATTTTTGTCTTTTCATATCTCTGGGACTTTCATGATAAAATGCTGAAATTTTGTACATCAACTTATTGGTGTATGGGGCACATTTTACTCATTGGAAATGTTTTTGTATGGGGGGCCGTATAGAAATTTAAATTTTGTATTTCTTAAAATTTAATTCCCTTGAAAATTTTAATCGATTTCATAAAATTCTGTACCTTTTTTTGCGCAACTTTGTAATTTATTATATATGTCAAAGATCAATATTTAAGAAGTAAATCCGAGGTCAATGTTTTTGGGACATCCTGTATAGATTAATGAGGTAAAAGTTTGAATTTTAGGCTATTTTAAAATTCATAGCATATGAAATCAACTATCTTTAACATGATTTGTGTGTGCTTGCAGAAAATCCTATGGGTTAATGTAACATGGATTAGATTTTAATCTTCTATATAATAAAAAGCAATATCTGTCTGTGTGTCTTATACACTATACGTTCAGCGACCGCGCGTCGGAGAGCTACGAAATTTGGCAATCGGAGACCCAAGGGGGGGGGGGGGGGGGGGGGGGGACACGTGAAAACCGATTTTTAAAATTTGAATTATTTTTTTAGTTATTTAATGTTTTATGCGATTTTGACCGTTTTTTGCCCTTTTTCTCCACGATCCAGACGTCGTAGAAAAAAACAAATCACACCACCGGAAAGAGCAGACAATTGCGAGTAAAAATCTGAATTTCAAATCTGAATTTCGATTTCTAATATTTTTTAAAGATTTTAAAACAAAAGTCACTTTTGGCTCAAAAAAACGATTTTTGGTTTTAAAATTCTTGCATAGTAAAAAGTACTCATAATTTCGACTAACAATTTACATTTTTAGAAAGGTCAAAGATCTGGCATTCTTACAAGTCCAATCGGGTTCAGAAATAATGAAAATTGCCGTCAGGATCGCAATTTTAAAGACGTCATGATTTTAAATTTCTCGGCAATCCGTTCAGTTCTTCAACGGCATTCCTTCCCCCCCCCCCCCCCCTCCGCAGTAGTTTCTTCCCCGTCTCCATGGAGACCGCGCTTTCGTTTTTAAATGAATTAAGAGCCTAGCATAAGTGTTGTATACATGGGGCGAAATTATATTTATATGATATTTTAAATGGATATTTTAAATAATTTAAATGATTGAATAATGGTGGTTTGAATTGTGGTGATGTATTTGAAATTATTATATTTATGGATTGGTGGAACGATATGGATGATTTTTTGATTTTAAATGAATATTTTAATTTATGGATATTTTAAATGGATATTTTAATTTATAGATATTTCAAATGGATATTTTAGATGATGGAACAAGGATGATGGAATTAAGAGCTTAGCTTATGGTCATTGTAAAATTTAAATTAGCGTGCGGGAAGTTAGCGCGCGAGAATTGCACTCGGTAGGCCCGGGTTCGATTCCCTCCATTGACACGGAGTACGATCACGTTAAACATATGGGTCCGTAAGTCCTTCCGAGAGATTGGTAGTTGGGGAAGGAGGGTGCGGTCCCTGTGGATGGCTCCCCCACTGGGTTCCGGTCTAAATTGGGTGATAAAAAGAAAGTTATGGAGACTGTCGCGGAGGGCGCGGTAGCCCAGTGGTTAGCGTGCGGGAATTTCACTCGGTAGGCCCGGGTTCGATTCCCGCCACTGCCTAAACTGCCACCATGTTCAGGAGGAGTACGATCACGTTAAACATGTGGTTCCGTAAGTCCTTCATCCAAAGGGTTGGTGGTAGGGGAAAGAGGGTACGGTCCCTGTGGATGCCTCCCCCACTGAGTTCCGGTTTAAATTGGGTGGCACTTCCTGGCCGTCCAAGCAGTTACCTTACACCTTTCTGGTAGGTCGCGACAGCGAGTTTGCCACGATCAGAATTTTCAAGGGTAGCGAACAGGCTGGTCGCCAAAAGCGGCTAGTAAATAATAAAAGGAAATGTCTGTCTGTCTTATACACTATACGTTCAGCGACCGCGCGTCGGAGAGCTACGAAATTTGACAATCGGAGACCCGGGGGGGGGGGGGGGACACGTGAAAACCGATTTTTAAAATTTTAATTATTTTTTTAGTTATTGAATGTTTTATGCGATTTCGACCGTTTTTTGACCTTTTTTCTTCACGATCCAGACGTCGTAGAAAAAAACAAATCATACCATCGGAAAGAGCAGACAATTGGGAGTAAAAATATATCAATTTCAAATTTCAATTTCGATTTCTAATAGTTTTTAAAGATTTTAAAACAAAAGTCACTTTTGGCTCAAAAAAACGATTTTTGGTTTTTAAATTCTCGCATAGTGAAAAGTACTCATAATTTCGACTAATAATTTGCATGTTTAGAAAGGTCAAAGATCTGGCATTCTTACAAGTCCAATCGGGTTCAGAAATAATGAAAATTGCCGTCAGGATCGCAATTTTAAAGACGTCATGATTTTAAATTTCTCGGCAATCCGTTCAGTTCTTCAACGGCATTTTACCCCCCCCCCCCCTCCGCAGTAGTTCTCCATGGAGACCGCGCTTTCGGTTTTAAATGAATTAAGAGCCTAGCATAAGTGTTGTATACATGGGGCGAAATTATATTTATATGATATTTTAAGAGAGTACGGTCCCTGTGGATGCCTCCCCCACTGGGTTCCGGTCTAAATTGGGTGGCACTTCCTGGCTGTCCAAACAGTTACCTCACAACTTTCTTTTAGGTCGCGCCAACGAGTTTGCCACGGTCAGAATTTTCAAGGACAGCGAACAGGTTGGTCGCCAAAGGCGGCTAGTTTAAAATAATAGAAGGGGCATTTTTCAAAATGGCCTTCATAAACAGAAAATATTAAAATTAATCTAAATAACGGTCTAAATTACAATCTAAATAACGGTCTGAATTACAATCTAAATAACGGATCCATTTATTTTTATTACAAGTACTTACAAGGCTTTTAAACATTTAATAATAGTGAAGATATGAACTTTTCCAATTTAGATCAAAAACATGCAATATCTCGAGAATTGTGGATGCTAATATTCTGCAAATGATGTCAAATTGAGCGCCTTCCCTTAGTCTGATCATTCTAAAAATAGATAGGCTTCTGATGTCTTTCAATGAAAATATTCATGCCAAGTTTCTTTCAACTATCTCAGTTTGTTTGAAAGATCAGATGTTGTGACTAAAGACTCACAGACCGACAAAACACACAGTCATCAATAAAGAAAAAGATCAATCATGCATAAAGCATTGATTATGAAACACTTTCCAACTTCAATGCAATTTTATTTATACATCTCTAAAATGCGATACATTCCTCAGTAATATTTTTAAAATTATCACAACACTACATTAATTCATTATATTTGAAAACTTAAACCTTCATAGAAAAAAATGAACTTCACTCAAATGACGGCATTGAAATATAAATTGCCTGGTTTAAATATCTCTAAAATGCGATACATTCCTCGGTGTTATTTTTAAAATTATCATAATACTACAATAATTTATTATATTTGAAAACTTCATCAAAAACAACTGAAATTTATTCAAATGACGTCATCGAAATATAACACGCCTGGCTCTCTCTATAAAAGCAGCATTTCATTCATCACAATACTCTATAATAATTTATTTTATTTAAATACTTAAGACCATGGAGGTACAAGTAATTAAACTCTATGCTTAAAACTTCATCGAAAAATCGTCCTTCTGTCTGTAAAATCAATGAATATTTCATTCATATCAGCTATATTGCAGACTCCATGAACTAAATAATTTTGCGTTAAAGAAATGCAGCAATTCTTATACAACTCATTCTACATATTTGCTGTTTACATTTTCCATAAGTGAAACTTGGGCTTCGTTGTAGAAATAATCAAATTTGATGATCATTTAAACTCAAATATATTGTAATTGCGTTGTTTCAGTATGTAGATGCACAGAATTTAAGCGAAAATAAAGTGGTTTTAGGATGGATACAACACTAAATATGAATTAAAAAGGACTTTAAAAATCACAATTTTGACACAAGATGGATGCCATATTTTATTTTGAAGTGGGTCACGTGATCTCTTTATATAATGGTCATGTGAACGTTTCATATAAAAGGTGTAATTATTATGTTAATTTTTATTTAAAAAATTACTGAATATATTTTGCTGAAATTTTTTTTTATATTTTATGGGATAATTTGATTATTTCCTAAAACTTTCGAAGCAATTTGTGAATTTTAAATTCGCTTAAAAAATGTTTGAAAAATTGGGTCCCATAGGGTTCAATGTATTTCATTTTTTCAACCCGGGTTCAATCCAAAACTAATTGGGTGATATTATTCATTTATATTCCTATAGATTCCACAGACCGTCTGAACAACATACTAAAATTTCATATTGATAAAGTCATTTTTACGGCAGTTATTGTGCTAACTGACAGACAGATAGACAGACAGAATGAACAAAGTCATAAACACTTTTCAACTTTGTTGTAAAGTGTTTAAAAGTGGGTGATTCACATTCACGGATGCTCAAAACAATTAGATCCATCAATGTCCAGTGGACGGTGTTCTTCTGTTGGTGGCACTATTCAGGCTCATTCATACATTTACTGTAATAGAATTTTTTTTTATATATTTAATAAAATATGTATATGCTTTTATATGCAGATTTATGTTCATTGAAGTTTAACTTATAATTTTAAAATTAATTTAAATGTTTTTTCACATACTGTGCAGTGTAATTCTGTCTATGTAACGCTTTAGGCAAAAATATGACATTTATTGTCCATTATTTTTACTTTCCTTATATACATAATGAATAAGGAAAGTATTGTGACGTGGTCGAAAATTCGAATTCGAGTTTTCGAAGGGAGAGCACGTTTCAAGCATCCCTGATCACGAATCAAACATTTTTGAGGTGATGTCTGTGTGTGTGTGTGTGTGTGAAAGTATGTGTGTGTGTGTGTGTGTGTGTCAGTGAGTCTGTGGAGACGATAACTGACGAACGAATGGACCGATTCGAACCAAATTTGGTACAAAAATCACAATCCGTAAACACTGGAAGCCTATTGTTTTTATACGTAATCGAATGTTCAGAACCCCCCTAAATTTTCGAATGAAATTTTGAAAAAATCGTCAAAAAATCAAAACCGCTAATAAAGTTACGCAAATAGACATTTCTTATGTAATTTTTCATTAGAAAACGATTGGCATAAATTTTAGAACGCTAACATGAACCGTTCTCGAGATATTGTACATTTTTCAAAAAAAATATGAAAAAGTCACATAAAAAAAAATTCCTATTGAGAAACATGTTCACTTTTCATATGTAATACCATGCGATAAATTGAGTGACATCATTCTCGTGGATCTAGCTCGTTCCATTCATGAAAAAATATACTTTGAATAATACTTTTGTATTTGAACGCCAATAGTCATTTATCTGCAGTAAGAATAACTTTTTTCTTAGTGCATAACGCTTGGCGAGATTTTGGCGGAATGTCGCCAACTTGGCGACTTTTTTGAAATGTTGCCAAATTAATGAAAATCTCGTCAAATGGATAAAAATGATGCTAATTAATGAAAATGACGACTAATTGTCGAAAACTCAATATCTTGGAAAGAATATTAGTATGTACTATAAAAAAACCTATTTTTTTACTGTAAAAGTAGTAAATTCATTACATTATATAAGGAAAGTCATGTGTTGCCCACATCAGATTTTTCGATATGTAGTATAGTTTAGGAAATATTTGATGTCAAAAACAAAATATTTTAGCTACGAGTTCGCGTCCTGGATAGACTAACAGTAGCAAGACCATGGATTTTTGCAGACAGGTACCTACATAGTTGAGTTTTTGCAGGGTGGAACCCCCCCCCCCCCTTTTTTTTTTACTTTCCCTGCAATACATGGTAATATATAGGGAAATTATTGGAATCGTGTCGAAAATCGCAACTCGAGTTTTCGACGAATCTACACGTTTCAAGACCTCTAGAATACGAAAAATCCATTTTTAGCCTGACGTCTGTGTGTGCAGATTTTGTATCCACTCTAACTAAAAAACTAATACACCGAATTTCACAAAATTTTGTAGGTAAGTCACTTGTGAGCGGGGCTGGTGCTGATTAGTTTTGGGTACGATTCGGGATAAAAGAACCCGCCTTTTTTTGCGAAATGGCCCGCAAAAGCTTGTATCCACTCAAGCTGAAAAACTAATGGACCGAATTTCACAATATTCGGTAGATAAGTCACGTATACATCACCCTGGTGCTGATTAGATTTTGGTACGATTAAAAAAAAATAACCTGCCTTTTTTTGTAGAATGGCCCGCAAAAATTGTCAAAATCTAAACTAAAAAGCTACGTATGCTCAAATATATCCATTAAATGCTTGTTTAATACGTAATTTTTAACGAAGAAAAGAATAAAACCAACCCCATTACACTAGGACTAGCCGTTCTCGAGATATATTAGTTTTTTTCGTATTTTCTCCACACCACCTTTGAAATTAAGTCCAGTTATCAAATGAGAACGAAAATTGAATTAAAAGTGAATTAAATTTAATTGAAATAAAGAGAACGTGGATATAAGTCTGCAGGGAAAGTCATGTGCTGCCCACATCAGATTTTTTTTTTTATCCATTTTAGTTTAACATCCGATAATCCGGAAAATTTGGTAATTCAACACAGCTGAAGTTGTTTAATTAATATTATTTACATAATAAATTTATATATAATATTATATAATACATTTTTAAAAAATCTGATGTGGCAGCACATGACTTTCCTTATATAATGCAATGAATTTACTACTTTTACAATTTAAAAAAATGTTATTCTTATAGTAGATACTTATATTCTTTCCAAGATATTGAATTTTCTTCAATTAGTCGTCATTTTCATTGATTTAGCGTCATTTTTATCCATTTGGCCAGATTTTTGTTAAATTGGCAACAATTTAAAATGTCGCCAAGTTGGCGACATTCCGCCAAATTTGTCGTCAAAATCTCGCCAAGCGTTATGGATGAGAAATAAGTCATTCTTACAGCAGATAAATGACTATTCGCGTTCAAATACAAAATTATTACTCAAAGTATCTTTTTTCATGAATGGAACGATCTAGATCCACGAGAATGATGTCACCCAATTTATCGCATGGTATTACATATGAAAAGTGAACATGTTTCTCAATAGGAATTTTTTTTTTTTTTATATAACTTTTTGATAATTTTTTTGGAAAATGTGCAATATCTCAAGAACGGTTCATGTTAGCGTTCTAAAATTTATGTCAATCGTTTTGTAATGAAAAATTACATAAGAATGTCTATTTGCGTAACTTTATTAGCGGTTTTGATTTTTTGACGAGTTTTTCAAAATTTCACTCGAAAATTTAGGGGGGTTCTGAACATTCGATTGCGTATAACAACAATAGGCTTCCAGTGTTTACGGATTGTGATTTTTGTACCAAATTTTGTTCGAATCGGTCCATTCGTTCGTCAGTTATCGTCTCCACAGGCTCACTGACACACACACACATACTTTCACACGCACATACTTTCACACACACACACAGACATCATTTCAAAAATGTTTGATTCGTGATCAGGGATGCTTGAAACGTGCTCTCCCGTCGAAAACTCAAATTCGAATTTTCGACCCCGTCACAATACTTTCCTTATACATTATGTATATAAGGAAAGTAAAAAGAAAACTTAAATGTTTATAAGTTACTAGTAACGGCTGAAGCGCAGAAGATTGGAAACGAGAAAAAAAGTAACGTTTGCGGAAAAGAAGAAAATTATTGAGAATTTCTCAAAATTAAATCTTTTGAAAGCAGCATTTTCTACTTTTTAGGAAACCTGTGGTCAATAATTGGTATATTGGGTCCCTACACCGTAGTTTATTTACCTTATGAGTAAATCTGGCTCTGTATTTTGTAACTATGAACAACTATGAACCTACCTTGCAGCTTCGACCTGTTTAGCTCTTCGGAGAATTTGAGGTCAGGTGCATGTTACAACTGACTTTGTTGGTTACCTACCACAGATCTTTAATAAATTGTGAGACATAAATTTTTTTTATTGCCATTGCAGCAATGGCTCTTTAGTGCTATAATGAGAGCAAAATTAGTCCACTAATTTTGGTTACCCCGTCTGACTAATTCCAAGTTATTTGAATATATCATATGTTGGTTTTATAGCAATAATTGTGTTAGTTAACTTTAAGCATGGACAAACTTAACTGGCTATTGAACCATTTGATGTGTAACTGGGCTGGTATAACTGTGGACATATTTTTAACTTTCACCTTATCACTTTGATCTATAATAAAAGTACCATATCAGTAAAAGTTTAAAATGACTAAGCCAATTTAATAACCCCAGTCTTGTTTTTGTTTCTATATGAAACACTAAACTAAAAAATCTGATGTGGGCAACACATGACTTTCCTTATATAATGTAATGAATTTACTACTTTTACAGTAAAAAAATAGGTTTTTTTATAGTAGATACTAATATTCTTTCCAAGATATTGAATTTTCGACAATTAGTCGTCATTTTCATGGATTTAGCGTCATTTTTATCCATTTAGCGAGATTTTCGTTAATTTGGCAACATTTCAAAAAATCGCCAAGTTGGCGATATTCCGCCAAATTCGTCGCCAAAATCTCGCCAAGCGTTATGGACGAAGAAATAAGTTGTTCTTACAGCAGATAAATGACTATTGGCGTTCAAATACCAAAGTATTACTCAAAGTATCTTTTTTCATGAATGGAACGAGCTAGATCCACGAGAATGATGTCACATAATTTATCGTATGGTATTACATATGAAAAGTGAACATGTTTCTCAATAGGAAATATTTTTTTTTTCATTTTAAATGACTTTTTAATAATTCTTTTGAAAAATGTGTAATATCTCGAGAACGGTTCATGTTAGCGTTCTAAAATTTATGTCAATCGTTTTCTAATGGAAAATTACATAAGAAATATCTATTTGCGTAACTTTATTAGTGGTTTTGATTTTTTGACGATTTTTTCAAAATTTTATTCGAAAATTTAGGGGGGGTTCTGAACATTCGATTACGTATAAAAACAATAGGCTTCCAGTGTTTACGGATTGTGATTTTTGTACCAAATTTGGTTCGAATCGGTCCATTCGTTCGTCAGTTATCGTCTCCACAGACTCACTGACACACACACACACACAGACATCACTTCAAAAATGTTTGATTCGTGATCAGGGATGCTTGAAACGTGCTCTCCCGTTGAAAAATCGATTTCGAATTTTCGACCCCGTCACAATACTTTCCTTATACATTATGTATATAAGGAAAGTAATAGATTGAGATCCTTTCTATGCAGCTGCATGTTTTGTTTCCATGATATAACACATATTGAACAGTGTTAAATGCTGATATTAAAGTTGATAAAAGTGCAAAATATCAATCCATATAACAGTGTCTATCTCATTTCTCTGTACTATTATTGCACGTGCGTATATAATCAATTTAAGATGAAAAAATAAAATAAAAATGTCACTTTAATTGCAAATCCTTGTATTTTGGCATGAGTATGTGTTCAGTTAATGGAGAACAGGTAAGAGAGTTGGCTGTATGTCCTATATCCTGTTGCAGTGCTGCACGTTTGTTTTGCTATCATGGCACTCAAGGGGCATATGAAACAAATACTTGGGACGCTTAATGATGGCAAGCAAATGTATGCTATATATCATTTATGGATGTATGGAGTCAATATCACTCCTTGTCTTATTGATGTCGATATTCCGACCATGGCAACTGAAATTTTGCATTTTATAACTTTAAAGGAGGAGTATATAAAATTAGAATTGGGAGCTGAGGAAAATTGTTGATTGTATTGATCGTCACTAATTGGAATGATAAAAGTATGGGGTGTATGAAATTGCCATGAGGATTGAAAGGAAAGGGAGATTGTAATTGTATCTTAATTTTTGAAAGAATTTTTATGGTTTTCGTTCTCAGATTTTCAAAAAAGGAAGACCAACCAAAGCCATGATGATAAGGCAATGTTTCCCTTCTTCCTATATAACCTGATTAAAGAAAATCTAACATTTAGAAATTTTAAATATGACATATATATTTGTAACTAAATTTATAAATAGCATTTGAAAAACTTTTCAAATATAGACGGGAAGATAATTGCCTCAGTAGTTCAATGGATAGAGTACATGGTTCAATGGATAGAGTACATGGGTAATGGTAGAGTATATGGTTCTTGCTAACTGGAGAACAGTGTTTGATTATCCATTGAGACACATTTGTTATGAGATGATTGCTGTTTTGAAAATTTTCCTCCATAGTTAGGCTCATGAATCTCTACAATCTACATATTGAATAGTTTAAATACAGTAAAACCTTTTTAAAGTGAACACCTAGTGTTCTGACAAAAAATTGTCATTTAGAGGTGTAGTTATTTAGAGTGTCATTTATTTAGAGATGTAGTTTTGAATGAATATAAAACTGATTTAATCGTACATGAGCCATTGATAAAACTAAATAATGCTACATAAGAATTTTATTACATGCTTTATTTAATTAACTAATTCAATTTAAAAGCACTATTTTCCATGACATTTTACTCAACACCTGGAGAGCAAGAATAAAGGTATACATAAATATAGGTCTTACAGAAAACATGCCTATTGAAAAGGTAGTATTGGTTTATTCTTGATTTTCACCACTTTCATTCCACTTCTAATTGCATACATTTGTGTAGAACTTGGACTTTCAATCTGTGGATATTCTTTCAAGCAGAGTCGAATGGGCTGATGATGAACTCGATGAGCCACTATGATATGGGCCTATTTCTGGAGATAATATTAATTACAAAACTAAAGGAAAAACTTTTATATGTAGAAAAAAACCATCTGTACTTTTATTTGGTCTTTAAATGAGACTGGCAGAACTTAATTTAATGGAATCAATAATATGTTTTAAACTAGCGGTATGCACAGGGTTAGTGAATAGCCTTTGGACAAGGTCGAGCTGCATTTCTTTTTGAAAGTTATGGAACAGGGTTCAATTTGTAATAAAAAGCGGCTCAGGGCTGATGAGATTCATAGGTAAAAAAGGTTATTGACATATTATGAAATGTTATCGTAAATCTCAACCCTTTATGGTAAAAAGTTAAAGAAATACCTTATGCAATTCTACATACATAAATGACTAGTGATGTGGTAGTTGATGTAGTTGAGAGAACAATGATTTGGGTCTAAGAGAACTATCTAAAAGTTCAGCATTTCAACACATGCTGACTTCTTGGCTATAGTTACAGGTCAGACTTGCATTTGCATGTGCTCAGGCTTGGCCCATGGGCTTAAGTTTGAATCAATCCATGTGCTGAATTATGCCATATTATTTATAAAAAGTCTCAATTCGGGAAAGGGGCATAAATTTTAACATTTTTTGACCTGACTCACTAGGCCAAGCGAGGTTTATGTTTTAAAAATTTATAAACAAAAATTAATGTAAAATATATTAAAAACTGTTGCTAATTTCAACAATAAGGAAGTAAAAGCTTAATACACCACTTAACACATTTTCCATTCATACAGATACTCAAAAAACCACCTATAGCACCCTGTCCATGGATGCTGTCATCTGCAATGAAAATGTGATCCTAATTTTTTTAATTTTTTGCACATAGAAAGCTCAGATTTAGGATTTAAGATACAATCTGAAAAAGAATGGTTTCGACTGAGCAGCATTAAAACTTCAGGCTGGGTTGGGTTCAGACTTTAGATTTCAAAATGTCTTCAGGGGCAGACTGGGCTTGCGCTCCATTATTATTAGGTCTGGGTGGGCCAAGTAAAAACATATATGTTGGTTAAGTCAAACCTTTACATTAGGGTGGTACCTAAGAATTTACTCTAAACTAATGAACAGTCTCATTTTCTTAATACATTTTTCACATCCCAAATTTAAATTTTGTATACACCTTGACATTTTTTTGACAAGCAAATAAAAAAGTACTAGATTTTAAAAGTCAGATTCGTTAGGGTGGGGAAACGTGGGTTTCAGCATCATAAGGCCAAAGTATAAAAATTTATCCTTAACGGTCAGCCCAAACTGCTGCGATCAGTTTTATAGCCCACTTAGCCTATGGCCCACACTGCCCTTAGGCAGGGCTGCCTTTTTAAATAAATTTCAATTTGTATAAAAATACAGATTTCAATTTGTATAAAAATAGCATTAAAGATTAAGAAGCTGATTGAAATTAACTTCTACTACAATCTAATTGGATAATTCATAACTACAAAATTTGTTGATAGGAGACATTTCAGAAAGTAGAATGACGATTTGATATACCTCATGTAGCCTTCTGAATTATACTTTGCTGTGTCCAGTGCAGCAACAAGCATCTGTGAAACGGTTTCATCTCTGTTAGAGCTCATCAACAACCCATAGTCAGCAACTGTACTTGCTGTTGGGGAAACTTAATATAATCAGCAATTTTTTACTTTTTGTGGTGAAAAACAAAGTTTCAACTTGATTTTTAATAAACTTAATAACAACTGTCTTATATATAGGATTGAGCTAAATTGTGGCTTATTAGAAGTTGCTAGTGGTGGTTTTTTGGTATTGCCGATTGGTAATTCTCTAAAAAAGTGAAACCAGCTGATCAAAATGGGTTGCTACAGCTACACTACGTGCATGATTCGAATTAAAAAAGTTTGTTTAATTTCTCAGTCTAATATAAATTAATGGTCATACCAAATTGAGTAGAGAAATATTAATTACTTCCAAACTCTACAGAATATCAACTTCCATTGTTTTGAATTATATAACTATAACTTATCATAATAAAATAACTAAGAGGGAGGCTGTTAGACAAGGACCAAATATAATTAGTAGAGCTCAGATTGTATGCACTAAAACATTAGCAAAATATGCATGAAAAAATTAACCTAACATCAAAGACATGGCCGATATCTCAAAAAGAGGGGGGGGGGGTGCCTATGATCGAATGAGGATCACAGTGCTAGATTTTGTTTCCCAATATGGATCTTAAGGAGATTTGAAGTAATTGTTCAGACAATGAAGGGTCATGAGCTCCTCTTCTCCCAAGTCTCTCTTCCCTGCTTAAGCCACTACCTAAAATTACAGAATATGTTATTAAGAAACAAAGTGGCCATTTGTGAATTAGTTCGATTTTTTCATCATGCATCTGAAAACATTAGTTTATTTTTTAATTTCATGAAAAGCAAGTTAATTAATATTATGAATCAAAACCTTTCATATTCTACTAATGCAAATGCAATATACATCCGAACATTTTCATATTTTAGGAATTTATATTGAAGTAAGAGTTTCAAAGTTTCCAATACTCAAATTTTGATTTCTACCATTTGAAAGCATTTTCATTAGCTCTGGTGAATCTGATAGCACCAATTCACTCCTGATTTCAAGAGACAGAAATACCCGTAAATAATAGAACTCGTATTAGTAATGATTGGGAAAAGAATGAATTCTTAGAACTATGACTTTTGGGAGTCTTTAAAATGCATAGCAAAGTAGGAAAAAGGTTTTATATTTTTATCAGAAAAATTTTCTGGCCATTTAAAGGGGTGGGTGTGGTCAGTTAAAGAAGATCATTGTCAAATAAATGAGTCTCACAAATTGACCCCTCTGGATTTGGATAAAATTTAGCATACTGGAGGTATCCCTTAAGCATGTATTTTAAAGTATATGAACAACTATGGCATTATCAATACTTTTTTAACTATGGCACTTTCAAAACCGACAAATGCTCATGTATCTTATTACTTGGCTACACATAAGTTTGTTTCTAATTAAAATAAAGTAAAAAAATATAGCTGTACTAAAAGGTCATTTTGCAGGCTTTCATTTCATATGTAGCATGTTGACTGCTGGGGTGTTTATTTAGCATTTCAAGATCATCATATTTGCTATGACCTTGAATATTTAAAAAAAACTGCAAATTTAAAAATCTAGAAATAATACACATTCATCATATAGGGCCAGCGGCCGTATCGTGCTGAAAACACCGGTTCTCGTTAGATCACCGAAATGAGGCAGCATCCGGCGCGGTTAGTTCTTGGGTGGGTGACCACCTGGAAACAAACACCGCGTGCTGTAGGCACTTTTCGGGCGCGGTATCCCTGTGGTTTGCGGGCTGGATTTGCACGCTGCCACAACTGCCGCTGTGTTTCATGCGGAGTACGATCACGTTAAACATGTGGATCCGTAAGTCCTTCCGAGAGGTTGGTGGTAGGGGAAGGAGGGTACGGTCCCTGTGGATGCCTCCCCCCACTGGGTTCCGGTCTAAATTGGGTGGCACTTCCCGGCCGTCCAAACTGTTACCTTACACCTTTCTGGTAGGTCGGATGGTCTGGGTTTCAACAACAGCATTCATCATATAGTTGTTATCTATATGTTCTGTAAATTTTATTATGGAACTGAAGAAATAGGATAATTATTTTCATATGCAGAATCTACGAGACTCGCAAAGAAACCATAACATACAGAACCAAATTTTTGAATAAAAATAATTTTAGAAAAAATGTATCATTAAAAAACACATTGCATTAACTTCAGAATGCTAGTATGAACCCTTCTTGCCTATTTTACAATTGAATTTATTAAAAAATACATAAAACAGTATTGAGTATCTTAAAAGAAGGTAACTTTCCACATGCAATAGTATGTAATAAAACTATTAACCCTTTGACTGTCCCGATGTTATACTTATGTTTTAAGCATGACGTCTATCATATGTCTATTTCTACAAATGTTCAGTTTTTTCACAAATGGAACTAAATTGTTGTTTATTTTATTATCCTAGTCTAGTCATTTATAATATATTATAAGTGGAATTTAATATTTTATACATAAGTTTGGTACAAGTGCTTTAATTTCCCCACCATCACCACCACCACCACACACACACAAAACAAACAAAAGAAAACTTTTTGTTTCATTTTACTTATTAAATGCATGCGTTTCTCATCAAATAATCCGAAACATCCAGGCGTTTGAGATTTTAAATGCTTTGTTCTGTGCATCATATATCATCACATATGATGTATGGGACAGGCAAAGGGTTAATATCATTTTTAACACTTTACAACAAAGTTGAAAAGTGTTTATGACTTTGTTCATTCTGTCTGTCTGTCTGTCTGTCCGTTAGCACGATAACTGCCGTAAAAATGAGTTTATCAAAATGAAATTTTAGTATGTTGTTCAGACGGTCTGTAGGACCTATGGGAATATAAATAAATAATATCACCCAATTAGTTTTTTATTGAACCCGGGTTGAAAAAATGAAATACATTGAACCCTATGGGACCTAATTTTTCAAACATTTTTTAAGTAAATTTATAATTCACGAATTGCTTCGAAATTTTTAGGAAATATTCACATTATCCCATAGAATATATAAAAAAAATTCAGTAAAATATGTTAAGTAGTTTTTTAATTAAAAAAATTATTTAATATAGGGAAAAAAACAAATTCAATTAAATTCTGACTTTGGAATATCTTCCAGAAAGAAAAGAGAGAGATATTATATAATAAATATCTCTCCATTTGTTTAAACGTTTTGCATATGGGAGTGGCTTCATATTTTAAAATAAATTTGGTAGATAACAATTTTTCATTTTTTTTAAATTTTATATAACTCTTCTTGATAAATTTAATTGATGGCATTTTAAATGCACTTTCCTACGTCCTAGAGAGTTAAAATTTGGTACACAGCTTAAATTTGTTGAACATTTTATTCGACAAAAATTTGATGGATCTTTAAATATAGATCATACATTTTTTTCGAAATGGCCTGAAAATAATCCCCGTTCACTTCTATAAATCATTGGTGCAATATTGTTAAAAATTCTGATGTGGACAGCACATGTCTTTCTCTGCAGACTCATATTCGTTCTCTTTATTTATTCAATGATAATTTGAGTTTATCTGCACAACATAAGTATTTTAAATGACATTGAATTTACACGTTAAACTTAAATTTGGTTCTCATTTGATAGCTGGACTTATTGTCAAAGGTGGCGTAGCGAAAACGCGAAAAAACTACAATATCTCAAGAACGGCTAGTCCTAGAGTAATGGGGTTAGTCTTATTCTTTTTGTTGTCAAAAATCACATATAAAATAGGAATTTAATTGATATAATTGAGCACACGTAGTCTTTTATTTTTATATATAACGATTTTTGCTGGCCATTTCGCAAAAATAGCCCGTTCCTTTTTCCCGAATCGTAGTAGAATAACCTACAAATGATTTATATACAAAATTTTGTTAAATTTGGTATATAAATCACTTGTAGGTTATTGAAATATTATACTCCAAATTTTGTTAAATTTGGTTCATTAATTTTTAGCTAGAGTGGATAAAGGCAATTTCTGCGGCCATTTCGCAAAGAAGGCAGATTCTTTTATTGCGAATCGTACTATAATCTAATGAACATCAGGATTTCCCACAAAAAACATACCTACCAAATTGTATGAAATTCGGTCCATTAGTTTTTCAATTAGAGTGGATGAAATATCCACACAGACACACAGAAACATACACAGATACACCCTTACACACACAGACGTCTTCCTAAAAGTAGTTTTTTCGTGTTCTAGAAGTCCCAAAACGTGTAGATCCTTTGAAAATTCGAGTTCCGATCTTCGGCACGATTCCAATACTTTGAGTACATACACATACACATATATATTATCTGTGTATCTAAATTCCGTGCCTATGCAATTACAATAGTTGTGATTTTAAATGATCCCTAAACTTTTATTATTTCTTCAAGGAAGCCTAATTTTAACATATGCAGAATGCAAATATCTCAAGCGATTGTAATAAGCGATTGTAAGATGAATTACATAAGAATTGCTGAATTTTTTTCACACAAAATTATTTAGCTCTGGAGTCTGAAATACAAGTTATATGAATGAAATATTCATTGATTTTGCATAAAGAATCAGATGATTTATATTTCGATACAGTTTTAAATATTTAAGTATAATAAATTACTGTAGTACTGTGATAAGGTAAAAGATATTACCACTGAATGAATCACATTTTAGAAATTTTTAAATGAAATTACATTTCAGTTGGAAAGTGTTTCATAATCAATGCTTATGCATGATTGATCTTTCTTGTTGTTATCATGACTGGACATCATCACGAATAACTTAAGGCATTATATTGCTATTTTCATGTTAAGTTAGATGGACCCATATCTACTGAAATGTATACTTGACAAACACCTAACCTGTAGTGGAGTAGAAGATACAAGATTTAAATTTTTACAAAAAAAAACAATGTGCCATAGAAGTTCATAAGAAATATTTTTAAACTACAATTTTTTAAAGATTTTAATTGCAAAATGAATAAAAAGAGTAAATTGAATATATTTAAATTTTTTTTACATATAATGGTAAGTAGAATATTTATATTAATTTGCTTCCATGGCAGAATTAGTTTGCTTGGGCTTGGGGAGAAATCGCTGTATGGCAGAGACCGCAATAGTTTTTGAGAAAGTACATTTTTTATTTCCAGCTAAACTTTCTATTTCAATTTTTGAAACTATTAAATGTTGAAGTAAAATGTAAACAGATTTGAAAGTTTTGAAATATTTTACCTGAAATACATACTCAACATGATAAAAAATATTTGGAATAAAAAAAGAATCTTTTTTCCTTAATATTATGAACAGATTTGAATAATTTTTATCATTTTGGATAAGTTTATTAAGCAAAAACATCACATGGGATACAAACATGCTGAAAACAGAATTGTTGCTGATTGTATCTAATGTTAGAAAA
The DNA here is from genome assembly GCA_951213105.1 of Amaurobius ferox. NCBI lineage: Eukaryota > Metazoa > Arthropoda > Arachnida > Araneae > Amaurobiidae > Amaurobius > Amaurobius ferox. Next base: position 54,478,450 of record OX578143.1, on the reverse strand, counting down.
TAAAACGATTTCTACTGAATTGAGCAAATTGCTGAGCAACATGGACATACTATTAGTGCTTACTCCCATATTACTGGGAATTAAATCCCATCGAGCATGTGCGGAGTTAAGTGAAAGGATTTGTAACATCCGAAAATAAAGCTATTAGTGTGAAATTTGACAAGATAGACTATAAAACATATTATGCCACAGAGTTTGCAAAACTACATCAACCATGTATTAAAGGAAGAAGATAATATGTGGACACTGGACAATCTTGTTGATAATGCTATACAAAAGCTGCCTTTTGAAATCAAGTGATTTAGAAAGACTATTCTGTATTCATTGACTTTTATAGATCTAAAATACATAAATATGGTTACCATGAATTCTTTGAATCCTTGAATAGGTATTATATGCTGATTAATTTGAATTTTTAATTTGATATATACATGCATGAGTTTATATTTGTATTCTGAAGCAAATGTAATTATATTACTGTATTTGGTATGCATATAATAAATTGTACTTTAGGAATACTGCAAGAGTGGAAAATTTCTTTACAATAATTCTCTGTTGCCAAAATTTGTACCAGGTGCTTGATCTGGCAATTCAACCGCTGAGTGCAAAGCCTGCTGTAGTTTTCACAGTGTTACAGGTTAGGTGTTCACCGACTATAAATGCTGTTTCATTGTATTGCTTATGGCTTTTCAAAAAATGCAAACCTGAAAGAAAATAAAGCAAAAACCTTGATCTCACAAATTTAATATAAGGATGAATGAAACATCTAAAGCACAAAAGAGTTTTAACTGGTATATAGTCAAGGTTGTTTCAATGTTGTGACATCTATTTAGTTTCTTCAAAATCCATGTTGTAGAGTTTTAAGCAATACACACGTGCACACACATTCACAAAATCTATGTGTTTAAATGGTACACTTTCAAATTAGCACACTCATTGGTTATTGTGGATTTGAAAATGCAAAACACACAGTTGTGAATAGTCCTCATATTTTTAGATTTTGACATACTTGTAGTCATTAAATTCTTTCAATCATTAATCAAACATTGTTTAGAATTAGTAAATCTTTATTTGACTAAAATTTAATACTGCCTTTCTTCATCTAAAATTTGTTTGAAAGGCAAAAATGAAATTGAACCATACAAAGTAATATTTTCAGCACTTAATGAATCTAAATGACATAACTGCTTTCGAATATACAGCACAATTTTTTCTAACAATTGTGGATCAACATTTTCGAAACAAAAAAATGATCGCCATGCAGATGCAGAAAGATCAATATCATCCCCTAAAATGCCCTCATCATAAGATATTAACATTGCTCGAAACTGAGAATTTAATTCAGTCAAATGCTTATTTTTCATGGAACTTTTCATTGTAGTCAGATGGCCCAATTTCATTTCGATATCATGCCACATGGATTCAACCAAACTGTTCCGAAATGCTCGTCCATGTTCTGCAGATGCTACGGCTATTGCGATTAGCCATACATGTAACCCAACTGATAAAAACCATGATTGAAAAGTGTCAGGTAAGTTGAAATATCTACAGAATTCACTATGGTCAATGTTATCCGCACAATTTTCATATACTAAGCAACCAGAGATTTTTATTTTTGCTTTGTATGACATCGAATCATAATATTTCTTCTTGAATCTCTTAATAAGACTTGGTTTTTCTTCTTTCCAATATAATTTTGATAGAAATCTTGAATTTTGCAAATACCTGTTTGCATATTGTTTATCGATGACAAGAAACATAGATGAACAGGAAATATTTGCTCTAAAAATGTCTCTTGAACAAACGAATGTAAAGCATTTCTTTAAAGGTAGTAAATTGGAAATTCTCTGCATATTCCTGTAATTGGATTAAAGTAAAGTACGTTAAGAGTTCATTAAGGTGAAAAACTAGAAAAAAATATTCGGTCTTTTGATGAAATCATTAAATAAAATGTACAAGGCTCGTTTTGATTTATGATTATGAAACATTCACACCAGTGAAATGAAAATTAAAACTCTTTTCTTTCTTCTTTTTCCTTCACCTTTGCGAAGGGGGCTTAACGGCAGCTTGCTGAAAACCACAGAATACTATAGTATATACTATAGAATACGGCTGATCCGGAGATTAGGTCACCTTGGTTAAATCGGAGAAGACGCCACGCACTTTGTGAGGTTAAATCGGAGAAGACGCCACGCACTTTATGTTGCAATCTGGTAACCTCTTGTATCGGATGTTTTCGGCGGAAATTGTGTAGCATCCAATAAGAATACGTTTTTGTGTTTGCTACAGTTTTTTGATGTAAAAGAACATTTCTATCAATATTTTTGGCCATTGTTGTGCGTGTTTGCTTGTTCTTTCGTTATTTGATTTATTTTGTAATAGTTATTCGTTTTAGTTTTGCGGATTTGCTTTTGTCGTCGATTATATTTCCCTTATGTCTTCTGGTATGCGCGAGCAAATGGAAGGTGAGTGTAGTTTTGTAAAGCGTGGTAGAATGGATGTTGGTATGAATGAATCTAGAATAAAATTTTACTATGATTTGGAAAATAAAGGTTTGAAAGAAGTGATTAATTGGTGTGTTATGAAAGGGATTATGAGTGATAAATACGGATCCTCGGTTGCATGGAGAAAGTGATTTTGCTACGTGCGATATGCACAGATAAAATTGTAGCATATTCTGTGTCTGGGCGCCGCAGGCGACCGTTCCTAATAAACCGGAGATCACTGGGGGCCCCGTTCCGGTGTAGAACGACCTTTAGGTCGAACCCCTGCCCCTGTACGGACCACTGGTACATACGGACCACTAATACATCCGTTCCACAATTTTCGATCTTTAGATCAAATCCCTGCTCTTACACGGACCTGTAGGTCGAACCCATTCCTTTATATGGATCCTCAGTTAGATGGAGAAAGCGATCTTGATACGTACGATATGCACAGATAAAATTGTAGCATAAAAATTTTAAATTTTACAAAAATCTGATTTTGGAACGTTTACATGAGTATTATTAATTTTTTTATTCAGCAGTTTAATAAAGTTATTTAATTTTCTTAAAATACACAAAAATCTTATTTTGTAATGTTTTTTTGAGTATTATTCACTGTTATTTAAGTTAAATTAAATTATCATTTATATTAGAAAATCTTGTTTAGAACAAACACAATAGTCTGTCTTTAGAAACAGGGTTCTTCTACCAAAACATCATTTTGGTAGGAGGAGCCTATTTCTAATGACGGTAAATGACATCACTGAGGATGGGTGGAGCCAATTTCAAAACACGGAAGAAAGCGCCAACCACAGGCCAACTTGGCTCGATTTTGTACTTAGAAAAAAATTTGCGGTGACCTAATCTCCGGATTTACCTAGAATACTGTGTATATAATATAATACTATAATAGTCTGTGCTGAAAACGATAATTAAAACTCGATGTTGAAAATAAAATGTCACGTAAAGGACGCGTTCGAAAATACAAACTGGTTAGCTTATGGTTAGTAGACAGAGGTTTTCTCTCTCTCTCTTTGACCTGACGTCACGCCGCCAAGCTACCACCTAACAACCGTAGCTGGTGGACATACGGTGTCCAGAAGGGAACTGGAGCATGTGTTTCGGTTGAGTCAATTGTAGATACACTGACTTGTATAGTGTTACAAAATTTTATATTTGTCATTATGCCTACCATTTATAGTGTTTTTAAATGCGGAAGTCGTTCTGATCGAGACAAAAAATCCTTTTTTAGACTCCCTGCTCTGCTGTATTAATTAGAGGAGATGAGTTAAAAAAACGTCTTTGTGAAGAGCGCCGGGAGAAGTGGCTATAGGTCATCAAAAGAGCTGATCTTAATGAAAATAAGAAGCAATGGCTAAGAGTATGTGAAGATCACTTTATTTCAGATAATTATTACTTATTTTTACTCCATTTATTAAGAGGAAACTATGAATTGTTTATTCTTTAAAGTAATGATGTACGTCTATGTTGTCAACTGTTGGGACATGACTTTATGCTGATTCGTTAAGAAACTTTAAATATTATTTAAAATGCAAAAAACGCGTCAATGATATATGAAGCAAATAAAAGTGTGTGCTTGAAATTTTCAGGTTTTATAAATATAAACTACCACAAATGTTCAAAATAAAACACTAAAACTAAATTCAATTTACGATTTGATCGACCCTACAATGCAGGGGTGATTTCCAATATGAAGGCATTGCTGTTACGGACACATCACCTTCAATTTTAATTAAATGTTCAGTATAGAACTTGATTGCTGCAACATGTGTATAAGCTTCACCTAGATCAGCCATGCATGTGCAATGAGCATATTGTATTATACCATTAGGAGAGGCAATAAACCATGGCTCCAGTGGTTTTTCGGAGAGTCTCTGGGAATGCCTCACCTACAAAGAAAAATAAATATTCATTAATTTAAAGCAAAGTAGAAAAATCAATATCATGTAAGTAGAAATTGTATAACTAGGGAAAATGTTTTCAATATAAAGTAGTGAAATCAGCGTTGGAAAAATGTTCCTATTTGTCAGTTGAACAATTTTATGCAGATTTCTATTATGTTAATAAACAAATTAAACTATAACTGTAAAAAACACAAATTAAAACAAAATTCTATATTACCTCGTTATATTATACAGGTGTACGATAGTATTTCAGTAATGAGGACATTTTTAACAAAAATTTGCATTTTTAATACTTCCAAGGGATATTTCAAAATTGTACAGTAATAGTTTAGCAAAGTTTATATACTCCTACATAATTTACACAACAGTTATGTACCGTGGTTTCATGCTATATTAGTACTCATAAGCATGTTGTTGTGTTTGACAGATAGAATAAAACCTGCTGTGTTTAAAAAAGATAAATGAAGACATAATATTTAGTTTAAAGAAAATTAGTTTATTAAATTGTAACTTCAATTATTTCCAATTAACAAATACAAAAACACTGCTCACAGGCAGGCAACTCAGGAAGAATTAACATTAGAATTTTAGAATTTTATCAACTTAGTTAAAATTAAGGAATTAGCATAAAAAACTTAACTCAAAACAATCTATTTAAATTTCATCAAAAATCATTAACAAAAATATTAAATTTAAAGAATTTTAGAATTTTAACCCAGGCTCTTAAAAATTATGAAGGTTTAGAAATTTGCTCTCAGAATGAAGTTTAGAATTTTAATTTTACAGAATAAATTTTAGTTAAATGCATTTCAAAAATATTGAGAAATCATATTCAGAATTAAAGAAATTAAGGGTTTAAATAAAACATCAGTATTCACCCGGATGGGCCGCCAGACAGGGGGAAAGTTCCAATCATTGGAGCAGCACAGATTTTGGAAAAAACTGGTTTTCTTGGGATCAGGATCTCAACAAACTTTAGTCAGGAAAGGATTCAGCACTTTTGAAAAACATCAGCAGAGGCCTAACAACCACATCTGGAACGCTAGGATTTTCTCAAAACTCGGACGTCATCGTCAGACGCTTCATTCACATAACTCGCAAAAGGAATTTCACCATACACTTTTCTGGAGAGTTACGTCGCGAATTACGCGAAAAAGCTTGAAAAATGCATAATTTAAATTAAAACAACTAATGAAAAAAAAGAATAACGCGAGGAACTTAACGTTCCATTAAAAAAACTCGCGTGGAACATAAGTTCCATTCGAAAAAAAACAACGCGCTTCTCGCGCTAACGCACAACGAAGGATTTCAACAAAAAACTGAAACTGAAAAGTTCTACGCGCGTATTTATACTTGCGGCAAAAGGGCGAGTTTAGATAAACGGCAGCAATTAAAATTCGCTTACCGAAATTAGAATTGCCAAAATAATACTCATAATTCCGAGAGCAGACGATCCGTAAAAACGCGAACCAATTAAAAAAAATCCCGAATTCTAAAGAGGCGCGAAAAACGCTTAGGTGGCGGCTTAATCGCAGTAAAGGGCCCGCGAAACAAAATTCCGAAAATGGCCGCAACTGAAATTTTTGAATTACAGTGAGACATGGAAATAACTTGAAACTGTAGAACAAACGGAATTTCTAACCAAAATGGGAAAATGGGACGTCAAATTAAAGGGAATTTTAAGGGGAATCAAATAAATAAATAATTTCTAAAATTTGCAAATCAAAAGTAATATTAATTTAAGGAATGGAACATTTTTAACTAAGAATATCATAAAGAAAATTAATTTAGAAGATTAAAAATATTCTAATTAAAGAATAAATGAAAAGCCAATAAATATTATTTAAATATTACCAAATTAAGAATATTGAGCCAGGGAAAAAGAAATAAAAGTAAATTTTCAAATCTCCAAATTACCTAAATACTAAAGCAACCCAACACATTCCTTCCACCTATCCCCCAAAAATTTTTCATTTGAAAAATGAAAAATTTTTGATAATAAAATAAAATATCTATCAGAAGTTACCAATTTAAGTATAGCAATTTTTATCCGAATTCAACCTCTATTTCGGAATAAGCAATTTGTTAACAAACTATAAACTAAAACAATAATTATATAACAGTGAATAAATTTTTGTACATCAGATCACTAAATTTGTGTAGACAAAAGTAAAGGTAGAGGATTTGACATTGATTCTCATTAGCTATAAATAAAAATAAATTTTTAAGAAAACATTGGACCAGCCAAATAGTTTTCAAAGAATCGAAACATTGAATTTTGAAAAGGTACCTTGAATAACCAATGAGAAACAACTCTCACTTCCACTACAAAATATAAATACCAGCTGGAAAGAGAAAAAAAAAATGTGTAAATAGAGTGATCTAAAAAAATAAAACAATGTACATAAGTTGTATAAAATAAATAAAATTTCAATAGAAGTGTCAAATGACAATTGACACAATAACAATTATTATCAATAAGTAACAATAATATACTAAAATTTCAAAGACACAAGTATCTATTCATGTCCATTCAGAACTACACATAACATCATCTGCATCTGCAGTTATCTAATATACACTGCCACTTTTATCTTTGCAGAACTCTAATACTTTTAACGACAACAAATATATACCAAAAAATATCAACATATGTGATCAGAACTTACGTCATGGACCACCTAATCAAATATTTGCATAAATCTGCACTCTCAATAACAATAAATAAGTAACTATATATCTCTATCAATATAAATATAATCAATTCATATAATCCAAATTAATCTTTTCTCAATCATTCTCTAAATCCTGCAGTAATCTGCAATATCAATAGCAACAAATTTTATCTTAAATCAACATCAATTAAATCCAGTTTGCAGCATTCTGCAATGTATCAATAACAAATACACACATATAAAAATTATACACTTAAAAAAAATTGTGTTGCGCAACAATAAAATAAAAAAAAATGTCATTCTAGTTTTTCCTTTGTCGTAAATTATATCTTTGTGTTGGAATTATATCATTCTCATGAGATGTATTACTTGCTGAATTATCAGATTGTGCACAAGAAAAGAACACAGAATCTCTTTCTGGAATTTTTGTTAATCTGTCAATGTGCACCAACTGAATATTTCGTGTGTGTCGTCTGGGTGCAATTTCATTTGATAAAATCCTGATGTTAAGTCTAATGTAGAAAAATATTTCGCACCATTTAAATTATCAATCAATTCAGTGATATTTGGCAGTGGAAAAATATCATCAATAGTTTTATCATTTAATTTTCTAAAATCTGTTACTAATCTTAATGTTCCATCTGCCTTTTTAACAAACAGTACAGGTGCGGAGAATGGTGAATCACTTTCTTGTATAATGTCATTTTCAAGAAGCTCATTAATTTGTCTATCTAATTCATCTCTTACATGATAAGGAACTCTATAAGGTTTTTGTTTAACAGGAATATCATCTTTTAAGTTAATGTTATGAAAAACTGTATCACACCCCTTTAAATCTGGAATAGAATTAGCAAAAATATGTTTATAATCATTAATTAAACTCTCTATTTGTCTTTTTTCATTATAGTCTAAGTGTGAAAGATCAAAATTTCCTCCCCAAACATCAAAATTATCACCACTCTCTGCACTTGACTCAGTAATATTGTTAACTGAAAAGGAAGATACTACTGTGATAGGAACAATTTTTGCTAAATTTGAATGCTTATTTATGTGCAACTCATCAGTTGACAAATTCAATACTTTTACATTATATATATTAGATCTAGATACATTATTTACTGATCTAGCGACCAGAATTTTACTGTTGTTTAAAGGCTCAATCATCACAGTAGGTGAATTAAATTTAACAATCTCTTTTAATTTTAGTTGTATGAAAGCCTCCGATAGAGGAGGAATTGTGTATTTCCTAAGTGCATAGCACAAATTATCCCTATATTTTTCAGAATTCAAAGTATTTTCTCTGTTAATTTCATAATTATTAAAGAATTGAGTTGTATCAGATAATGAAAATGGTACAGATTCATCCTTAATTGCAAAAGGCACAGTTACAATATTATTGTATAAAACATTATTAGTAAAATCTATTGACATCTTATAACCCTTTAAAAATTTCACACCAAGTATTGCTGAATAATTACAAGAATCACAGTTCATAATATAAAAATCAACATTAAATATTTTGTTATTTAAATGTAAATTAATATTTAATTTCCTGGAAATTTTTATAATATCACTAGAGATGCCTTTTAAATTTATATTACACTTTGTTAATTGACTGTCAGGTATATTTAAATGAGATAATACATTTGTAAACAACACATTAATAGAAGCACCAGAATCAATAAGTATAGGAATATCAACATTATTTATCATACCAGAAATCACTGGTAGAGACAAATTCTGTAATGAAATCAAATTTGAATTTTTCATCACAGGTAACACCCCAAGGGCTTCAGAAAGTAAGTTGGAGTGAAAACTCCCTTCACCCTTACTTAGTTTAAATTCTGTTTTTCACTGTCATTTTTATCACTCCTAGATGTATAAAAAGTGTTGTAACTCATTTTAGGTTTAGTTTCATTTATGTCAGGCTGAAAGCTTTGATTTGGCTGATGGTAAAAAAATTGAGTAGGTTGTTGAAATCCCTGCGTTTGTTGTGGAAAATAATTATATGGATAGTTTTGTGTAGGTTGTGGAAAATAAAAAGGTTGTTGATACATTCGAGTAGGCAGAGACCTAGAATTTCTGTTGAACCTGTGTGATTGAGGAAATTTCCTACAATCCACACTTATGTGACCTAATAGACCACATGAAAAACACTTTCGGCTATCCTTTGTCACTCTAGTTTGAGGCAGCTGTGGTTTGGTGTTAATCTGAGTTTGCAACTCAGCAAGCCTTTTAGTGAGGTTCTCTACCTCCATTTTATTTCTCTTAAGCTCATCATGGAGCTGCTTATTTTCAGACTCTCCAATACTCATGACATATTGGGGATCATCCCCATGTTGCTTGCTCCACACCTCTTCCTCCGCCACAGCATGCCTTTTTGCAGAGTCAAAACTCTTGTGGTTTTGAGGTAGGATTAGCCGTTTGAAATGAGGCTTCAAGCCTTCAATGAAAACCGAGCACAAGACATCAAGTCTTTGCTGGTTTGCCACTCTGTCATTTAGTAAGCCAGGTGAAACAGTTTTGTATGAGGAAGCCTCAACTCTAGCAGCAAACTGACGCACAGATTCATTTGGTCTCTGATAACTCTGCAGAAATGCTCTCAAGTTACTGTGTAAACATTCTATTGAGGAAAATCTGTCGCGTAAAGCTTTAAGAATTTGAGAGAAAGATTTCTCTTCTTTTAACTTAGGATTATCTCTAATAAATCTTGCAGCTATGCCTGACAGTTTTAACTTTAAAACTAAGACCTTGTCTGACTCTGACCAATTTGCATGGTCAGCTAACATTTTAATTCTATCTATGTAATCCTCCAATGGGAGGCCAGATTCCTCTCCTGAAAATACTGGGATTAAATCTAAAAAGTCTCCTATTGAAGAGACTGTTTTAAAATTACTCATTACATTACATTTAGAAGAATCTATTTTTAATCCCTGTTCATTTGAGTCATATTGTTTGCTATTAACATTTGAATCAATATTTTTGTTACCAACAGAATTTACATTATCAGAGGTTGCCTCAATGTTTATTTTAGAAGGTAAATTTCTTTCCAATAAGGATAACCAAGTTTTCTTGGTACTAGCAACCTGACTTCTGGGAATTAAATCCCAATCTTTACCATCATTTGAATTTGTAAGAAATGAAGGAAATGGCTCTTTACCAACAAAGAACATAGCATATAATAAAGTTTCAAAAGGCTTATCTTTAGAGCCATCTCCAGTTTCATCTGACCCAAATACAGAAACATACATACAGTTACTTTCTCTAATATCATCCATAATTGCAATACAATTGAAAGTTTAATACTACTAATAAATATTATAAAACATGAGAGCAATTTCTAGACTGGTACACGGCACCAAAACTACTGTTGTGTTTGACAGATAGAATAAAACCTGCTGTGTTTAAAAAAGATAAATGAAGACATAATATTTAGTTTAAAGAAAATTAGTTTATTAAATTGTAACTTCAATTATTTCCAATTAACAAATACAAAAACACTGCTCACAGGCAGGCAACTCAGGAAGAATTAACATTAGAATTTTAGAATTTTATCAACTTAGTTAAAATTAAGGAATTAGCATAAAAAACTTAACTCAAAACAATCTATTTAAATTTCATCAAAAATCATTAACAAAAATATTAAATTTAAAGAATTTTAGAATTTTAACCCAGGCTCTTAAAAATTATGAAGGTTTAGAAATTTGCTCTCAGAATGAAGTTTAGAATTTTAATTTTACAGAATAAATTTTAGTTAAATGCATTTCAAAAATATTGAGAAATCATATTCAGAATTAAAGAAATTAAGGGTTTAAATAAAACATCAGTATTCACCCGGATGGGCCGCCAGACAGGGGGAAAGTTCCAATCATTGGAGCAGCACAGATTTTGGAAAAAACTGGTTTTCTTGGGATCAGGATCTCAACAAACTTTAGTCAGGAAAGGATTCAGCACTTTTGAAAAACATCAGCAGAGGCCTAACAACCACATCTGGAACGCTAGGATTTTCTCAAAACTCGGACGTCATCGTCAGACGCTTCATTCACATAACTCGCAAAAGGAATTTCACCATACACTTTTCTGGAGAGTTACGTCGCGAATTACGCGAAAAAGCTTGAAAAATGCATAATTTAAATTAAAACAACTAATGAAAAAAAAGAATAACGCGAGGAACTTAACGTTCCATTAAAAAAACTCGCGTGGAACATAAGTTCCATTCGAAAAAAAACAACGCGCTTCTCGCGCTAACGCACAACGAAGGATTTCAACAAAAAACTGAAACTGAAAAGTTCTACGCGCGTATTTATACTTGCGGCAAAAGGGCGAGTTTAGATAAACGGCAGCAATTAAAATTCGCTTACCGAAATTAGAATTGCCAAAATAATACTCATAATTCCGAGAGCAGACGATCCGTAAAAACGCGAACCAATTAAAAAAAATCCCGAATTCTAAAGAGGCGCGAAAAACGCTTAGGTGGCGGCTTAATCGCAGTAAAGGGCCCGCGAAACAAAATTCCGAAAATGGCCGCAACTGAAATTTTTGAATTACAGTGAGACATGGAAATAACTTGAAACTGTAGAACAAACGGAATTTCTAACCAAAATGGGAAAATGGGACGTCAAATTAAAGGGAATTTTAAGGGGAATCAAATAAATAAATAATTTCTAAAATTTGCAAATCAAAAGTAATATTAATTTAAGGAATGGAACATTTTTAACTAAGAATATCATAAAGAAAATTAATTTAGAAGATTAAAAATATTCTAATTAAAGAATAAATGAAAAGCCAATAAATATTATTTAAATATTACCAAATTAAGAATATTGAGCCAGGGAAAAAGAAATAAAAGTAAATTTTCAAATCTCCAAATTACCTAAATACTAAAGCAACCCAACAATGTTATAGCCATTAAGTAAGTGGGAAAAGCCAGAAATTCTATATGCAGAATTATTGTACATTTTTTGTGGTGCCGCCAACTTTACTTCAAGTTGAAAAGCATTTAGCTTTCACAGGCATAATACAAAATATACAAAGCAAAGAAGACAAATTTATTTTGCCATGCCAAACACTGAATGTGATAACTCTTCCCCCCCCCCCTTATGTAACCTTACACGAAATTTATATGCTCCACCCACTATTTATGCAGCAGTTATGTACCATGGTTTTATGCTACATTTTGGATTATGCCTGTGAGAGCTAAATGCTTTTCGATGTAAAATATAATTTGGAGTATAAAATTCCATCACCACTAAAAATTTACAGTAATTCCACACATGGAACTATAAATAATGAATTACTATAGTGTGGCTACAGGATGTCGGATAAAAAATTTCCTGGTTTCAAGATAATATCTTAAAAAATTCTCTAATATGTTTCACTATCTACTTTTACTGAATATCAGTTTAAGAAGTTATTAGTTTTACTGAATATCAGTCCTGAGATCTTGACTGTGTATACATCTTTCACCCAGCCACAAGCAAACTGATTAAAAGCTTCTAGACTTTTAAATGCCTTAAATTCGTCTGACGTATATGCACTTTTCCCGAAAACTAAGTAGTTCACCATATCGAAATAACTAAGTTTTGGAAAATCTGATGCACATGTTGTAAATTCACTTTTACACATTGAATAAGGATCTTTGTTTCCTATTGATGCAATTTTTAGTAAATATCGAGCTTTAGCTCGATCATCCATATCCTGAAAATATTTAGATGATATAATTATTACTTAATGTTTAAATTAATATTTTTGAAGCAACGTACAACGTGTATAGCAATGGCCGATCTATGGGTTGTATGACTACCAGCAACCGCTGCTAAGGCGCGATAAGACAGAAGGTATGCCGATTCAGAACATTCAAAAGTAATCTATCATGCCACACGCAAAACGTCGTTTTATCGCCAGTTCTGGTTTATTCTGGCTACACCTGCAATTGGAGGGGAAAGACGAATTGTTTAACCCTTTCGCGACGGCGGCAAGAGAATGACGTTGGATACATTTGTCTTATCAAAGTATACAGTAACATTTGGAATACTGGTTCGGTTATTTATAAATCAAATAACAATCCGACTAATGTTGTTTTCAGGTAATACTATTAAAATACATGTATTTAAGAACTTTATGTACTGCATACGGATTGTTTGAAATTAGTTAAAGAAATGTTCGACACACATACATATAATTTATTATTTGAATAAAACGATTCTATGAGAGATTTCGTAGTAAATATATATGTTGTTGTTGAGACCCAGACCGTCCGACCTACCAGAAAGGTGTAAGGTAACTGTATGGACGGTCGGGAAGTGCCACCCAATTTAGACCGGAACCCAGTGGGGGAGGCATCCACAGGGACCGTACCCTCCTTCCCCTACCACCAACCTCTCGGAAGGACTTCAGTAGTAAATATATATGTGTAGAATCCGTATATTATTCAATTCTTATATAGTACAAGAATCCGTAACGAAATTTGAAGATTATTTGAAAGGAGGAAATATTTGGCATTTTAAAAAATGCAAAATTTGTAACATTTTAAGGAAATTTGCTTGACATTTCTCAGTTTGGGAGAGCAATGTTGCTTTTCCGACACGCATAGGATAATGCAGTGTTTTTGAAGATGTGTTCTGCAAAATAGTTCCGTGATAGTTTCAAGAAAATTAAAATGGGGTAAAATTTTAATGCTTTTATACTTTTAAATTATTTAATTTTAAATATTTTATTATTAAATAGAAGAATTTTAAATGTTATTGGAAAATAAGTAAAAATATTTCTTAATTTAAATATGGTAAACAAATATCAAAATTAATTGCACTTTGCATTTAAAAATTCTCTGGTCAATTACATTTCCAGCAACTTATGTACGTGTAATCGTTCATTCAAATTAGTAATATATTTTACAATTATGTTTACGTCTAAATTTGGCAAAATTGAAACTTTTAATACAAAAAATTATAAAAAAAAAAGAGCCTTTATGCAATGGAAAGTGATGTGTAAACTTCAATTTCGAAAGAACTATTAAGTATTTCTATACATTTTAGCACACTTATTTTATACAGTCTTATGAATTATTGGAAAAAGCAGAAGTTACATATTCAGACCAGGAAATCCTTAATGAACCCTACCAACCCCTGCGGAATTCAATGTTTAATCTATATCAGTCTTCATCTAAGCTGTACCTAAAGCAAAGTCTGAAAAGCAGATGTTGAAATGAAAATATAAATTTTTGAATAGGAAGTGACATCTCTCTCCCGAACAAGAACTGGAAATCCTTCATGAACCCTACCTCCTCCTTAATTTTATGCTGCATCCATATTAGCCACTATATCTTTTTAAACATCTAAATCCTACGAAATAGATGTTTAAAAAAGATTCGTTAAAAACAATGGCAAATTGTAAAATTTTCCCACCAAAATCTGCATTTCAAAATTATTTGGAGTAAAATTATATTATCATTTTTTGTACACACATGCGATAAATTGTCTGTAATTTACAGTTTTAAGTGGGTTGTGAACAATATACATTTACACTCAGTTTTATCCGTCACAGAAATGGATCTAATATAACAATTATAGATCTGAAGGACTAAAACTTTAATTGTTGTATACCGATTTAAAGGTATATTTATGCCGTAGAATGTAAAATCTCACTAATTTGATATTTCTGGATTTTTTTTGTGAAATATAAAGATATATATATATATATATAAATATAAATTAGTAAATCCAATGTTAGAGTGTAAGTAGTAACTCATAATACACTATTCCAAAATTTTCTACAAAATACAAAGAAATAAAAGGAATTAAAACATAAAGAGGAAATTATAAAGCGTAATGCAGGTCATAAAGACAAGGACAATCAACAAATTTCAAAGATGAGGAATGAAAATAGGAAAACAAAAAAATTAAGCAAAAAACTTGCACATGGAAGAGCTTTAGGCTTAAGTTAAGTTCATTTCGAAAACATTCTCGTCAAGTCCATATATCCCTTCGAAATGAACACAAAAATGCTTGTTCTGTACACAAGATAGATTTTATCTATAAACTTGTATTATAGGGACGACAAGCATATAGATTGGAAAAATAAAGGAAACATAAATACCTTAAAATACACTTCATTAGTACAACCATGACGAGCAAAATATGACTAGACCAATGTTGCCATATGCAGAAATGAAAAGAAGTGATTTGCTGTTGCCAAAGAGAGTAATAAAAACTGTACTGCGTAAAAGCAATAAAATGAGATATTCAACAGTTAAAGCTTCAAGATAAAAGGACGAAAATATAATTTCAAGAGAATGAAGAAGTACGGTTAAATAAGATACTAAGGAGAGATTATGAGAATTTTAGGCTAATCGAAACTTATTAACTATACCATTTACTAAATATGCAGGATATTTATACATTTTACTGGTAATTTTGAGGTTATTAATGTGCAAAGCATGAAATTTTTTATCTGATAATCTATAAATTCTAAAAAGTTGATTAAGTATAATATTTCTAAACAATTGATTCATATATATATATATATATATATATATATGTATGTATATATATATAATATATATGCATATATATGCATACATATATATTATATATGCATATATATGTACTATATATATATAATATATATTTATTGCATTTTGTGCTTTTTCACAACAATCTTGTACATGGTAATGCTGTATACCTCCAAACGATTGGAGTACCGCAAAGATCCACTAGTAGCTCCATGCTCGCCAATATTTATCTTTACTTTTACGAAAGACAATCCACTCTGTTCACTCGTAACATTTCTATTTTTCGATACATCAATGATGTTTTTCTTTGTTTTCATACTGCACATGATTCTTTACCCACACTTAATATATATCCATTCAATCATGAATTAATACCGAATGAATCCCACCCTTCCAAATCTGTAAATTATCTAGACATCACCATTGATATCCATTGTAACTCTTTCAATACTACTATTTATGATAAGAGACATCAATTTAAATGTAATGTAAAATTCTTCCCTGATTTTTCTTCTTGCCTTAGTAACCAAGTTTTTAGAAATCTAATCATTAGCTATTTGCTCCGCATTAAACGCCTGGATAGTAATAGGTGTACATTATCACACATTAATCGTCTCAAAAACCTTTACTATATGTACAATTTTCCCACCTTATCTGTAGATCGAAGTATAAGTACGGTATTCTATAGTAGTGGAAACACCATAAAATAAACACCGCCCCGGCGGGAAAAATAAAAATGTTAAAATATTAAAAAACAGTAATTTCGATTACACTAAAAACGTAAAAAATTTTTTTAAAATCACCGCCTCGGCGGGTAAAGAAAAAAGTTTAAAACACTCATAAAACCGTTAAGGCGGATATCTAAAAAGCAAATAAAACAAAAAACAGGCTATGGCTCCAAAAAACAGTGTTATCCATACTTTAAATGATTTCGATAATCGTGGTCTCTTCTCGGTCAGCTTCTGAACTCTTGGGTTTATCTCACCGAAAGTATGTACTGCTACTTCCACTTCCTCTGGTCTGGTTTATTCCCACGCGGTAATCTGCGAGGTGAGCGTTCAGGTTATAGCACGTGGTGGACATTTGAAGATTATTCACGGTGGCTACCTTTCGACTTGTGAGTTGCTCTTTTTTGCAAGTTTCTATGCTACTTCCACTTCCTCTGGTCTGGTTTATTCCCACGCGGTATTATGCGAGGTGAGCGTTCAGGTTATAGCATGTGGTGGACATTTGAAGATTATTCACGGTGGCGACCTTTCGACTTGTGAGTTGCTCTTTTTTGCAAGTTTCTATATTTGTGCGCTATATTTTTTATGTTCATGTTTATGTGGTATTTTTTATATTTCATGTTTATGTGGTATTTTATGTTTTATTGTTGAATTTTATCCTATTTGGTTTTTCTGTCATTCTCGTTATTCCGTTGTTGGGCACAGATTGCATAATATTTTAACCACGTGTTTTTATGCAATCATAGAAACAACGGACTTTAGTATATCTGTCTAGAATGTGCCCCTGAAGACGTTTCTGGCAGAAATACTATTCTTTAATATATTTTCCTAGTCCTGGCCTCTCCGTGCTCTGCTTTTCCGGCCCTTCCTCGTTGCTTTTCGCTATTCACTACACGCTTTTATATTGCACGCGGTTTGATACTGTGATTACTGATTCACACTCCTGCACTTTTGTATTAGTTATTTTAATTTATATATATATATATATATATATATATATGTATATATATATATAATACTCGTATATAAATATAAAAATAATTTAAAATTTGAAAAAAGAAGGAAGGCTTAGCGAGAAGCTTACTTAATGGCGGTAAGGGGTTGTGACCTTACACCCCAGTTGTCAACATGCATGTCATATACGCCGCGGCATTGCACTCTTGGACGCCAGCCCTGGCTGAAACCAACCTCCGGAGTGACAATAACAATTATCACAAGACCGGTCTTGTGTGATAATTGTTATTGTCTCTCCGGAGGTTGGTCAATATCTTTAATAACTTCCAATTTCCATTTTATATATAATATATATGTATATATATATATATAATATAAATATAATATATATATACTTACATCATTATGAGAAAGGCACTCATTTAATCAGTGAAATTCCATTCTTTAGATTCGTTGATGACGTCATGATTGGCATGGATAATCAATATACTACATTTGATTTTACATTCTACCCGCAGTGTCTTGAACTAATCGAATCGGAATCAACGAAAGTAGGAACAGTTGATTTCCTTGATATCACTATTTATTATGATTTGGAACAGAAATTATGTTATAAATTATTTAACAAGAGACATCAATATCACTGCAAGATCAATTATTTTACCCATTGGAATACCAACTTGAGTTTAAACGTACAACGTAATTTAATCGTAAATCACTTGAACAGATACAAAAAATTTTAAACTCATTTATTACGGAATTTAATAAATGCATAATGCATTTAATCAACGGAACTCGGGAACAATCATATCCCTTCCGCTTTGTCCAGCACTATTATGATGTTTTTTGCAGAAAATATTGTGATAAAAATTATGTTAATTTATCCGACATCCTGGAATACAACTAAACTCTTAACTAGGATTATCTGATTGTTTCACATCCAGAATGCTCTATATATTAGACGCGACTTTTTTATGTATGCTTTCCTATCCGAAGTTTATACGCTTTATGCAACTCTTCCATAATTCTCGTCTTACTGGTTTGTAAAATTTCCAATTTTATTGTTATTTTGATCATTTTTATGTTGTCTGGGATTCGGCCATTTTTCCCCACGGACATATTCTATTGTTGTTTCGGGCGTGAAGAGTCTCTGGGAGCGTTTTCATGAAGTCAAAGCTAGCTTCTAACCAAGAAATAGGGGTCGCAATCCCCCTTTCTGCAACCCTGTAAACACAATCAATCCACCTATATTTTTCATTTTAAATCTAATATATATAATATATATATATATAAATATAACATATAAATATAATATATATATATATATGTATATAAATATAATATATATATATAAATATTATATACATAAATAACGATAAGTGGATTTCAATAGGAAAGATTCCACACATGCTGAGCTATACCAAAAACCAATGCGCTACCATGGAAGAGGCGCAATGCTGCTCTATTTCCGAAGTAGAATACAAAGATATACAAATGGAAAGTATAGAACGGGAGTGACCATATG
Source organism: Amaurobius ferox (assembly GCA_951213105.1). NCBI lineage: Eukaryota > Metazoa > Arthropoda > Arachnida > Araneae > Amaurobiidae > Amaurobius > Amaurobius ferox. Next base: position 54,459,648 of record OX578143.1, on the reverse strand, counting down.
TCTTTCATAAAATGGTAGGGGTGGATTGCGACACCCATTTCCCGTTTAAAGCAGCTTTTCCGCCCGGGCAACGCTCACGGTACCTATGTAATACAATGGTCAGTCCTCCATATGCCCAAAGACAAAAGCACTCCAACAGTAACAAAATCAAAAAGGAGACCAGGAATGGATAAGAGACGCCATAGATTACTAATCCGAGATTCCACAGTATAAGTAAGGCAATTCGCGCATGCGTGTTGAGATATCTTTATAACAGTATCGCAGATACGTTTAAATACGATCAAAATCTCAATTGAATAAATCAATATCTTTGTCTTCTTTGAAAAAAGAATTATAATAATTTTTTAAGAAATATAAAGGATAATGTTTTTTATGGCTTCCTTTACTATTTTTTGGCTGTTATTTATGCAATCCTTCTTGAATGTATTATATATAATGTTTCTTTTGAAATGTCCGATAATGATATTTCTGAAAATGTTCTTTGTGAGATTAGAATTCCAATCTATTATAGGGTTGATCTTGATCTTGTATGAATCTCGTTTGTCATGTAGAGTCGTGTAAATCCCATATTGCCGATGTTTACTGATTGACAAATCCAAAAAATCCACCGTTCCGTCTTCTTTTATTTGATTTTCGATTAATTCTAGTTCACTTGGATAAAACTTGAAATCAAAGTTTGGGGTGTGCTCAAAATACCCCAAAAGCACATCGTCAACATAACGGAAGTAAGGCGTTTCTGATAAAATATGGGTTCCCTTTTCGTATTTTGATAAGTATATATCCGCGAGCATAGACGAACAGCATCCTCCCATGGGTATACCTCTAATTTGTCTGTAAAAATTCTTCCCGTCATGAAAAATATTTTCTTTTAAAACCAATTCCACAAGGTCCAAATATCTTCGATAGGTAATGAATTGTTTCAAGTCGTATTCTTCATGTAATGCTTTTAAACTCAGATGCAACTGAGTTAAGTCTATATTATTAAATAAATCACGAAAATCATAGCTTTTAAAACATATATCCCTGTGACAATATTTAAGCCTGTTTATCACTTCTTGTCCATTTTTTATCATAATGTTACTTTGTTTTTTTATATCATAACATGTTTAAGTATATCCAAGAGTTTCAGATTTGCATGAGCTAAATATGATCCACATCCTATCGTAACTGTTCAGAATTTCACAGGATCCTTGTGTAATTTGGGAATAAGAACAAGGTATGGGAATTTAACAGTTTTTAAATCCACGCCTTTTTTGTTTGTAAAGCGTCTTTATTCTCTTAGTCAGAACCATTTCGTTACTTGTCAGAGGTGCATACATTGTGCAATCTTGATAACTTTGACTTAATGTGTCTACATAGAATATTTTATATATATTTTTTTATATATATATATTGTTATATATATATATATAATATATATATATTATATATATATATATATATAGGGTGACCATAAAAAAGCACCCCAAGAGTAAAATGAAAAGACACAAAAACTGGTGAATAAATATGTTTTATTCCAATTACAGAAAAAATATATATATTCTAAATTTATGAAATCACAAGTTCGATATGTTTGCCATCACCTGCAATGGCATTTGGTTGTCAGTATTTCAGTATTGTTTATTCCCAAAGTTTGAACGATTTATGTACAGTGGTTTTCGAGATATTACAGTTCTTTATTGGGGCGCTTATTTCTGGTCACCCTGTATATATAATATATATAATATATATATATATATATATATATATATATATATATATATATATATATATATATATATATATATATATATATATATATATATTATATATATATATATATATATATTATATATATATATATATATATGTATATATATATATTATATATATATATATATATATATATATATATATATATATATGTATATATATATATTATATATATATATATATATATATATATATATATATATATATATATATATTGACAAGTCAGGAAGTCTTCATAATCGTAAACTATAAATTGTTATTTTTTCCTTGAAGGAGATGCAAGTTCCAAATAAAGGTTTAAACTATGTTAGTTTTTTTTAGCATTTTGCTAAAAGAAATCTTATTTTGCTAATACATGTTCTAGCATTAAGCAACAGGTTTCCGGTTTTCCCTAATTGTAATTTTGTACCAAATTTCGTTCGAATCGCTTCATTCGTTCGTGAGATATCGTCTCCACAGATTTACTGACACACACACGCGCTCACACATGCACACACACACACTCGCATGCACACACATCAAACACATACATGCATGACTTTAAAAACGTCTGATTCGTGGTCTCATCAGTACATGCTTGCGCTGCCTCGTGCTCTCAACATGGCTGAGGATGGGAGGACCGTAAGTGCGGGTGGAAAGTGTGTTAGGAAAGCCTCCTTTAAGACTAAAAGTCTAGTTAAAAGCAAAAAGATCAAGAGTGCTATCAAGAAGAAGCCATATGTCCCGGGGGCATACTTCCAAGCTGACATTGGACCGAGTGATATGGATGTTCAAGCAGCCGGAATTTCAAGCAAGCTGGTGCAACAGGAAACCCGCTACGAGACTGCAGCGATCTTTGAAAATGAATATCTAAAGACTCTGGATATCCCCAAAGATGTAATTCCTAGAGACTCTATCACCTGGAAGATAGTAACCCATTTCATCTGTTATGACTACGTCATTGCCAGACTTGAAGAGGAACTCGAGGACATTGAATGGAGCCAAACCAAGATAATACAGAAAATCATCACAGGTTGTATTCTTGATGCATCTGCGCTGTTGCAAAACCCTGACCCCCATACGTTAGTTAATCGCGATACGTATAATTTCATAAACGATATGGTAAAAAACTTGAAAAAAAACCACCGATGATGACTTGTATATGATTTTTAAAGACGAGATGTACAAGAAAATTGAGGGTTATGTTACCCCTAGTAATTGGAAGAAGACAAAACTTTCGGTCCAGCCTGAGCCAGAACCTGAGACTCAATAAATTTTCAGAACTTAAGAGTGAGGAAGCCACTATGGCTATTGAGCCCCCCCCCCCCCCCCCTAAGGATAGAGTCTCCTCCTTCTATGTGGACTCCTCAAGTGCTTGGAGAGCCCTCATAGAGGAGCTTAATAGTATGCTAGAGAATAAAGTGCAGGGCCTTCTTATGGGAAGGGTGATCCGAATCACTCCTGGGTCCGTTGCGAACTTCAGGAGTGTGCAGGCCCACCTGACCCTTAAGAAGATCCCCTTCAATGCCATCAATTTGATACAGGAAAGACCTAAAAAGATAGTCATTAAAGGACTGCCGTCCAATACCGATAGTGAAAAAGTAAAAACTGCCCTTGCTAGTGAAGGATTCAAAGTCATCAGAGTTGCTCAACTTAGAAATAGGAATTATAGGAACCCCCTCCCCATTTTTCTGGTAGGTCTCGAGACTAAAGAAGACTGGGAGATGATCCATGAGATAAAAAGTATACTCTACATGCAGGTTAAAATTGAAACATTTAAAAGCAAAGGCTTCAAAATGTGTTATAATTACCAACTTTTCAACCATCACAGTGATCAATGTACCCTCCTCCCTCGCTGTTTAAAGTGTGGCGAAGGCCACCCTAGTAGGGAATGTGAAAAGTCGAGAGAGTTACCTGCAAAATGTTGCAACTGCGGTGGAGATCACCCCGCCAATTTTAGGCATTGCCCCCCAAACCCCTAGAACCGTAAAAAGTTCCAGGCCGCTAAAAAAACCCTTCCAAATTCTGAACTGACCCCCCACCAAACCTTAGTGAGGAAAACTTCCCCCCCCCTTCCTTCTAAAAGCATCCTCCCTGTTCAGGAAGTGCAGGCGAGTGCTGAGACGGTCTCAGGAAAAACCGGCGAGCACTCTGCCCAGGCACGACCTGACACAGGAATTGACGCCCCCCCTCAGACTTCGAACGCATTTCTTGACTTCTTAAAATTTTTTAAGGAGGTAGAAAAACGCTTCGATCTGAGTAACCTGCAGGACTTATTAAACAATATCCTTAACCTCTGAAGATGATCCCATGGCAAAACTTTTTTGCATCATTAAGATGGTCGCAGATATCAAAAAACCCCAGTCCCCCAGAATTAGTGTATTCAGGGCCAGCAGCAAGTTGATCAGAATACTTCCACCAATACCACGTGCATCTTCTTCAACACGTGCCACCGTCACGGTGCCATCGCCAACACGTGCCACCGCCAACAAGTGCCATCGTCAGTCCCTTTTCAGGACCCAACTGACGCCCCGCCTATTCTGGGGTGCTCTTAAGGCCCTATCACACTCAAGAACTTTTGGAACAACCAACTATTTCGGATAACTTTTCCCCCAATTTTTCGGCGAAAAAGTTGGCGATAGGGTTATTGACAGTTTGAAGAAGTTGTGCTAAATGACAAAACTACGGCGGTATGTTTATCGCCTTTTGGCGACAACTATACATTTGTACATGTACTTTTCGGCAGGCAGCGCGTTCTCGCTTCGACTTCGGCAGCAAAACAAGACTTTTACTTAGTACTTCCTTCTGTAACCTTTATTACTTTGTAATTATGACTAAATTGCTATCAGCTGCAGGGAAAAATCAAATATGCCTTGGCATAATTACGCTAGGATTATTCCTGCTTATGAAGAAGAAACAAAGTAAACCGAGAAGGATGTGGACAAAATCTATTGTAAATTTTTAATTTCCTCTTTTTTAAATGGGTTACTTCAGATATCAGAAGCTTAAACAGATGAATGAACATTAAAAAATATTTGGATTTGACACACATCCGTATAAAACAGCAAATAAATATTTGTTGAAAAATATTCACTCTATTTTACGATACAAAATTAGTTTAAAAAGCGATATTGCCGATATTGACTGAAATGAAACAAAGAAAAAGAAATCGTAAAAAGTATTTAAATTCAAGGATGCCGTTATTAAAATATCATGTCTTAAACAAATTTAAGTTCATTACCATTTTATACTTGATTTTAAAGGTTTTCAAATACGTATCTATATTAAATATCCGAAGATGTTCTTTGCTCATTTGTAACGTTTAAAATATTTCTCATTAAAGTAAACTCTTAAAAATTATTTTATCTACATTTATATTTATTGAGTAATTATGTTTAAAAGTAAATGATTTTCATATGTATTGTAAATTTCTAATTGTCTATGCGCGTTTAAAATAATAAAAAAATTCTTCAAATGTTAGCATTAAATTATTAAAATTTCAAAGTAGCTTGATTTTTGTTTTTATTCTAATCTAAAATGTTCAAAATTAAATATCGAAAGATAACTACTACTCGTATAAGGATGCTCGATGATTTCTGTCTAATTTTACATGCACATTTTATATTTGCTAATTTTACAAGCACTTTTTTACTTAAGAATATATTCCATTTATACCTGGTATAAAGTATACTTCAAGATATTTTTCAAAGTAACTTCGAAATAAATTTTTATAAGCATTCAAATTTAAAAACAATTTACTGATATAAGGTTATTTTGTATATAGAACGTAAAATAATTTAAAATAAAAAAATTCTGCAGATTATTAAAGAAAAACTATATTTGAATATTTTAGAAACAGATGGCAGCACTTGTAAAATTCAAAATTCGCATGGATTCGAACCTGAGCCCAGTCGTTTGCTGAGCTGATTCTCTACCATTCAAGCCAAAACTTCACATTTGAAATATACTAACAAATTATATCATGCAATGCATTTAGTGTTATTTTAGAGTCCTATTTTGAAGAGTAAACAGAATTAGTTTTCAAGTTGTTTTAGTATTTCAATAGAAGGATAAAAAAAAGTCTATGGAGAACATACATGAAAATTTATTTTCTAAATTCTGTCTGATGTTTTTTTTTTAACGATTCGAGAAAGAGAACATAATTATATTCGAGGAAATTGCCATAGTGTAGTAAATATTCTAAAACAATTTAAATTAGGTTCCTTTGTGTTTTGTGATGGAATCACTTTAGTTAGCTTATTTTAGAAAACTGATGAAATATGTATATATCGCCAAAGCAAACTCGCGTACGCTCTTGTTTAAATTCACAGAAAGGCGGATTTTCTATAACGCATCTATACTGTAAACTAGCAAGCCGCTGGTAAATATAAATTTGAATCAGAAGAGACCAAAGAGATTATATTAGTAATAATATCTTAATTTTTATTATATAATATTTCATCTATATAAAATCGCTTTGGAAGATATGGTTCGTAAAGATGATATTTTCTCGTACGCATGTTTCTTCAAATTCTTTTTTAAATACAGTGGATCTTTTAGATTCCACAAAAATGATTTTTCACGTATTGATTCAATTAACTCCATTTCCATCTCGCATGACTATTTTTTTTCGACTTCGAGACGACTTCCATTGACATCCACCTTTATGACACAGAAATATTATAAGTACTTAACAAAATTCTAAATCTAAACTAAAATAATACTTCGCGCTGCCTGGTTATTATATCAATATAATCTATCTGTTATTATATTCTATCTGTTCGCGCTCCACAGATTCAAACTTGCGCGAGGATTTCACGCCAAACCAGAATGTAGTAGAATCTGCGCCAACCTTTCTACACACGTGATTCCTTCGTTACTCATCTGTGATTGGCTGGTTGATAAAAAATTGTCCCAAATGAACAACTTTTTCTATATCGGTCAGATAAAGTTGTCCCAATTTTTTGACCTTATTTTACACGAGTTTTCCCCCAACTCGGCGTAAAAATTGTTCGAAAAGTTGGCTGTCCGAAAAATTGCCGGAAAAGTTGTTGAATGTGATAGGGCCTTTATGGACAGACCCACGACAACTCAGCTAATGTCACAGATTCAGCACAAGTAAAAGTGGAAATCGAGGATTATGACGCCTTCGGCGTCAGGTGCCTCATGACTTTTCGATACAACGGGGATTCGTGGTCAAGGTTGCTTGAAACGTGCTCTTCCGACAAAAACTGGAATTCAAATTTTCGCCTATATATATGAAAGTAAAAATCAATCCATTGTCTTAGAGCCCTCACCCACCCTCCTCCACGTTATAGAAGAGGAGAAATATCACGTGTCTTGCTCCGAAATAACCTTTGAGAAGGAAAGTCTTTCCGCGCGTCACGTGATACATTTGGCGATTCAAGTGATACTCCGCGCGTCACGTGATACATTTGGCCCTTCGAAAGCCAGCCAATAACCGTATGTAATGTGAGCGGAGGGGCCTGGCTTGGTATACTTTCCCGCCTATATCCGCCCCATCATTCTCTATGCCTCCCCAATTTGGGGCTACGCTGCGAAATCTAATGTAAAAAAAAGTCCAAATCATTCAGAACAAAATCCTACGTTCTATCAGAAAAGCCCCAAGATACTTGAAAAACTTTGTAATACATCGTGATTTCAAAATTAAAACTATTAAGCAAGAGATGCGAAAACTCTCTAACAATTTCTATGATAACCTCGCTAGGATCCCCAACGAACTGATCTATAATATGACCGACTACGACTTCCGTGAATTTCCAAAAAGACCCAGAGCTATCCTAAATCCCGATTTAGACGTCCCATGCTGATTCCTGACTGAATCTCTTCTGCACCCCAGTAGGGGATATTCGCCTGTTTCCCCACCCTCCTTATCTTCAAAACTCTACAATAAGATCACTGTTTACAGCATTCTTTGTTTACTACTAACTTGTTTCTTCATCATTATTGGCCCCTATTGAAGGACTAGGTTCAGTGGAAGACTGTGACCCACATATATGTTACCTGACTAGGGATATGGAGCTCTGCTCCAGGAGCCCTGCTATCGACAAATTACTGGCTGGCTTTCCCGCCGTTCGCTGCTAAGGCTCGTTACTAAGGGAATACCACGTGGTTGAATCAGCTCTATTGCCGCCTGCGGTATTTTCTTACCCCTATAAACGAGTGTTTTTATTGAGTCATTACAACATCTCAACTTTATCATTGCAAACTGTAAAGATGGATGACGCCATGCTACCAAACGGAAAATTAGCTTTGAGGTATGTGTTTACATTCAAAGTTGATATTTGTAAATTATCTGAAAAATACTTTTAACACACTAATAATTAAATGCTAGTTATTTGCGTTGCACTTGGTTTTTGATGCTAAGTTATTCACATGATCATTCTGTTACGCCAATGTAACGTGTGTGATAGTAAACTAAATTAATTTCAAATATTAGCTTGGTTTTACTTAAGTAAATAACATTTCACTTCATCGTAATTTTAAGAAGTTGATCAATTTTATATTCAAAGTATAATTTGAAACCACCCTACTTTCTATTCATTTATTTGAATTGTTTTATTAAGTTATTTATTATTAGTTTTATTTAGTTTTTATCTACGATGGGACTTTGGAAGAAACTAGTATCCGGGTTTACCGAAACTAGAATGAAAGAATCCAGTCACTATTTAGTATCTAGAGTGGGCACACACTTCAATATTAATTTGAGGAAACAGAATAAAAAAAAAACAATTAGTACTTTCCTGTAATTAAATTGTTATTAAGGAGCACATTTGTATATGTATTAAAATATCAATGTTAACTCCTACCTAATAGTATTTAGACTTACGATTAACAGCTATGTCAAATTGTAACCAAATTTCTGGCTTTTATCTAGATTCATTAATAGAGAAGGTAAAACTATTTTAGCTAAGTGTGATGTAAAAGCTTTTGAGACTGGTTGCACGAGCAGACCCCATATATGCGAAAGTAAATGTTCAATGCAATTTTGTTCATTTTCATCAAGTACCACTAACATTTCTTTGAGACACCCAGTTTTTGGTAGTTCTGGCTAGCATGAGCTTCATCCCATAGTCCAATATGGACATAGCTTCTATATTGGGTAAATTCTCAGAATAGGCCCCCACTCGTTTTTTTTCTAAGTACAAAATTGCGCCAAGTTGGCGCGTTGACCGTGTTTTGAAATTGACTCCTCCCAATTGAAGTGACGTATATTCCCGTGTTTTAAAATAGGCTCCTCCTACAATAGTGACGTCTTATTCTAGAGTTTTATGAACTATAATTTTGTTAAATGATATTGCAATTGAATATAAATAAAAGTTAATAATACTCATAAAAAGATTACAAAATACTATTTTTGTGCATTTAAAAAATATTGCGTAATGGCAGAACTATAAAAATATTGCGTAATGGCAGAATAATAAAATTTTAAAAACGCTGGATACTTAAAATATTCTTTGAATTTAAATCAATATCAAAAACTTATAAATCGAAAATTAAAAAACTATACTTAGTAAACGGATTGCACTTTTAACAAAATTTAATAAAAAACGGAACTTAGAAAAAAGATTGTACTTTAACTAAATTTAAGAAAAAACGGAACTTAGAAAAAAGTTTGTACTTTAACTAAATTTAAGAAAAAACGGAACTTAGAAAAAAGATTGTACTTTAACTAAATTTAAGAAAAAACAGAACTTAGAAAAAAAGTTTGTACTTTAACTAAATTCAAGAGAAAACGATACTTAGAAAAAAGTTTGTACTTTAACAAAAATCAAGAAAAAAGTGATACTTTAAAATTAAGAAACCCATTTTAAAAACACAGAAAAATACAAAAGACAATTTCAAAACACGGGATGAACAAAGAAAAAACTAACCTTTATGTAACGGATATCCATATTTTTAATTACATCCACACTGGAACACGATTTCTTACACGTACATTCAACACTGCAACACGTTTTCTTGAACATACACATACATTTAACACCGGAGCCTGCATATCTATTGAAAATTTGCTTAAAATGTTAATGTCCATGAATTATGAGGAATGTTTTAAATATTTATTCCAAAAAGTTTGTACGTGTTTACATCTTTGCAAATCGATCGAAAAAGATCTGTAAAAGCAAGAGTCAACGAATTCGATCGAAAAAGGACTATTACTGCCTATTAAAATGCAGAATCCAAAGAATAAAAAGGCGCGCGCGCGCAGCCTCCTAAAAAGGCGAGCGCTGATTCGATGTCCGTTCGAAGGCTACCAGATTCGCGAAGTATCCGGAATAGAATTGTAACCCCCAGAATCGCGCCAACTTGGCGCTGGATCGTACTTTGAAAAATGAGTGGGGGCCTATTCTAAGAATCACCCGCATTAAAATTGTAGGATCTTGAAAAACTTTTCAAAGCTTAATTTTCTTCGCCCTCTTGAGATCTCTATACCGCAAATGGACCACTCCCTATTTTATAAGTTAATGATCTTTTTTCCATAAACTGTTTATATGGCCTAAGTTTCTATGTAAAGCATGCTTTCCCTTCATCCTTGTCAGTAGCTCTGGCAATGCGAGAAATCAAAAATCAGGCTCTCTTAGGTTCTGTCCTATGTTCGATACTTTAAATGTGCAAAAATACTGTGAATGCCTTTTAGGTGAACAGAGAGCTTACTAATCAGTATTATTATAATATAGTGATTAATATGCCCACATATAAAGTAATTTCTGTGATGCTGTGTTATTCAAGTGACACGAATATTTTCCTTTATAAAAATACATATTAAATTATTACAATTCTAAGAAACTATGAAAAGGTCAACCTTGAATGATATTATCTATTTGTAAAAATGAAGTCATCAGTTTACGCAAAACCTTTGATAAAGTTATTTCTGAAATTTTACACCTAAAAAGGAATTTCATTAAAAGAAATATTTTTGCAAAATAATTACCCAATATGTATATATTAGAAAGGATATTTTGCATAGTTTACTTCAATTGGTGTGTAAAAAAAATTCACTTTTTTATATTTTTTTGACACAAACACGTGCCAACAAAATGATGCTTTTATCAAGTTTACATTCAAAATATGCATTAAAACTCCATTAAATCTTGCTAAATAGCTCAGCCACTTAACAGAAATCTTAAAAACATTACCAAGAATTTATTCCAAGCAAAAGTTTCTAGAAACTATAAGGTTAAACAAAATTTTTTTTGGAACCTGCAAAATTGACAATTATCAGAAATCAGCCGTACGACAAGTGAACCTAATATACTATTGACTGTAACATTTTTTCTTGAATTTAATTTCAGCTATTGAACACAAAGCTTTGAGTCAGAAGGAAACATCAGTTGATCTAGAGAATAAATCTCCAACCGCACCAACTGTGTGGTTGTTGCCATGCTTTACAGTTAAGGATAAGCGTCAGTAAATTTTCTGCCCTATCTGCGCTTTGTTAACTTTCGCGGCACACATATTTCGCCGAAATTCTGCTCAAGCAGTTGCAAAATATTTTCTGAAAGATAAAATGCAATGCTTAGATTATATTAAAACTAAATTTAATGCCCCAAAAAACATAGAATATATTTTTTATTTTAATCCAAAATATTTTTGGTGCTGCCATCTGTTGTCGTAATTTAATTGATACCGATTATTTTTATTTTTTAATGAACATTTTTAAATATTTATTCCTTCTATTACAGTGTTAAATACAACAGATCATGTATAATAATGCCACAGTCACGGAAAGGTAATTTATCATTCTATAAATTTGATAAGGGATCTGAATGTACATCACTGAGGACTGCAGTTTTGTCTTCAAGTTCCTTTGTCTTCAAGTCCAAGTTCAATTACGTTTCCGTGATTATGGCTTTATATATGATCTGTTGTTGTATTTAATAGTGTATTAGAAGAAATAGACATTTAAAAATGTTCATTAAAAAATAAAAATAGTCAGTATGAATTAAATTACGACAACAGATGGCAGCACCAAAAATATTTTAAATTAAAATAAAGCATATACTCTATGTTTTATTGGGTATTAAATTTAGTTTTAATATAATCTAAGCATAGCATTTTATCTATAAGAAAATATTTTCGCAACTGTTTGAGAGCAGAATTTCGGTGAAATATGTGTGCCGCGAAAGTTAACAAAGCGCGGATAGGGCAGAAAATTTACTCACTCTCACTCTTAAGCCTTGCTCCAACAATCATCATTCATTGCCAAATCTGGTAACCTATCCACGGCATTAAATCCAATCATCATTTATTTTTTGTTTTTCAATTTTTGAATTCTCACCATTGCTATTTGTTGAATATATTATTTAGCTTGATGACAAGAGGAGAATATGCATTTTATTCTCCTCTTGTTTGATGATTCTTTATTTTATTGTTTTTAAGTTGTTGGTATTTTTTAAGTTAGGATTTTATGAGTTACAACTTCTCTATTCTATCATTGGATTTTCATATATCTTTATTATATATATATATATGCATATATATATATATGCATATCTATATATATATATATACACACACATATACAGTACAATCTTCAAAATCTGGACATCCAAAATCCAGACATGTTTGAAATTTTCCAGTTTTTTTTTACTATTGGATGGATGAAGTCACAGATTTTAACAGGATGAGATTCTTTATATTGAATTACATTTTTATAAACTAATGCTGTATTTTTGGTGCTTAAGTCAAGTTTTTGAAACTCAAAATAAGACGAAAGTTTAGTGGTCGACTTATACACTGGATATAAAAATGGATATCCAAATTGGCTTGTGGATGGAGTGAGAATTATGTTATTTACATTAACAACTGCTCCCTTATATAAGTGATGGTTCCCAAATTATTTTACACAAAAACATTGTTTATAAAATAGTGAAGTTTTTTCAAAATTTCCTTTTTTATTATTGAAAGAGAGCACATTTTCCTAAAATAATATAGTATTTAACGTTAAATACTTTAAAACATTATCATAATATTTTATCGCAGCTCGTTCAATTTAATTTTAAAATCCTGAAAATTCTTATTACCTGTCGAATGCAAAATGCTCACAGAAATTTAATTCGTTCACTTCATTATAGTACAGATCTCATTCTTCAATTGATTCTCAATTGACATATTTTTTTTAAAAGCCGTATGTACTATAAATAGCAAGTAACTAAATACAGAGTTTCCCCCAGGATTAAAAAAGGGCAAGGTGCTGTTACCAGAAAAAGGACACTTCTTAGAAAAAAAAGGGCACATATTTTTTAGGTTTGAATAACATTTATGCTTGGGATTTTTATGACGAAAATTAGAGCATTGCAAAAAAATGTGAACACTTTTGTTGCGTATACTTCCAAGTTTAATAGACAAAAATGTAAATATATTTTCTTGTTTTGTAGGAAATAGGGTCAAGATTGTGAATATATAAAATTAATTTCAATTTTTTAATATTTTAAACTTGTTTTTTGAAGAACTTAAAAAAGTATCTGTTCGAGCAAGTGTTTTTTTTTAATTTTGTTTATTTTCACTCGAAATATCTTCGAAACCATAAAAGACAGAGATAAATAGTAAGTGATAAAAATATGTATTAGGAAACTTAGTTGCTAAATCTATATTTATATTTTTAAAAAGTGCTTATAGTTTTCGAGTAGTAATATTTTTGTCGAGTTGAAGAAGAATGAAAATTTCCCCTGTTTTAAGTTTGTAATGCTATCTCAAAAACGAAACCTGTAAACAATTATGCAAGAATATAGCTCTTTGAAATCCGTACAAGTGTATATAATTGGATTTTGGATGAGCTCTTTGTTTGCGAAGTATAGTGGTTATAATTTCGATATTTTAGTATTTTACAATGTGTGGGAAAGCTTTAATTTACTTAAAATGTTACTATTGTTTCAGCTGAATCTGTCACTTACTCCTTGGTGAAATATTTGTGCATAAGTATGACATAATCTTATTTTGTTTAAAAAATTAGGGCATTAAATGAACTTGAAGATTCTAAAAATGTGTTAATGATTGGTTAGATTTGAACAAAAGAAATGAAAATATACATATTCAAGTACTTATTTATGTACCACCAGGCAAGTCTATAGATTATAGGTCAGATAAGTTTAATTTATATGCTGAAAAACAAGTTCGTAAAATAATTTTATATTTTAATCTGAAGTCTATGGTCTATAACATCCAGATAAAATCGTTGTGAAAACTAAAGTACTAACTAGTTATAAACAGTTAGCAAGTCATTTGTAGCACTTTGGAATCCTGTAAACAATATAAATGAATCTGAAAAAATCGAATAGCTTTATTGAACTTTACTGAAGTTCTATTTTGCAAAATGTTATTCATTCAAAACAATTTTGGCTTCATCGGACTGGAACCACCACCATTAAGGTATGAAAATGTTTCTTTTGTTGAGAACAAATTTATCATTGAAAAAATGCTATTTTTACATCAAATGCAATTATAGTCTTGAGCAGTTGGGTTTATTAGCAATTATAATTATTGAATTTATATAAATTTAGAGTTTATTAAATTTAAAAAGGAGAAAATTAAATTTTGATTTTTAGTATTTTCTCATTAGTCAATGAGGTTTGATGATTTTAAGGAATAAGATATATTTGAACATTGAAAATATTTATTAATTGTTTGTTGTTATATATTGATTACAAAAGAAAAAAAAAAGAAAAGAAACCTGATTTAAATAACGAAATAAAATTCTTGATAGCTGCATAAAATCACCGTATTAAGAAAGTATTGAACAATGGATTAGCAAATGTTTAGCTGCTAAGTTAATCATTATTCCATGGAGCAGAGTTATTAATAGTGCAAGCAACGTACGTTCATGTGTCTGCGCAGCATCCGTATCTTTAGCCGTAAACTCGCATAGTGGGCGAGTATGCGAACGACTATTGCATACCTCCCTAAGCGGACGTATCGTTATTAAATGAGCTTGATTATTATTATTATTGCATGCGTCCGCGGACCAGATCAAAGACGAATCCGCTAATATGAGGGGGGTTATTTTGTGTTTCAAATCTGCTATGCAGATGTCGTGCAACGGGCTAATCTGTTAATCCATAAGCCCACATAGTGCGCATGTTCATAACACAATGTCACACGATTTGCACGCGTCTGCACAAGGTATATATCGTTATTGCATGGATTGTATGCAGATTACATACACTCATTAAAAGAAGGCGCTTAATTTTGTAAATCTGCTACGCGAATTAAATATGTCGAATCGTTATTGAATATAGCGGAGTTATCATTATGTTATATATAACGCATACTACATCCGTCTGCGTTGTAGTTGGGTCAGGGCCGCTGATACAAATTTCTGGGTTACCTTTCATATTTCGTTTTCCTCTTTTGTGTGTTCTTCATGTCTGCTCCTCCCTCAAAAAATTATTGGGGGCCCGACCACTTGAATGGTGTCCGGCCCTCCTTATGGGCGGCCATGGTCAGATACACAGCCAATAGCAATTGCATGACCTGCATTGAGAGTAAATCCGCTACGTGAATTACATATGTCTGCGTATCATTATTGCATGGAGCAGAGTTTTCATTATATTGTATATAACACGTAGTGGTCAGATCAGGGCTGCCCATACAAATTCCTGGGTTCCTTTTCATATTTTATTTTCCTTTTTTGTGCATTTTTCATGTCTTCTCCTCCCTCAAAAATTGTTGGGGAGTCCGGGTCCCACTACTTGAGTCGTGTCCGAACCTCTTTAAGGGTGGCGGTGGACAAATACACAGTTGATAGCTATTACACGAACAACAAATGGGAGTACTTTTAGCCGTGACTTTCGCGCGTAGCGGAGATACGCAGTCTGCAGCAAGAATGTACATTAAGAGAATTTTCAAAAGCCACTAGACATGTAACTAAAGGCAATTAGTAAACAATATAAAGAAAATAAGCTCTCCCATATTTCATTCAAGCCGGCTAAAATCACCGCTCTAATCTAACAACTTTTCTCCCCCACCCTTTCTGTCATCCTCGGGTTTTTACAGAATCGGCGGAATCAACGTAAACATCTTCCCGCAAATGGCGCAAAGAACCCTAATCCGGAAATCTATATTTTTAAATATTTGTTTTAGAGCAAATATGCGTACAGGGTTTACATTTGCAGAATTTTATAACTCAAATGCACATCAAAGATGAAATAATTTAACAAAAATGTATGTTGAAAAATAAAACTGTTTTAAAAGTTTTCATCAGATGGAAGAAGGAATGTAAGTGCTTAATATTCCCCTTTCTGTTTTGGTTCTTTTAGTGGAGAAAAGAAGTGATATGGGGCTGTCAATCTTCTTTTTATTGGTACTAGATTACCCTTTTTCTTTCTTTGAAGGAGGAGGGAGCAGGGGGGGGGGGGGGGAGAGAGAGAGATAGACATGATCAAAATTTACAGTAATGAACGCAGAGAAAGGGCTCTGGGACTTATCTGAAGTCATACAAGAACTGGTTGAGTTTCGTTTAAGGACAGACATTGCTCTCTTAACGAAAGGCTAAGCAGGGGATCTGATCTGCTAACAAAAGGGCAGGGAGGGCGCTTTTCTTGTACAAAGAGCAAGGAGGGCGCTGTTCAGGTAAAAAAAAGGCAGGCAGTGTGCTGCGCCCTTCCAAAAGTGCCTGAGGGAAACTCTGCTAAATAAGATTCTCTTTCAAAGCACAGCGCAACAAGGCCATTAACACACTGACCTCTCAATCAGCTCGTCACCTCCGATAGAGGAAGCCAGTGCTTTAACTTGTGACGTTTCGGCTTGTAGGTCCACTGCGAGTAGGTTTTCCAGCTCGTGATCTGTGCTTCCGCTATTCTCGTCATTATTTCTCCGTTCAATGTAAAGGAATAATACTTTGTCAGTAAAGCAATAATATTTATTAAATTTATGTTTAAAACTTTCAATACTTACAAATCATAGAACAAACAAAGTGAAATGCAAGGAAATGTTGTATTTATGTTTGTTCACAAATAATCTAATAATTTACATTAAAATGGGTGATTTAAAAGATTAATATTGCTGTAAATTTTCTTAAAATAAAATATTTATAATTACACAAATTCTCTCTGGGAGCAAAGATGAATCGTTTTCATTCAGTTAATTAGTAATGTTTTAATAAAAGTTTTAAAAAGAACTCTGGGTATTGCTTAATCAGGTATTTTATTTAAATAATTTTTCAGTATATTCACTTACATACAGCTAAAATATGCTGAAACTAAAATGATTACTGAATACTATATCTTCAGCCTTTTTCTTTGAATATCATAAGATAATCATAAAAAATAAATTCAGAATTTAACTTTCAATATGTTTTTTTTTTTGCCGAATTATTTGTTGTAAATTGTAAAATGATTTAGAATTAAATTAAAATGCTAGTTGAATGTCATTCATTAACCTATGCACTATAATCTGTAGAAGTTCAGGTTTTCTAATATAGCACATCATATATTCCTTTTTTTACTACTACGACATTAATAAATAGTAAACAATTTTTCTTAATTATAAAGTTTGAAATACAGGGGCTTTCCAAATTTAATAAAGCTGTATAATAGAACTTTTTGGCATTAATATTTCATTTATAATTCTATTGAATTGAAAATGTAAGAAAGGTTAAATTAGCTTTGCATTATTAAAATAACATTAATTAATATATTGAAATGTTTAATGGTAACTTGAAACTGCAAGTTAGTTACTTTACTTTTTTCCAAGTAATTTTAACAATTTTTAATGACATAACAGTTTATTCGCTGCATTTAGAAAAATGTGCACCTAAACACAAATGACTTCTTAATCCATTCTTTTTAATTTCAGCATGCCATAACAAATAATAAAAATTATACATGCAATATATCATTATACTAATTCTTTTACATGCAATTAATTATTTACTTGTCTAACAATTAAAAATATGCTATTTGATGTATAAAATATTACATTTTACATTATTATTTTACTTTCATAACTTTAGTGTAGCATTTTTATTGCTATAATTTCTTACTATTGACAATATCTTAAAAAGAGAATGAATTTTTTTTTTATCTATATAAATAAAATTGAAAATACATCTATCTGCCTGTCTGTGTGTTTATCTCAGTATCGTGGGAGAACAATTTTGGAATAGCCCCACTTAAAATTTAGTCCATGTTTTGAGTTTCTAGGACAAGGGGTTGTCGAGATATGAATAAAAGTCACACAATTAAACCTTCCATAGAAATAGCATTATGTTGATATATTTTCCACAAATTTATTAAGAAAATTATATCATGTTGCTTAGCAATTAAATCAAATATGTTTATAAGGCAGGCAATTATTATTAAATGTTTTCCAATTTAAATAATAAAGAAATTGATGTAAAAGAAAACTTTATAAGTGATCAGAAAATCATTTTTGACTAGATTGCATCAATAACCATTTTATGGTTTAAATATTGCAGGAATTAATATTTTCAATTTAATTCTTTATATGTTTTATTTTGCCAAAAACTCATGATGTGTTTAGCCAATGAGAATTCATTTATTGCTTTTAGCCAATTAACTCCTATATTGTGCTTGGCCAAATGTTGAAATAAAATAAAAGTGATATGGGTATATCATATAATACCATTTTAGCTCTTTCATTTTAGAATATGTTGATCCAATTTCATATGTATTTTATAATTTGCTTGCAGATGGGATTTGAATGTTTTATTCTTCAGATCTGTTTGCATAGGCAGTACCAGGCTTTCACAATTGGGGGTGCTATGCTATTGTGGGTGCTGTTCTCATATTTATAAATCCGTAAAAAGATAAATAAAATAGCGACTTTAAAAAAGAGAGGGAAACTGAAAATTGTTGGAATAAAGGACAGTTGTTGAGTAAAAAGGAGTGTTTGTGCAATTTGTAACGAGAGTGGGGGTGGGGGTGCTGAAGCCATATTTGATCAGGATAACTATATTTTAAATATAAAATATAGGGTACTGACGTATTAACGCCACCACAGCTACAGATTTGGCGGTTTTTAAGTGCCGCCAATCTACACCTAAAATTTTTGCAACAAATCATAAAATAAAACACTTTATTTAAAATCAAAACACTTTATTTAAAAACAAAGTAGTCAATCGGATTTCGGTGGAAAATGGGCCGATATAGAGTTTAACATAGATTCAAAACAGTCTCTATTTTCTTTCACCTGATGCTGTCGCCATATGAACTCTGATAAATAAGATTCCAAATGATGTCTCACTGTCCCCCTATGTCTCTTGTTCCTCCATTTAGCACTGCCCCACATTCTTTCAACTGTTTGTGTATGAACTCCTGTATCAGGATTTATAAAATTATATTTATGATTAACTTTAGCATGTAGGAATCCTTCTATTTCTATTCTATTTGTTTGGTAACCTTTCCAACTGTCAGAATAAATTGTGCTACCATCTGCAATGTTTTCAATAATTTTATCAAGAAGGGTAGAGCCAGTTCTATTAGGAACAGTGACAACAAACTAATCTTTTGTTTCTCTACATATACCACCAAACACCCACTGTTCGAGTAATACTCGACCAGAATTATTTTTACGTTTAGTAAACAAACTTTGATCAATTTCCACAATGCAATCTGGTCCACCTACCTTCTTGTTTGGTTTATTCTCCATATCCAAGACACATAATTCACGCATATAATTGTTCCAATCTATAACAGTTTTATTCGATAAATCAAGTTGCTTTTCACAAAATATAATCGACGTCAAATCGTCGCACCAACAGTATATGAATCGCAAAGCTGAACAAAATGGAATTCTGCTTCCTTCAAACCAGTTGTCTTTTCTAAGTCCCACTTGCTGATCACACTGTCTTAAATTACATTTCCAAAACATACGTTTACCAAAATAAAGTTTCATGTCATGGGAATTGGTACATTTTCGTTTTTTTGGTAAAATATTTCGCTCCTGAAAAAATAAAATTGCATCTTGTTCTGTTTTTGGCAAATCCCAAATACGCATTTTTGTAGCACTAAAAAATGGCGTCAAAAATCAGCAAACAACAATGCAAAAAGGAATCCAAAAGATCACTGCGTGTGCGTGCGAACAACAAGATTGCTCTTTATTGGCGCATTAGCGCAACGCGGTGGCGTTAATACGTAAGTACCAAATATAGTTATCAGGATAACTATATTTAAACTAAAGGATGAAACAAATATTAGTTTTTTATTTAAAATTCTAAAGATGTAAGTATAGATGCAAATACATCAAATTTAAATTTATGCTGTTGAAAAGGATGCATTTTTAAATATCCAAATCATTATATTTGATACCAGATAATAGTTCTTTATTTCATTAATTAGATGATAAATGTATTTTTTTTCAAACCTAATGAATTTTCTATACTATTTCAGCAGTGGCAGTGAATCTGATGATGAGAAAGCAATAATGAAGACGAAAGCTCCTGATTTATCTTCAAGCAAAAAAAAGAAAAAGAAACACAAGCACAAACACAAACATAAGCATTCATCACACAAAGTAAAAAAAGTTACTGATTCTCATCACAAACATAAGCATAGAAGTCTAGAAAAGAAGGAAGTGAATAATATGGGGTTAGAAGAACTTGAAAAGCAAAAAGCTTTGATTGAAGCCAAACTTGCTAAAGTAGATGCTGCTGTTCAACAAGCCTCTTTAGTGTCTGCTGAATATGGTAGTTCTGATGATACTACTCCTATTCAAATGGAAATAGATCAAAATAAATCTGGACTTGAACAGAATTCTAAGAAAACAATATCTTCAGAAATAAAAGACAGTATTCAGAAAGAAGCTTTAGTTCATAAGAGAACTGAAAAGCTTAGTGAACGCACTGAGTCAAAAAAGAAACCCAATAAAGATTCTAAAAGTTCCAAAGATGTACTTGATGGGGAGAAACAACGCAATTCATCAACAAGACGCAGTAGTAGTATGCATGAACATAGTTTAGAAAGGCGAAGCTCATTACATTTACGGTAAGATTCTCTGTAATTTTATTATTAATTGTTTATGTTCCAGGGATTCATAATTTGAATGCTTCAGAATGTAGTTCAATTAACTATTTGTTTACATTACTAGGGGTTTTGACCTCTGTTTGATATTGTTGCCTCTGGGCTTACTCAACTCCAAACCAGATGTAAACAGAAATGGCGGCCGTTTCATTGTTAACACTTGTGCTTTCGGGCCTCTTCTAAGATCTCGGTGAGATGATTATATCGTGTGTCAACATTTTTTCGTGTGAAAATAGTTCGTAAACTGGTATATATAACCCTTCTGTTGGCAAATGAGGCTGTGGAAATTCACGGATCAGAAACGGAATTGCCAAAGTAGCAGATATTGCATAGTGGGTGTTTCAGAAGAACAGTTTGTAGATACTCGCATCAAGACAAGGTTTGTTAAACAAAAATGTAATTTTATTTCTCACGAAGCAAGGCATTTAACGAACAGAAAAAAGAACTTGCATCTTTAACTTTGATGCAGTTCGTAGAAAAAGTTGATACAGAGCAATTTAACATTGTCCAAACCGACAATACATTGACTATCTAACATGAGTCAAATATTCTAAGTAAGGTAACTTCAAAGACATAGGAACTTAGATACAAGGCTACAACTGGCCAAACAGTTGTTGAACTACGGGTCATTCCGTGTCGAATTAAACAATGGTCTGAACCTTGACATCAGGAAAATTGATAATTTTTGGTACAGTGGTAGTACCAGTGAAGCTGACAAAAACTGTAAAATATTAGATTTTTTGGGCTCTTAGTTTTTCAGTTATTGACTTTCAAAAAAGCAAAATCTGCCAAATTTGGCAAAGTTTTGAAATCTTTAAACAGCCGTAGATCAAAAACTATTTAACCTAGAGAACTCAAATTAGTGTCATTTTCTTTTGCTTTTAATAAGCCTTAATTTGATATATAATATGACTATGGTATTTCAAATTTGAATTTTTTGAAAAGCTTCAAAAGAATTTTTTTTTAAATCTCAAAAACACCCCGTTTAATTTTTTTGAAAACAATATATGCTTTAACGATGTTAATGGACTGCTTGTATGCCAAGTTTCATAATAGGATGCCAATGGGTTTCTATGAAAATTTTTTTTTTTGTATTAAAACTATACGTGAAATTCGCTAAATTTAATTACAAAAAATTTAATTTCCATAGGAACCCCTTTATCGACCGACTATGAAATTTAGCACACAAATAGTCGCTGAATGTCTTTAAAACATATATTTTTTTGAAAAAAAATCAGTTTCTTTTTTTTTTAGATTTTCTAAAAAAAATTATTTTTTTAGTTTGTAATTTAAAAAAAAAAAAAAAAAAGAGTTAGAATACCATAATCATGTTGTATATCAAATTAAGCCTCATAGAAAACAAAAAAAAGGCACCAATTTGAGCTTTCTGTGTCAAATAGTTTTTTATGTACAACTGTTTAAAGATTTCAAAACTTTGCCAAATTTGGCTTTTTTAAAAAAGTGAATAACTGAAAATCTAAGAGCCCAAAAAATTTGAAATTTTACAGTTTTTGTAAACTTTACTGGTACTATCACTGTACCAAAAATGATTAATTTCTGAGGTATCAAGGTTCAAACCATTAATTGATTTGACATGGAATGACATACATTTAGACTTAGTACATAACTCATTAGCCAGTTGTTTCAAACATTCAGCTCATATATGTTCGTTTCAATTTTAACAATTTGCTACACACTGAATATTTCAAATATGTCACTCAAACTTTAATTTTGTATTTACAATCATAAATACAAAACCTCACTTTTTTCAAGAACTATTAAAATAAGTACTTCTCCAAACTGAGTAAAGACAATTTCATTTCTTCCTTGCTCAGAGTACAAACTCTCCCAGTTGCAGTAACAGGCTCTACGTTTTGCAAAATGGTCTCACCTGGCACATTCAATACGTCACTCGGTGAGGATAAAAGAAAGAAGGAGAAGGTCCCTTAAGATGTAGGAAGCTTACTTTTATAGTCGCTCATAACATTATTCTTCTCAAGAATACATGCAAGCCTCCAAGATCCTTCATTGACAAATCCAGACTCAATTTTTGCTAAATTAGTTGGTGTAATATAGTCTAATGCTGTCACACGTTCAGTAAACTGGTGTTCACTACAGTAATAATGCTTTAACAAGAAGCAAATTTTCAGAAATTGGATAAAAGGAATGATGAATTTTTTGAGTATCCATGATTGCCTTAAAATCATTGAACTGTAGCAACAGTGTTTCTTGAACTTCTTCGTACTCATCAACTGTGCAGTACTCAAAGTCTAAGTACTCAAAAACTTCATTCTTTTTACCCAATTTTTAAAAATCGGCTTCTTGTTAAGCATTAGTACTGTAGTGAACATCAGTTTACTGAATGTGTGACAGCATTAGACTATATTATACCAACTAATTTAGCAAAAATTGCGTCTGGATTTGTCAATGAAGGATCTTGGAGGCTTGCATGTATTCTTGAGAAGAATAATGATACGAGCGACTATAAAGCTTCCTACATCTTAAGGGACCTTCTCCTTCTTTCTTTTATCCTCACCGAGTGACGTATTGAATGTGCCAGGTGAGACCATTTTGCAAAACGTAGAGCCTGTTACTGCAACTGGGAGAGTTTGTACTCTGAGCAAGGAAGAAATGAAATTGTCTTTACTCAGTTTGGAGAAGTACTTATTTTAAAAGTTCTTGAAAAAAGTGAGGTTTTGTATTTATGATTGTAAATACAAAATTAAATTTTGAGTGACATATGTGAAATATTAAGTGCGTAGCAAATTGTTAAAATTGAAAAGAACATATGTGGTCTGAATGCTTGAAACAACTGGTTAATAAGTTATGTACTAAATGTATGTCATTCCGTGTTAAATCAATTAATGGTTTGAACCTTGATTCCTCAGAAATTGATCATTTTTGGTACAGTGATAGTACCAGTAAAGTTTACAAAAACTGTAAAATTTCAGATTTGGGGGGCTCTTAGATTTTCAGTTATTTACTTTTTTATAAAAGCCAAATCTGGCAAAGTTTTGAAATCTTTAAACAGTTGTAGATCAAAAACTATTTGACCGATCCTGGCATAGGAAGTTTGGTTTGGAAGAAACAGTAGGTAGTAGGTGTTTTGGAAACCTCAGTACGTCTAATCAAGTCATGCATTAGTATCGTTATTATGAATGAGCTGTTGATCATGTTGGTCATGATGATATAGTCTATTCTTTTTGACGATGTACTAGAGAAATTATAGTTTGAGATAACTTGTTGAATTACGATGTTGTTAAGACCTAAACCATCTGACCTACCAGAAAGGTATAAGGTAACAGTTAAAACGGCCGAGAAGTGCCACCCAATTTAGACCGGAACCCAGTGGGGGAGGCATCCACAGGGACCATACCCTCCTTCCCCTATCACCAAGAACTTACGGACCAACATGCTTAATGTGATCGTACTCCTCATGAACACGACATCAGTTTTGGCAGTGACTGGAATCGAACCCGGGCTTTCTCGATGTTTTGAAAATTTGAGAATACATGCAGAGGTGTCATTTTTAAAAGGGGGTGGCATTTTTCGATGTCAGGGTGCAATATTATAATATTGGGTCATGCAGGGTGGGATTTCTAATTTCTGAGGACAGCATGTTAGGCCGCTTAAAAAAAAAAAAAAACACCTAGGATGAACCCTGTGTATATATATATTATATATATATATACAGGGTGTCCCAAATAGATTGAAACTCTCTTTAATTCTTTACCTGTTGAAGATAAGTGGGCAATTTTTCATATATGTCTGGAAATATTTGCCCACTTCTTGAAGGGGCAGAAACTTCCAGTTTGATACATGGACGGCTCGAATAAATGATGTAACTGCCCAGAAAATTCTGAAAATCAGAAATTATTCCATAGAATAATTGGGGAAGGGAGTGATTTTATTTTCCATATGCTGATTCATATTTGATTAATAAAAGCTCACTATTTATTGCATCAGATATGAATAACCTTTATCGAAAGTTTAAATATTCAGCCTTGTTATCCTTGTATTTTTTTTTTAACTTATTTTACTTCCATCTAACATAAGATGTGTGTGTGTCATCTGTAGCAGGAAATCTAAACATTGGACAGTGACAAAATTTGGTACAGAGGTACTTCAGGATCCAAGACGGCATGCCTTGATGGGATTTAAAAAAAAATTCTAATTAGTTTTTTAGTTATTTCGTTAGCATAATTTTGAGCAGTTTTCACGCATCTGTCCCTTAGCAATCGAAAATATTGTCACAGAGTTTCTATCTTGACATCATCTGAAAGATTGAAAAATGTTCTTTCTAATGATGTTTGAACCGAATCTGCATGACTTTCATATTTATTTATTTATTTTTAAATACATCGAAATTTGCATTTTTTAGGTTATCGAATGCTTATTTTGTTGCATTCGAAAAAGGAATATTAGCACAATTCTATATTTTGGTAAAAAGTTGTGTGTATGTCTTTGCATTCTAACAATTTTTTGTTTTTTAAATTCTACATTATCTTATACTTTGTAATTTTTCAAAAAATTGCAAATGCATAAGTGTGAAGTTTTCCCTCGGTGGACTGTTTAATCAATTTTTTATATTTTCTTTAAATATACAATCTAAATTTATCCAAATTCCAAAAGTTCAATTCTTTCTGAAGACAATTATATGAAAAAAAAAAAAAATTTAATTTCAAGTCCACTTTTATCCTATCTGTTTGTTCACAAGTGTGCAAAATATTTCATTTTCATAAAACTTATGTTTTAGTTGTTATAGCTGTTTAGTTAATATTTTTGTCTTGCCTTTTGATAGTTTTCCTTGTGAAAAATGGAAGTATTTGCTGTTTGAATCTTATGTGCATTTTAATGTTATAGGGATAGAAAAGCTGAAATTGATTCTAAAATTCACGAAAAATCACCCAAGCATCCAAAAAAATCCCATTCACCATTAAGAAATGATATTCCGTCTAGAAGCGAACGACCTCACAGTTCTCATACACGTAGCCGCTCTCCTAGCTTTCGACGAGAAGTTAGAAGAATTTCATCTCCTCATCATCGTGAAAGAATTAGGGTTTCACCACCACGACAGCATCGTCATAGTCCATCACCTAGAGCCTTTCATCCTAGATATCCTGAAAAAAGTTGGCCAGACGCAAGACACAGAAGTCCTAGGAGATCTCGTAGTCCTGTTGTACCTGGTAGATCTGCTGACCGTTACCCTCCAGAGCCTAAAAGGTCAATAGGCCGTTCAACTTCTCCAAGGAGATATGGTGAAAGGACAGTTGGAAATAGAGGTAGAAGCATGGAGAGAAATGGTCGCTCTTATAGTCCAAGATCATATAGAGATCGAAGATCAAGGGATCAGTTATCAAGAGTGCATAATTCAAGTCGAAATAGTCCTCGTCATAAATCAAAATCAGGGTAAGTTAATTAATTCAGTTGTATTTTTTCTTTCTGCTACAAAAAAGTTACAGAATAAAAGTTGATTTTTTATTGTGTGTGCAGCATGTATGCATATATACCTGAGATATTTTTTCAATTTTACTATATCCAAATCAAAGGATGACGTACATCACAGATCAATTTTATTACTACAAACCAAATTTCAGCAGACCATTGAATGAAAAGGAATGTTTTATACCCGAGGATCAGATACTTCCGGAATGTTCAAATTACCAGTGTCATCCCAGAGTTTTCATATTTTTGTATACATGTTGTATGCCTTATGCCTTATACTGAAAGAATGCTACAATTCACCGAGAATAAAGTGAGTCATTCAAAAAGAATTTATGTTATTTGAACTTCATTCAGATGAATTGGGAATCACAGTGTTTGTTTACATTCTTCCAGCAATTGGTCCCCCTCATGCAAATCACTATTGTCATTGCACCAGAAAAATGCATTCTAAGAGCAAGAACATGTACTAATGTACTAGTATCATTCAAACATAAATTGATTTAAGGCATTTCAAAAATCAATTGAATATAAGCACTATATTATAACTTTAGATTTGAGTAAATTCATTTTATAACATTAAATTTAAGTAGAAACATTTTTATCACAGTAATTTGAGTAGAAAGACTTTTAACTATCAACTTTTAACCTTAAGTAAAAACATTTCAAAAATTAACTTTCAGATCGTAGTATAGTATAAACATTTAATTTATTAAGTTTTGAAGTTGTAGTATTAAATTTGCTTGTATCTTAAAAATTTAAGTATAACTATAAAGTTTAATAGCAATAAGCATTTATTCTTAAGTTGAAGTATAAATAAGTTGAAGTGTTCAATTCAAAATGTAAGGTAAGTATAAAACATGTGAAAACTTTAAAATTTAGGCTTTGAGCCAAATTATGGCAAAAACAATGATATATAAAAAAAAATTTCTGTACCTTATTGTCCTTCTTCAGGTGTGGACTGTATTTCTTCGTCTAAAAATAGTAATAATCCCCCAATGGCTACGAGTAAGATAAGAGTATGTCTGGTTAATGAAGATACATTTAATCACTGCAAATACACAAACTATATACATCATAATATTTGCATGTTTTTTGAATGACTGTTTAGAGTGGTATGGTATACACAAGACAGCATCCGATCTGATTCCATAGCTGAACTGTCTCTTGGTCTTAATGTTTGCTAAAGGGCATTTGGGTAGAGTGCATCAGTTTCTAAGTTGCAACAAGTATAAACACTTAAAACTTTAAATTTTAAAAATTTAAGTATAATAATTTTGATATTTCAATATAAATTGAAGTATAACAGCTTTTAGCATTTCAGTTAAATTTAGGTATAAACACAGAATACTAACAAGTTGAATGAAAATGTCAAAAACACAAAATGTTCCCTCTCCACTCTGTGAAAACACGAGATACTAACTTGCTTTTGTGGGGTTGAAAAATTTAGATATATACACTGCTGGACAATTGCTAAGGATAGATCACAAATTGAACTGTAGCACAACATTAAGTGGAACAGTTACCTTACACCTTTCTGGTAGGTCGGACGGTTTGGGTAACAACAACAACAACATTAAGTGGGGGTGGCGGCCCAGCAGGCTAAAATATTATTGCCACACTGTTCGGACATTAGAATAAAGATTATTTATTGTTTTGGAAAATACAGAAGGTTTTGAAATATCTGAAATGGAAAAAGTGTTCCTTTGATGGTGTACGGAGAAATGGAAAAATGCATATGAACGACAGCAGGCACCTTTGAGAAAGGTATCAGTGTGGGATATGTGTCCACTGTGTAGTGCGATGCAACATTCCACACGCCATGTCATGCTTTGCAGAACATTATCCAGCAGCTGTTAAGGTAAGTTATCCCACTCCTCTGTCAGTGCGCGGATGAGGGTGTTCTTGTTTGTTGGAGGATATTTTCGTTGGAGGATATTTTATGCTGGGTTATTATCTTTTAATCATATTGTTAATGAAATTGAAACATATATTTAGGATAACAAAACAAACATATTTATTCAGACATTTAGAATTATAAGGATCACTAGAAATACATTGGAAGAATGTAAGTTAAAATTTAATATACAGGGTGTTCGTAAACTGTTTTGACAAAATAAGAGGGATGATAGTACCCATCAAAACGAACAATATTTATTATGGAATGTAGGGTCGCATTCTACTCTTAAGTATCAGAAAAGAGTAACTTCAAAACACGTCCAACAAGTACACGTCGTCACTTCGGACGACATAGCTGTCGTGTTGGAGAAGTATCACATCTCCAAAACATCACCATCAAGCATGTACTGTATGCAAATTTCCAGTGACAAGAAGCAGCAGCAATCCCAGCCCGTAGATGAGACATAGTGGATCTGTGGCTTGGCCTCCATGCTCACCAGATCTCAACCCACTGGACTTCTTCTGGGGGCACATAAAATCATTGGTGTACGAAACGCCTGTGGACTCCATAGAAAATCTCGTCATGAGAATCGTTGTTGCAGTGGACAAGATTAACACGACACCAGGTGGCATCGAGAGAGTGTGCCAATCGTTCATTCGCTGGTGTGAATTGTGCAACGGCACCCTTGGCCCTCCCTTTGATCATCTACTTTGAGTCTTTCTCTGGTGTAAATAAATGGGATTGTGCAACTTATGATTACGTTAATTCTCCTTATTTTCACTATTGAAAGTTCAACTTTATGCTTTTCTGACAGTCAGAGTGGAATGCAATCCTAGGTTCCATAGTAAATATTGTTCGTCTTGATGAGTACTATCACCCCTCTTATTTTGTCAAAACAGTTTACGAACACCCTGTATTTACACCCAAAGTTGCATCTTTAATTTCATTTAAAAATTAACATCCTTCTCATTTTAATTTTATTAAAAGTACACAAGAAAAATATTTTTAGTTATTCAAAACATTTTGAATAAAGTTAGCATGGCAAGGTGCAAATATAGACTAGGATAATTCGAAATGTAATCCTAAAATTATGTAATTTACAAAATAACTGTATATATTGTCTTCTTTTTTTTAATGCTTTCCATTTTCATCCCTAAAAAATGGTTTTCAATTTATTTAAAAAAAAAAAGCTGATGCAGTCCATGACTTTACTTATACAGGGTGTTGTAAACTCTTTCAACAAAAAGAAAAGAAAAATAGGTGCGATAGTGCACATCAAAATGAACAATATTTGCAATGGAACCTAGGCCCGCATTCCACTTATGTTATCAGAAAAGAGTAAAAAAAATCCATGTTGATCTTTCAACAGTGAAAAAAATTAGACTTAACTAATTTATATATTTATAATTTAAATATTTAGAAGAGACTGTATTTGGTCTTACTTTATTGAATTGTAATGCAATGAAATAATGTTCGCTTGATGAGTGAGTGAATCTATAAAAATGTTAAATAATTTTGAAGTAAATATATTTGTCATTTTTTTTTATTGTTGTTAAACAATATTTGATTAACATTTTTTTTATAGCCAATTTAATTTTAATAATTTTTTAACTTAATCCTTTTGCCTTCTTTACAAGGTTCAGCTGTATCAAAATTTTATGTCGTAATAAAGATTAAAAAAACCCTTTCAAAGCATGATGCATAGCACATTCATCTATTCATCTAATTTGATTTTGGTTAAAACATAACACAACAGTTTCTTCCATTCATCCCTTCATTAAAAAGGACTGGCAGTTTATATTATTTTACATTGAGATAGATGTAAATGCAGTTGCAAATAATAAGGAAGTGTTAAACAAATAACATAATTAATCTTTACTGAAAATATCAATTTAGGTACACTTAACACATCATTCTATTTTAACAGAAACATTGAACAACATAAAAAAATAATCTGTAACACAGAATCAAGTGAAGCTATGTAGAATAATAATTATTAAATTTTGTATTTATTATGTAAAATGTACACAAATTAATTGATGTGGTGTGCTTTTAAATTCATTAAAAATAGGTTTTCTCCTTTTCAAGATCAGTTAACATAGCTAATGAAAATGTTAGATCATTCATTCTGTTTCAATTGTCATCAAAAATAATAATTTATTCATTTCCTATTCTTGGGTGACTTACTTTCTATTGCATCTTTGTCTTGTGTCCAGTAACAAATTTATGCCCTTCTCTTCCATTGTTCCCACTAAACTGCTTGACAATGACTCATGTCATTGAAGTAATATTTATTTTTTCCTTTCATTTCCTGTTTCTCATGTATCCATGCTTTCTGTAGTACTGGTGATCAAGACCTAGATCACAAGCACAGGCGAGGAGAGAAGGATAAATTTAAAGATAGCTTATCAGAAGGCCAGAAAGTTCAACATGATGAATCATCTGATGATCAGTATGTATAATTTAAATATTATGAATGGTTAATTAATTTTTATGTTTGTAGAGGCTTATCCTATACTGAACCTTTTATTTGAATTGTGTACATAGTTATCATACATAAAGGCGTGTTTAAGATTTTCTAATTTTATAAATTGAATTGAGTCAATAATATATTATTATAATTGACTCCTGTGATCATAAAATCTGTAAGAACATCTCGATTTTCGGGTGACTCTAAGACTTTTTAGTAAATAGATCAAAAATGTAAGGGACATTTTATAATTTTAGGCAAAAATATGTACTTTATTCCCACAGTTTGAGGTTGAATTATGACAGCCATGTATAATTAGTGTACTTTAACATCATTTGTTTATATTCTCCCAATAGTTTTGATACTACTCCTGTTACTATTAGAGGGGGAAATATGTAGTGGATAATTCCAATAGAGGTTCTAAAGCATTTTAAAATCTTCTTATAAGAAATTAATATAAACTTTATATAAAAAGTATATTGGAATTTTTTTTTTAAGTGCAAATAATTTTTTGTATGAGTTTGTTGAATATTATCTTCTCCTCTAATTTAATATTATTTTCAGACTCTTGAGTATTATTACATTTTCACTGTAATTCAAAAAACAATATTAAACCCTTTTATCTACCATTTTGGTTTTTGACAGTCACAGACTATCAAAAACTATAACAATATCAGAAATAATCAATAATTTTTCTAAAAAAATGAAATCTGAAAAATCTTGAATGATTAAATTGTGTGAAAAAATGGATTTAAAATTTTCCCAGTATTTAAATGCTACATGGTAAATGGAATTTTTTAGCATGTTATGATAACAAATATCATGTAACACCTGAAAATCCTATGATGAAAAACATGTTTTAAACAAGGTTGAAAAATAATTAGGGATCATAAATATCATCACTATGATTACTACTAATAAATCATGATTATGATCACTTTTGAATATTTTAAACATTTAAATGTTTAAAATATGCAGAAAATAAACTAAAAATGAATAAATAAATAATTTGGCATCACGTCTGATGTTAAAATAGCAAAATTAAACACACATCCATGACAGAAGGTATTTATTTCACTTCCTTAAGACGTACAAAAGTTTAAAACAGGCCATAGCGCTTTCGAGCATAAGTATGCTCTTCATCAGTGGCTACATGGAAATAAAGTTTGAATCGTTCATATATAGACCTTCGTTCATATTCAGACCTGCACATTCTAATATTTCTTCTTTATTTAACCATATTCGGTCTGATAAACTGGGTGATAGGGATGACTTTAAAAGCTTTGCTGGGGTGTATGTTGTTCCCCTGTTGTCCACCGATGGTAATTTTAAATTTTATATTGGAAGTACTAAACGCACCTTTGGCATCCGTTTAGCAGAACATGCTCGGGATGTCAGCGATAGTAAACTTTCTACGGCTCTTGCTCAATTTGTTGTTAAAGGTAATTTTCAGCCTTTCTTTGAAAAGACTTTCCTTTTGATTCGTTGTAATAACCCTCGTGATATTCTCCTTTTTGAATCCCTTTTTATTTATATTTACCGTGAGTCCATTTGTAATTTTGACCCTGTTATGAATTTGAGTTACACTTGGCGACTCATTCTCGACTCCATGCAATTCAAGTCTCTGTTGTAATTTAATATGCTGTTCTTTTGTTGTTAAAATTTTTGAAAAATTGTTTACGGTTTATCCTTGTCTAGACATAGATTCGTTTGTGGATTGTATTTATGCAAATTTTGTCGCTATATCTACTCTATATATGAATGATTCAAACTTTATTTCCGTGTAGCCACTGATGAAGAGCATACTTATGCTCGAAAGTGCTATGGCCTGTTTTAAACTTTTGTACGTCTTAAGGAAGTGAAATAAAGACCTTCTGTTATGGATGTGTGTTTAATTTTGCTATAAAAATAAATAAATCTACAAATCTTTGACAATGACTTAGATGAATATTAAATTAGAAAAGGTTAATGAGAAACACCAGAAATAAGTTTTAAAAATTTAGTAAATACCAAAAATGAGAAGATAGCAATTATAGCATGTTAAAAATATTGCTCAGTAAAAATATAAATATTTCATTGTGAATCTTTTGAATCTCCTCTTATTTTTCAAACAATTTTTCAAACATATTATTAATTAAATAAAGGATTATTTTCTTAATAACATAATTAAAAGAACATATAGTCATTCTGAAAGTGAATTAAAATTTCATATACACTCATCTGCACTTATATGTTCATAATTTTTATTCAATATTAATTTACTTTTTATTTTAATAAATGTTGTTATTGTTGACTAGTCCTTCGAAACTAGACAGCCTCCATGAGTCCCCACACCCTCAAAAAATTGAGGGCAAGTAAAGGATCCGTCTCAAAGAGCACCCTAGAGAGCCGTAGGCAAGAGAGAATGTGTTCCGGGGACGCACTCTCCACACCGCACTTAGAGCACAAGGGAAACTCCCTAATACTGTGGTTATACAGGCATCCTCGCAAGTGACCACTAGCAAATCTAGGCAATGCCGTCTGATTGACTCTATCACAAGAGAGGGCGATAGATTCACCAGGGCTGTCCCGCCTTTAAGTCCCTGATTCTCCTGATGGAGAAAAGTTCATCAAAAATGAGGGAGGAATCATGACGAAAAGGTTCCATTTCTGAGCCTCTCTTTGCAAAGTCATCGGCAATCTTATTTCCAGAGGTATTAACGTGGGATGGAATCCACTGGAGGTGTACCTCATGAGCTGGACAGAGGAGTCCTAACAAATTCAAGATAGAGATGCCAGCACGATCACCCACGTTGTTCCAGTATTGCAAATGTTGCAAAGAACTTCTACTATCAGATAGAATCCAGATAGCTCTGAAATCAACTTCTTCCAAAATGGCCTCAAATCCAGCCTCAATAGCCAGTAGTTTACTTCTAAAAACCGAGCAATTATCCGGGTTTCTCAAATTAATTCTTTTAACTTCTCAAGGAGTTTTAATATATACTCCACTCCTGGATTGGCTATCTTCATTTTTGCTACCGTCGGTATATATCTGGATATCATCCTCATATATTTCATTAATAATCTCAAGGGCCAACTGTCTCAAAAGTTCCGGGACTGTATTTTCTTTCATCACGGGCTGCATTAGTTCAGTATGAAAGAACACACACCTCAGTCCTCTCGATGGATCAATACAATTTTTCAAGGAGTGTCTCTCAACCTCCCAGCTGATTAAATTCGAAGCAGTGGCTTGGCTCAAAGGACTGTTTTTCTTTAGCCTTTGGTTACTCTGCCACCCTCTTAGAAAGTCTGCAATATGATTGTGTGAGCCATAACTAATTAGTTTGTTAAAATATTTCACCAAACTGGCACCACCTCTGAACCTCTGGCTGCAGATTTGCCTCGTATAAAGCTATCTCATTGGGACAGCTGTTTCTTAAGCCTGTTATAATGTTTGCCGCACTTAGCTGAACCCATTCCAAATTCTGGAGATTTGAATTCGCTGCACAGAAATAAACAGGCAATCCGTATTCCAAAATAGGCCTGACCAGAGAGATGTAAGTAGTCCTAAGCGTTTCGGCATTGGCACCCCAATCTCTACCCGAGATATACTTGAGAATGTTTAAATGCTTCCTACTCTTCAAGACTAAGCTCTCAATATGTTTATTACAGTAAACTCAGGATCCAAAACAAATCCCAAATATTTGGGGTGTTTTTCAGTAGCAATAAGATGACCATTAAACCTAATCCCAGGGTGGTAATTGTACAACTTTTTGTTAGTAGTGAAAAAACTAACATAAGACTTAGTGGCATTAAAATCAAGTTTGTGCTCAACAGCAAACTCACTCAGGTCTTCTAGAGCTAAATTCACGTCTCTCTCAACCTCATCCACCTTAGCTCCCTATTTCCAATGTACAATATCATCCGCAAAATTTCCAACCTCACACTCCCAGTCAGCATCTCCTCAATACCCGCCAAGTATATCTGAATACCGACCCCTGCGGAACTCCCTGACTTAGTTTATAACCATCTATGCCTCTGTCTAACGCTCAGCATGCCTATCAACCGAGTAAATCTACGAATACTGCCCTCTACAGTCTCTCCTTTATTCTGGAGAGAAACTTTAATGCCAAGGAACTTGATCTAGCCACTTTTCTTGACATTGAAGGCACTTTTGATAAAGTTCCTATTGACACCATCCTACATGCTTGATAGGAAGGGTGTTGCCATGATGATCTCTTGTTGGATCAAGAACCTAATATCTAATAGGTATTTCTGTGCATCTTTGCTTGGTGGCAACAAGACGGTGCATACTCTGGCAGGCTGTCTGCAGGGAGGCGTACTTTCACCAATTATCTGGTGTTTAGTTGTAGACTCTCTTCTGGACAACTTAACTAGTTCCGGTGTATCCTGTGTTGGATATGCTGACGATGTTGTCATCATATATTGCCAGAGGCAAATTTGATGACACTGTCTCTGATATGATGTCCACCGCCCTTAGAGGTGTTGAGACATGGTGCAAAAATGCTGGACTTTCTGTAAATCCACAGAAAACAATCATGGTTGTGTTCACAAAAAAACACATTCTTAACCTTAGAGACATTCGCTTCTTTGGTCAGAAGCTCATATGCTCCAAGGAGGTAAAATTCTTAGGAAT
Organism: Amaurobius ferox; assembly: GCA_951213105.1. NCBI lineage: Eukaryota > Metazoa > Arthropoda > Arachnida > Araneae > Amaurobiidae > Amaurobius > Amaurobius ferox. The sequence continues at coordinate 54,424,471 of OX578143.1, read as the reverse complement.
CTTCTTTGACATGGGTCTCAACTGGAAGAGACACCTGGAATACTGCATAACTTAAGCTAAAAGAATCTTCTGGTCTTGCAGAAATGCTATTGGGAGAACCTGTGGTCTGAATCCCAAGGTTATCCATTGGATTTACTCTCTGTACAAATTAAAAAGGTAAAATTCTTAGGAATCTTCTTTGACATGGGTCTCAACTGGAAGAGACACCTGGAATACTGCATAACTAAAGCCAAAAGAATCTTCTGGTCTAGTAGAAATGCTATTGAGAGAACCGGGGGTCTGAATCCCAAGGCTATTCATTGGATTTACTCTCTGTACATCTCTGTAACAAATTTAATCGCTGTCTGAAGCTTCGATTCCCACTACAAACAACATTTACAGATACAGACAGAAAGACAAACATTTTCTTTAACGTGTAAGATAGATATTTTTAAAAATCAAAGTTTACATTTAGCTAAAGAAAATCTGAGAAAACTAAATTAATGTCTAAAAATTTAACTAAAATGCTACAAATTTTCATTTGCTGATTTAAACTCAGATTCAGAATGATAAACACAGAATTGAAAGCGTCTCCCTTACACCATTGTATCAATGCATGTTCATTGTTGAGAGTATTTTTAACAATTTTGTCAAAAATTAAGATGATGGTGCGAGATTATTTCTTTAGTTATGAAGATGCTTAAGGCAATTAGTATTTATAGAGAAAAACCTTCAATATATGACAGGGGTATCCATAATACACACCACAAAACGATTTTGATTGATCTCGAAATCTATAAAAGGTTCTTATTGAATGTGAATATAAAATACATAAATTTTTTAGTGCACCAACATTTTATATTTTTGAAATTACTTCAATTTTTGAAAAAGTAGGTTGCGGATGGGTTTTTACTAGAAAAGTATATCTCATAAAAATTAGCAGACACCCCTGTTATTTTGGCAATAAGTACTTTAGAAGATTTTTCAAGTTATGAATTTTAAGTTATCGGTATTAGCCCTTTTTGGACGGCGGTTTTCAGGAACTGCTGTGGCCCAAAGGACGGAGCATTTCGTTTTGAACTGTTCCCAAAGGATGGCACATTTTTCGCACTAAGTCTAACTCTGGAAAAAAAATTTACTAAAAATCACCCATTTAACACAGCATTCTACTTTTTTAGGAATAAAGGAATTACTTCTTTTCCATTAGATGTATACATTGCACTCAAATTATCTTTTATTTAAATATTAAAATTTTATATGATTAAAAATGATTAATTAACTTAATTAAAATTGTTATTTGTTATGCAGGGAAAATATCCAAATGATTGTACTCAATACTTCATACAGCTAATAGATTATGTATAATTTTCAGGAAGAAAATAGCTTTGTTACTAATTAAAACGCCTTTTATGTGTAATGTATTTCAGAAAATGGATTCACGCACAGACAAACATTGCAATCTTTGCATTCATAAAAACTGTCTGTGCAGTCATCAGAAATACCAGATATCCACGAATCTTCACTAACTGCATTACTTTCATAACTATTCTGTTCGATTACCATGCTAGTATATTCTTCTGTACTTAAAAACGTCTTGACATAGCCATTCTCTTATCCGAATTAACCTAATAAATTCATTACAGCACATTCCTCTAAAATCCAAACTTGAAAGAAATTACTCTCTTACATTCCAATAATTCACAATGCAATCATTAAACTATAAACAAAATAAGAACACACATACTCAATTACAGCCTAGCAAAGTCGGCCAGAAATGATCTGTTTGTTTATATTATAAAACCACATTTTACTGCTCTAGATGAAGTGATGATTCGTAAGGCCCCCCCCCCCTCCCATAGCAAGGTCAAATATTAGCAAAATACATTGTAAATGTTAGAATGGACATTTAGCACCATCTAGTAGTCAAATAAATTCAAACAAAAACATTCCATATGAAAATACATATTGGTGGCAGCCATCTTTTAGGGTAAATTTCTCCCTGATGTGAATGTGTAACTGTCGTCTGTGAACGCAGTTTCACAGTTGACATGTGGATGCTTTTACCGTCAGCAAAGGGTTAATACTAACAATTCATAGGGACCCCCCCCTCATAGCAAGGTCAAGTATTATCAAAATACATTGCAAATGTTAGAATGGACATTTAGCACCATCTAGAATTCAAATAAATTCAAACGAAAATGTTCCATATGAAAAAGCACATTGGTGGCAGTTGTCCTTTAGGGTAAATTTCTCCCTGATGCGAATGCGTGACTATCGTCCGTGAACACAGTTTCACAGTCAATGTGTGGATGCATCTACCATCTGCAAAGGGTTAATACTAAATAAATAAACTTAATTTATGACAATAAGATATTTATTTATTTTGTTCTAGAATAATTGATTTAGAATTGGAAGAGGAAGAGGAAGAAGATGAAGAGACTGTTATTCAAAGGCGTAGGCAACAAAGACAAGAGTTATTGAAGGTGGGAAAAATACAATCTGTTCATTATAAGTTTTCTTTTTGTGTAGTAAAATATGTAATATGTTTTAATGAGCAATGGTCGAAATTTTTAATTACCAAAAAGAGTCCAAGAAGAATGAATCATCTGTATTTGACACATTGTTCAAACTTTTCACTTTTTTTTTTTCTTTTTGCATGTATTGTGAATACTACTAAATTTTTCTTTGACATTTCTCAATTTTAAAACGATTCTCCTAGGCTGTTTTTAATTATCTACCTGTCTAAAAATCTACCGATAAGAGATTATTTTAGTGCCCAGAGCTACAGCCTCATGCACAAATCAGGCCCTGCATTAGACAGAGTCCAACAGAATCATACAATTATTTCTGTCATCATTGAAGTGTGACATAAACTGGAAATAAATAGCCAGTCTAAGGGTATAAAGTAACATTTTTAACACTATCTCGCAAACATGTGTGATCACAGATGCCAAGGAATCAATCTAACTGAAAGGCAAAAGCAGTTTGCTTTTGACTGTTTAACTTCAGTCAATCCCAATTTTGATCCTATTATTATGCCTGTTTTTAGTCTGCCTTTTCCATCTTATGTATTTGGAAAGCATTTTTCACTATGATACTATGAGGTTCAGTACTTCAGTTTTTAGAATGTGGCAATACCAAAAATAATAACTTTCAGTGCAGACAAATTTTTTTAATTTGAATGTATGTATGAGAAAGTTCAATGTAGCCTCATATTCCAAATATTTACAGAAGATAACTTGACTGATTTATACCTTACTTCAAAGCAATAAAGGGAGTTTCATCATATTGATAGTGAGAAAAGGAATCGAATTATAAGGAGAAAATGATCCAATTTATTAAAGGTCCAATTTTGCACATCCGAGTGTGAACTAACAGTGAAGATAATAACTTCTAACTTTTGCTTCGAAATTTGCCTGTAGATCAGTTTTCACAAGCAAAGTATCTTAATTATTTTAATCTTTCCCAAAGAAAATAAAATGTGTTTTCTATTTGTATAAACTTCTTGTTATAATCAGTATTAAAAATCATTGCTTTATTGCAAAAACTTCTTTGGTTGTGGAACCCTTTTGAAATTCAGTTTGATGGAGGAACTCCAAAATAAAAAAAAGTCTATTGTGGTCCAAATTATACATTACAATTTTATATTTTTAAGATTTTAAGAAAATTTACACAAAATTATCACATTGTGGAAACCCTGAAATACTGTTGTGGAATCCTTTGGGTTCTGCATAATACACTTTGAAAAAAAAAAATACTACTTTACTGGTTACAAATGTAAACATTTGTATCCAGTTTTATTCTGATACTTAAACATTTTTATGCTCAAAACTTCAAAATTACTACAATTGAAATTATAAAGTAGCCACACACATCTATTCGTTTCCTCATTTTTTATAAAATATATATATGAAGGGAACATAAATAGTAGTCATCTATAGGTTTTCTAATGTATGATTATTAATTTTTTTTAATTAAACCCATATAAATCCTTCAATTTCTTCCTTCAACTTTCAGAGATTAGGCGTTGAGCAACCACAAGGTGGAAGTGGCATGTCATCACCTGTTCGCTCTCATAGTGGAACAGAAACTCCTGACTCGACAATAATTGGAGATGAGGTAATATAATAATAGTAAATTTTTTTTTTTTTTTTTTTTTTTTGTGTGTGTGTATGGTTCTTCGTATAAATGACCTATATATCAGATCAGTAGTTCTCAACCTGGGATATGTGTACCTATTGGAATATGTTGGGCTCTGTTTGGGGATGGATGTAAAAATTTCACTAATGACAAATATCTACCAATTACTAATATTTGTTATAATAAAAATTATAATTAAAAATTTATTTATATTCAGTTTGGATTGAATAATACAGACTTTTGTATGAAATGGAACAATATTTTTTTATAAGGTTTGTTTTGAGAAAATTTACCTGTATCTTTATATGTATACTATGTTTTTATTTTTTGAATTTCAGTTTTTAAAATGTCTCACATTTTTTTTTATTATGTGTCCTGCAGCCAGGGATGGGACATTTGACATATAAAAGTTTGATTACATATGCATAAAACCATGTATAAAACACATATAATACATATAAAACCTCCTCATGTAAATAATGTCAATAGAATAAAAATTTATTTTTTTTGCTTGAAATGGTATAATACCACTATGCAGGTCAAGAATTTTTTTTTTCAGTCTCTGAAAAAAAATTTTTTTTTTTGTAATGCAGTCTACAAGATCTCAATTCTTGGTGGGAAAAAAATGTGCCATTCTTTTAAAAAAAGATCTATGGAATAAAAATAATTCTAAACTTTTTAAAAACACTTTAGTTTTCTATCTTTTCAATGTTAGAAATTATTAGTCACGTTTCTCCTCTTTTTGTTTGGGATTTTCACAGTAGTTCTTTGTTCTTAAGTCATTTGTTATATAAGAAGAAATTAATCGATGAATTTGTATTAGATTTTATCAAAAACATGTTAAAACTTACAAAGATATATAGTTACGTAGAGTCTATAGAAAGTATTGTATAAGTCGTGCACAAGTTTATGAGCGATATAAACATTTTAATCACTGATTCTAGCAACTCTGCCATGACTGGCTGAAATTTCTTGTTAAACTAAACCGAAAGGATAAAATAAACATACAAGACTAAAGCAAAAGGATAATACATAAACTATAAAATAAATAAAGATGCTTCTATTTGGCCTCCTATTTTTATTTACTTCATATTTTAAAGGCCTTTTTTTACTAATTTTTTATTAGACTATTATTGGTTTTTATTTACTTTAAAAATGCACATTTTTTAAAAACTTATAAAACTGGCACGTATAATACATACAATATGCACATATAATTATATAATATTATATAAACATATGTTTTATACTTGTCATCCTTGCCTGCAGTCAGCTTCTGTTTATAAAAAAAATTGGTATGATAAATTTTTTTAAAATGCAATTAAAGTGCAAATTTTTTCACTGAATACAAGGTTTTTATGGATCCATGAAATTCCTTTAGCCATTTTTGGAATTTTAAATTTTATTCATTTGTATTGATTGCTGAAAATTCTGTTAACCATACAGTAAAACTTCGATTAACCGTCACTCGTTTAACCGTCAGTTTCTGTTATCCGTCATCGTCTAAAAAAATGCGTGAGTATCAACAAACAAACAGAGAATGGGTGGAATAAACTCTTGTCTGAAACTATTGATGAAACTGAAGGAACTGAGTGAAGGAAATGTGACAAAATGGATGGAGTCTTTGAAAGTTTGAATGATGATGAAATTGTTTCTAGTGTGATTACCACTGAAGAAGAAGGAATTGATGATGATGAAGGATCAGTTCTTAACCAAAAACCTACAATTAGCCACTCAGAAGCAGAAACAATGTTATCAAAGTGCATTGAGTGGTTTGAAATGCAAGAGGAGGCAAATGCAACACAGATCCAACTTCTGCGTAAGATACGGAACATCACCGCGCAGAAAGCTCGAGCCTCAAAGACACTGAAGGAGATGGCAGATTAATTTAAATTAATGTAGGTTTATAGTATTACAATACATTTCTGTACATTACTACTCTTATATTGAAGTTTATATTGATCGTTTTGTAAAATTAAATACAATATCAATGTATTGTTCACTTTTAAGGGATTTTATTTTCATTTTCGTCCCAAGACCGCAGTGAAATCACGTTACTGTACATATGTATTAAGATATTTCTGATATCCGCCTATTCGGTTATCCGTCACAATCCTAGTCCGGACGGTGACGGTTAATCGAAGTTTTACTGTATTTTACTTGTATTCGCTTTAATTCAAGGATAATCTTACATAATAAGATATGTGTTTGTGTGCATGGTCTGTAGAGGGAAATTTAAGCATTGTATGGCATGAAATTTTAGAAACTGGTACTTCAAGACTCAGAAAGGTGCATCTCGACGATATTTTTTAAAAATTTGAATTAGTTTTCTAGTTATTTTATGTTTTGGCAAGATTTTGTGCATTATTCACAGAAATTAGTTCCTTAATATTCCTTATTAGAAATTAATACCCATATTATATGAAAAGATCACATGGCCCACTACAAAATAAAATTGAGTATCCATCTTTTTTCCCAGAGTAAAAATCATGATTTTTAAAGTTCTTTTTAATTTATATTTACTGTTGTATCTGTCCGGAAGAAAAGAAGAATCATTATGATATTCCAAAATATTCCTAAACTTGTAAAGTTCTTAAATCTGAAAAAGTTCTAGAGTTCCTAAAACCTGTAAACATTTTAGAAATAAACTGAATGGGGACCATTTGACCAGTTATTCCTAAGTTTACAAATATGTAATCCTGTAAAATATTAAAAATGGCACTTTCCTAAAAATAAAAAACACATTAAAGTAAAAGAAAGAATACAGGGTTTAAGTTTTCAAAAATCTAATGTTTATTAACATTTAAACTTCACTTTTAAAGAACTATTAAAATGTACATCTCATTAACTAAGCAAATCAAATTAAACATCATAATTAAACATATAATTAAATTTGAATTAATAAATGGCTGGATGTATAGTGGTTTAAAAATCTAACGTTTATTAAAATTTTACTTTTAAAGAACTTTTAAAATTTACATCTCATTAACTAAACAAATCAAATTAAACATCATAATTAAACATATAATTAAATTTGAATTAATAAATGGCCGGATGTATAGTGGTAGTAAAAGCATTAGAATATGAAATTTAAAGTTAACAATGTTAAAATTATACAATTATTTGCCAAACTAGAATTTAGAATAAAAAGAACATCAGTTAGCCAAAAAGGAAATTTAGAACATAGTAAAAATTTCAACTAAAAGTTAAAGAAAACCTCAGGTTCTGGAGATCTAAAATATATAGGTCCAGGAGTCTTATTCATTACCAACTCAATTAATTTTTAAATAATGCAAAAGTAAAATAGCTAGAATTTGAAGGGAAAATAATAATATCACCAAGGCACCAAGATAAGCTGCAAAGATCAGCGGGAGGAAGAATCATCAGAAGAGTCACCAAACGTGAAGCAGATCCAGAGAACACCTGAAGAGGAAACCATGGCACAGGGTCACATTTATGTCCAGCAGAAAATCTGAAAAAAAGACCGTTCCACGAGATTCAACTCTAAGGGGGATTTTCCACACCAACCGGACGTCAAGTAATAAAAATTATTTCTCCCAACTGCTGCACCAGACTACTGACATCAAAATGGAAAACTAAGTATATGTCCGTCTTAAATTACTTCGGAAATGTGAATTCCACCCATCATAAATAGAGCTCACAGCTTGTCAGGATAAACAAATTCCTAATGGCCTGGTGAAGCTTCCTCAGGGGGACATCACATAATTCACGGAATATCTTGGATCAATATTTAGATGATAGGAAACAAAAGACAAGTATTCCAAACATCTCTATCGGTCACTGAAGAAACAACAATTTCAGATGCTCTTGATTGTTTAGATTAAACATCGCCTCCATGGCGGGAAAAAAAACGATTGAAGACAACTTCATAACAGATCAGACGTTTAATTAGCCGGAATAAGCATTTTATTTTATATGCAGTGTTAAAAGTACGCACTTAGGTCATAGCAAGAAACATGAATCGTGAGCTAAACATCGTAAATTAAAAGCGAACAAGGTTGAAAAGTCGTGAAATAAAAACGTTCCACAGAACGTGTGCCTAACGGCACAGGACAGCTTAATAGCTTACATCTTTAAGTTCTAATCTGGAAGAAGAGAGAAGATATCGAAAAAGTGTGCGATTTTCCTTATATACCGTGAAAACATTGCTGCCAAACATTGTAAACAAAATTATCGATGAATGATAAAATAATGACAGAAGATTTCAATATTACGGTCAACCAATCAAAAACTCAAAATTTTAAAGAGAACTGGAATTTTAAAAGCAGACGAAAATTAAAAGAAATGAAGTGAAACGATTTGGAATATACGAATTCAGCAATAATTTAAATATGAAAGATTCTGAAATATTTAAATAGCTGAAAATAGAATAAAACTGAAAAATCGCGATAAACTAACAAATTCTTAACAGAGAACAACAAAAATTTAGAATCAAATTAAAGGGAATAAAAAGGGCAATAAATGGAATTACAAATTAGCCAACTTAAATAAATTTAAATTCCTAAAACCTAAAACGAACTTTCGCTATTTTTAACACAAAACCTATGAAATAGAATATATTTGGAACAGAAGAATATCAAAACCTAAACAATTGAAAAAAGGATAATTAAAAAGAGAATGACTATGTAAATAAGACCTTAAAAAGAGGATAACTATGTAAATAAAACCCCTGAACACGTTTAAATTAAAAACAAACTTCCTAAAATTATTAAATAGCCCAAAATAATCCAACAACTCCATCCTAAAACCGCTTTATTTTTGCTTACTTTCTGTGCATCTATATTCTGAAACAGCTTAATTATAATATTTTTTAGTTTAAATGATTATCAAACTTTGATTATTTCTACAACAAAGCCTAGTTTTAACGTATGCAGAATGTAAACACATCAAATTGTAAAATGAGTTGTACAAGAATTGCTGAATTTTTTAATGCAATTTATTTAACTTTGGAATATGGAATAAAGCTGATATGAATGAAATATTCATTGATTTTACATTGAGAAGCAGACGATTTTATATAATTGCCTTTTTCGATGAAGTTTTAAGCATAAAGTTAAAAAGTACTTTTATCTCCATGCTTTTAAGTGAAATAAATTATTGTAGTATTGTGATGAATGAAAGAAATGGAATAAAAGTGTATGAATGAAATATTTACTGATTTTACATAAAGAGCCAGGCGATTTATGTTTCAACGACATCATTTGAATAAAGTTCATTTTTTTTTTCGATGAAGTTTGAAGTTTTCAAATATAATAAATTATTGTAGTATTGTGATAATTTTAAAAATATTACCGCTGAATGTATCACATTTTAGAGATGTTTAAATAAAATTGCATTGCAGTTGGAAAGTCTTTCTTAATCAATGCTATATGCATGATTGATCTTTCTGGTTTGTATTTGAATTTGTTTAACTTACAATTCAAATTTTAAAACTTTATGTTCCTTTGTATTATTATTTTTAAATATTGAAATTATGTTTTTATACTTCTAATTTCATAATTTATTTATTACGTTCAATTTTAATTTGAAATCTTTTACAACTTGTATACTTCATATGTGCAAGACCATTCAAAGCCCAGCATTTGCTAGTTACAGGGTTTATTTCCATCTTGACACCATCAGAAAGAACAATTTTATAGTTAGTCAGAAAGTTGGGTGTACATCTTTGTATTCTAACAGATTTTTTTTATTATTTCATAAGTAATATATTTTGTCATTTTTTAAAGCGAGCGAACCTGTAGGATTTTTGATGTTCTATAATGAAGTTCCATACATTTTTTGACTTGTCGACTATACATGCCCACCTGATAAAGGGATTTAAGCCATGCCTGCAGATGGGAGAACCCTTTTGGAGAATTGCTTATTTTGTTTTGTATTTTTACCTTTCAATGTTTGTGGAACAGTGCTCTTTGTACATAAACTAAAGATTTTACATTTTGTGGTGATTTGAAATGAAACTGATTTGGCGATTCAGACTCTGTGTGGTATTATTTTAGTAGTTGGCACTTATTTATGACCCGGCAATTTGTTCTGGTAATTTTATATTTTTCTTTAAATTGTGTATTATTATTTCTATATGTGGTTTTTGTGAATGAAAGAGAAACATTTTATCGATTAGAGAACTGTATTTGTAATGTTTCAAATTCAAATTTAATAAATGTATCCAAATAATTTTATAATCTTGCATCGTTATTAGGCTGCAGCAAACTTTTGGGCTGAACAAGATGATCAATCAAATGATTTTGAAGCATCCATCATGGATAAAAGGAAAATAATGGGCTTTCAGGATGGGTCTACTGAAAATGCCAGTGATAGTAAGTATTACACTGAAACGGTCCACAGTGCTTCTACTTGTCATATATTTTTTATCAGTTTGTATGCATTTAGAAGAAAGGTAGAAATATCTTAAAATAATTTTTAAAAAAAATGTCTTTCTAGTTCAGTGGAAACCACAATTTTATATTTTTATATGATTTCTTTAAAACAATGAATATTTTTTCTGGTGTATACAGGGTGTCCCGTCAAGACCGCCCTAACTCTGCACAGCCAGATTCCTCGCTTGGAATACATAAAAATTGGCCGAAGAACTGTACCTCTATGACCCATAGTTTTCGAGAAAAATGCGAGAGAAAGGTATGAATTCATATCCGGTGTACGAAAAACAACTTTTTTGGAAACATGAACATCGGTATTTGCATATGTTTACATAGGAAGATATTCAAAATGTCCACCGTGCATATCGAGGCATGCATGCGCGCACATTGGAATGGCTGACTGCACACGTTGCAGCAGCGTGGTGTCCACACAAGTACATGCAACATGAAGACGAGCAACTAAGTCACTTTCTGTAGTAACTAGGTCTCGATAGACCAATTCCTTCAGATGGCCCCATAGGAAGAAATCCAAAGGTGTCAGATCAGGCAATCGTGGCGGCCATAAAACCGGACCCCCACATCTGGTTTTATCTTATACCGATGTTCATGTTTCCAATAAAGTTGTTTTTTCGTACACCGGATATGACGTCATACTTTTCTCTCACATTTTTCTCGAAAACTATGGGTCGTAGAGGCACAGTTCTATGGCCAATTTTTATGCATTCCAAGCGAGGAATCTGGCTGTGCAGAGTTTGGGCGGTCTTGATGGGACACCCTGTATAATGCAATTATTCATAAAATTCCATTATATGATTTACAGTTTTCCCCACCTGTACTGAAAATGCATTATAATAAAGTGGTACAATTTTTTGCATTTGCATGATTCAGTGATTGCAACAAACATTTTTATTATAGCCAATCACTTAAAATGTTGAAACTAAATACCTGAAATAAAAATTAGTTTATTTCCCATAAAGAAATCTAATGGAGTAGAATGTTACCTTTCCTATGTGCTATGATATATGTAATCTTTATAGTTTAATAAATGAACCCAGTAAATCACTCATTTATATTCACTTGCATAGTTCAAAGCCCAAATGTAAAGTTATTGAATGGATATATTATTGGCAGCTTCTTATTAGTATTGCAGTTTTACACAACGAAAAGATTGTATGTTTTCTTGAGCTGATGTATTTTCTTCAGCAATACATTTAGGAACTAATGCAGTAGTCATCTGATACTTAGATTTTCTGTAATAGCTATCCAATTTGGACAATACTTCTGACGTGAAATGTGACCAGCTTGCAGTCCAGGTGATGACGTTTTGTCCAGTAATCCAAAAATAAAATGGCGGAAAAACACATTAAAAGTAACTTTAATTGAATTTTCGTTACTTTTTAGAAGAGATAGGTAACGAATTAAATGAAAAGTTTGAAATAAGTTAAAAACTACTGTAGAAGTAACTTTTTAACACTGTTACTCCTAAGTCTGGCATTTGTTTAAAAAATTAAGCATTTCAGGCAGGTTTCTGTTTGGAATGCAGTATCCATGTAAAGACTAAGAATGAGTCATTCCTTTTCTTATTGAGTCTTTTTTTTTTTTTTTTTTTCCAATGGCAGAGAACAAGACAAACATACAAACAGAGCGAACTCGAAACATATAACATGAAAAGTCAATAACTCATAACACCGGTCAGAACCTTGAAACCTGTTAGCCGTCATATAACGTTGCCCCGGCGCACCAGTAGGGGTCGGAAACATAACGCACCCAATGACACAACATACATGCCTGCAAGTGGGATTCGAACCCACAACCCGGCAGCTGAACGATCACTAGGAAACACTTATCTTGACTGTTCGACCACCGCGTCAACTCTTATTGAGTCTTAAATAATATATTTTCTTGGATGTTTTTATTTATTAGGTCCATAATTCAACATTTTGCAATAATGAACAGACTAATTAAATAATTTAATTTGCTATTAACAACAAATAAATATAAAACCAAAATTATAATTTAAAGTTATTTACTTGAAATGAATCATTAAAACCCAAAAACTTTTACTATTATGGAGCAGATTCTGTTTTCAGCTTAAAAACACTAAAATTTTTACTTTGCGTATCTGGTTGGCTTCTATTTTAAAATCATAAATAAGTTCAACTGTGCTAAGTAATTGTCCTGCTTTATTTGTTGCTTGGGGAACTAATAGTGAAATTTGTCCAAGATGGAATTACACAGGGTTTAAAAGAAAGTTCCATCCTTTTAAAAATTCATCATTACACAATATATTGATTTTCAGACTTTTTTTTTTTTACTTTACTATTTGGCATTTGTAACTGATCCACATCTTAGTAAAAAACCAGATAAATTTAACTAACTGTGTTCAAAAATGAGTTCATTCTATTAACATTTTGTATATTACAATTTATTATTTATTAATTTATTTCAAATATTATTTTTTTGTGTATTATCAATGTATTATATAAATGAAAACTACAACCATATATATATATATATATAAAGTATAACATAGTTTGATACTATCTTGATAAAAGCACTCGCTGATTCTATGAGGTATAAATGATATATATATATATTTTTTAGCTGCAGATAAAAAGAAAAAACTGGATATGTTTTCAGAAGCTGATAATTTTTGCTCTGATCTTGTAAGTAGATATAACATTTTTTGTGTACAATAATTTAATTTCAAATTTTATTTGCTTATTATGTGAAATTTTATTGAATTGAATAAATGAAATAAATTGCTTGTAGAGGTGCAAAAATGATATAACAGTAAAACTAATTTCTGAAAGTTAAAATGGATATAAATATAAAATGGGCATGCAGTTACTTTTAGTGTATTTTGAATTTATGAAACATATATCTTTATTTTGAATTTTCAGATTTAAAAATTGATTTTTTTAACTTTATAATTTCTAGAAATGTTTGCTTGGAATAAGTTTTTGGAAATGTCTTTTAAGACTTCTAATAGATGACACAGCTGCTTAACATGATTAATGGAATTTTAATACATATCCATTACATTTATATTACAGGAATAACATACAGATTTGTTTTTGTTCCACATCGAACTTGAAACTAACATAGGGAAACAAACTATACACTATGCATAACTTGCTTTTATGCACTACTAGGAGACACAGTAGTTTTAAATGGTCATTTATATTAATAGCAGAATGCACACTCGGCCTTGAAAACCTGGAGCCTTTGAATTATCAATTTTTAACTCTAGGCCTTGAGTTTTCTGAAAAATGAGCCTGGAAAATCCCTGAATTTAATTTTCTAAGAATTTTCCAACTTTTGAGTGGATTAAAAAGAAAATATATATGCGAGTTTTCGACATTCCTCTCCCTTCCTTGAAGTATCATTTTGCAAGCAGCTCCTTCCATATCGTGAGAATCTGTTTCAGTGCTCATTTCTTATTGCTTTATCTCCCTTTGACCTTGGATAAACAATCTGTGACATTAAAAAGGGAGGTGGGTGTATCCAAAGCGGTGAGGAGATTCATATTCCAGCTGAACTGTTGAAAAGTTCTTTTTGTTAATCAGCTGGGAGATTTAAGACTGATTTTAGTCCTTCGAGTGTAGGTTGATTAGAAAACACAGTTTGGTGATTGAATGAAACAACTAACTGGACAGCACGTAACTTTCCTTATATAATGCAATGAATTTACTTCTTTAACAGTGGAAAAAGTTATGAAAAGATCCACAGCACAGTGTTTGTAATGTTAAATTGTACATTTGGCTCAGTAAATTGTACATCCAGATGACAACATCTAAAACTAATTTCATACCCAATTGACTTAGATTTTATGCAACTCTAAATTAACAATAAGCAATATAGTATGTATATTTAAATATTTTAATAATAAATTCATTAATTAGGCACTATTTTCATTAACATGGTGTCATTTTTGCAATTTTGACGATATTTTTATCAATGTGGGGCCAAACATCGCGAAGTTGGTGATATTTAGAAAAGCATTTCTTATATAATAAAAGGTATGCCCATCATATGACGAAATATCCTGGTTGGCATCATTTTTATCAATTTGATAACAGTTTCTTTAATTTGACAACATTTAAATGTCACCAATTTGGCGATATGCTGCCAAAATTCATAGACAGGATTTTGCCAAGCATTACAGAGAGTCTAATAGTAAAGTCTTATATTCTTTCCAAAATATTGAATTTGAATCAATTAGTTGTCAGTTTCATTGGTTTAGTGTCATTATCAATTTGGCGACATTCAAGAAACTTGTCAAGTTGGCGATATTCCGCCAAATTTATCGCCAAAGTTTTGTTAAGCATTATGTTCAGAGAAATGAGTTATTCTTATAGTAGATAAACGACTAATGGCGTCCAAATACAAAATTATTACTCATAGTATCTTCTCTTATAGTAGATTCTTATTCTTGCCAAGATATTGGATTTTCATTAATTAGTCATCATGTCTTCATTTTCATTGATTTAGCATCATTTATATCAATTTGGTGACATTTTTATCAATTTGGCAATATTTTAACCAATTTGGCAACATTTAAAAAACTCACAAAGTTGTTGATATTCTGCCAAATTCGCCGCTAAAATTTCGCCAAGCATTGTTTATGGAGAAATAGGTAGTCTTATGGTTGATAAACGACTAATGGTGTCAAATTATAAAGCTATTACCCAAAGTGTCTTGAATGGAACATGCTAGATCTACAAGAATGATGATAATACATTTATCGCATAAAATTACATATGAAAAGTGAACAGATTTCACAATAGTTTATATATATATATTTTTAATTTTATGTGATTTTATAAATTTATTTGAAAAATATGCAATATCTTGAGAATGGTTCATGCTAGCATTCTAAAGTTTGTGTCAATCGTTTTCTAATGAAAAATTACATAAGAAATGATTATATATGTAACTTTATTGAATGTTTTAATTTTTTGGTGATTTTTTAAAACTTTGTTTCAGAATTTAAGCGGGTTCTGAACATTCGATTGCGTGTAAAAACAATAGTCTTCCAGTATTCACTGATTGTGATTTTTGTACCAAATTTTGTTCGGATCACTTGATTCGTTCTTGAGATATGATCACCACATACTTTCACACACACAGACATCGCCTCAAAAACGTCTGATTTGTGTTCAGGGATGCTTGAAACGTGCTCTCCTTTCGAACACTTGAATTAGAATTTTTTTATCCCATCACAATATTTTCCTTATACATTATACTATGTATGTAAGGAAAATAAAATGTAGAAAGAGCAGAAATGGGAAGATTTAAACAAATACATTCCCACTTTTAAATAGATAAAATCTTTTTAACAGTTTTTACATTTTTTTTTCAATTTAAAATTTTGTTAAATTGTTTCATGTTTGCTATGCATTTGGGGTAAAATATTCTGAAGATTTGAACCCTGTTAGCATTTTTGTTCTAAAAGCAATATTAAAATATAACTTTCTAGATTAATGTTCTTTGGTGCTGTCATTTGCCTGAACAAGCACGTGTTTATCTTGAGTCAGTCAGTCAGTCAGTCAAAAAAAACAAAACAAAACAGGATGATAGGAAGGGAAAGCAAAGTTGTTTCTAGACAGCGTGTTGCTGTAGGTTTGATCTTCACTGGCTTTGATAAAATTTAGGAGAATTTTCCTGCATATTATTTAATAACCGCCTTCAGCAACCAGCATTGGTACTTTTTGCAAAAACTAAATTTCAATAGCTTTCTTTCAGTAGTTGTTGATCGTGCACCTCCAGAGCCTATGTAAGTTACGGCTAATGGTGCAATTCATGGAATAGTTGACAATCGCACACCTCCACTATGTACGCAAGTCATGACTAACTTACAGTTTATAAAATAGCTGTCAATAATGCACCTCCGCTACACATGCAATGTTGGAAAAATGTAAATAAACAATTGCGATTCACGATTCCCCTGAACATTGTTCGACTAATAAATTCCTTTTGAACAACTCACTTCGTTTTCAGGAGTGAATCTGTTTTCCCGGCAAGCAATTCATGCAAATCATGTGCTCGACGCGTATGCAAGTAATTTGCATATCTGGGGGCGTTTCCGGTTATGATTGCATTCCGGAACGATCCCATCTTCGAGTATATATATTGGGATCATCTTAAAGCAGTTAATTCAATCGTAATTCAAATCTGGATTTAATTTGACATTCAGTTCGATGTTCGGTTATGGTGGTTTTTGCCTAGCGGTCAGTACGACCATGTTAAGTTTGACCTTGTTTTAGATCATAATGTTTCTTTACGAAAAACAGATGTTTAAGTCGCGAACGGAAAATTTCGGTAATGGATCAAGAAATCTTTCTGCTTGAGACTAATTCTTCAAAGGAACCTTTTCGCCAAGCGTATTACCAGTTCTGTTGGCTTCAATGAGTGCACGTCTAGAGATCTCATAATCATTGTAAAAGACATATTTAAAATTTAAACCCGCTTACTAATTACCATAAGTTTTCATTATTTGCAGTTTGGTCACATTGTATAAATCTTATTATTATTGATGATATGATTTTCTGCAGACTCATTTGTGTGGATATGAGCATGTTTTGTTTTTCATCCTTTTCTATCGCCATTAGATACATTATACGTTAATAAATTCCAGTAGAAAGAAAAATGAGTTTCTTTTATGTGACTGCAAATTATTATTATTTTTTTTTATGTACAGAGTCCAGGGTCAACACGTCTTATGTCTGCTTCTGGCCAAGAAAATCCAAACCTTACTGACAATTGGGATGATGCTGAAGGATATTATCGTAAGTGTAACTACTCTATCATTTGTAAATATTATTATATAGGTACATTTTCATCACACATTCTTAATATTTCTATATATAATTATTTATATAATACTGAATTTAAAACTTTGTCAAATAAAGTATTTGTAAAGTATAATCAATTCCAACTGACATATAGTTATAATATTCCATGTGTTTGTTTCATAATTCCTCAGTGGCTCTTTTCTAGTCACTTCAACATTAGTGACCATAACTCATACTATAGTGATCATAACTCATTTCTATATATAGTTATTTATATAATACTGACTTTAAAACTTTGTCAAATAAAGTATTTGTAAAGTATAATTAATTCTAACTGAAAAATAGTTATAATATTCCATATGTTTGTTTCATAATTCCCCAGTGGCTCTTTTCTAGTCACTTTAACATTAGTGACCATAACTCATACTTAATAATTGCTAGTAATAAACCTTTACAAAATATATTAAATAAAATTAATCATTTCGCTGATATTTCAAAAGGAAGCCATATAATAGTAAAAAAAAAAGTTTTGGGTCAAATCAAAAGCACTAGCATCCATAGTATTTATACTTTTGATTTTTAGGATGTATTTATTAATATAGATAATATCTTTAAAACAGCTATGAGCTTCTTCTGCTGGTCCGCAAATTTCTGTTTTTGTGTTGGTTTTTTTCCTCCAAGTATTTCCATTTTTCTCATTTTTTGCCTGGGGAATTTTCTTGTTTCAATGGGTGAAAATATTTTCCTTGTGAATTCCAAAATTTATCTTCTTTAAGCAGATTATCTACAGGTCACGAAAATTTGAAAACGTTATGAAATCAGTCACGAATTTTGATATCTGAATTTTCCGATCTTACATTTGGATATTTGTTTCCTTGTGATTTTGCGAGTGTGAGGCGCCAATTCCTTCCGTATCACAAGAGAGAGGACCAATGATTATCTTTATCCAACTTCTGCAATCTAATTGTATCAACTAAAATTTTTGTAATTGTTACGTGTAATATACACAAAACTATTTTTCAAAAATATTAACGAAATGGATGATTAGCAGTATCTCGAAAAACAGCATTTGTATGCAATCCTTGGTATATTTTTTTTAATTGTAAAAATATATTTCATTTACATAATCTGTTTACATCAACTAAAATTTTTATAATTAGCATGAATTGAATACAAAAATCTGTTTCTTGAACATATCTTAAATAATAATAGGCAATGTCTGTCTGTCTGTCTTATACACTATACATCCAGCGACCGCGTGTCGAAGAGCTACGAAATTTGGCAGTCAGAGACCCAGGAGGGTAGGAAGGGGACATGTGAAAACCGATTTTTAAAATTTGAATTATTTTTTTAGTTATTTAATGTTTTATGCAATTTCGACCTCCCCTTCCCCTTTTTCCTCCACCATCCAGACATCGTAGAAAAAAACAAATCACACGACCGGAAAGAGCAGTCAATTGCAAGTAAAAATATATCAACTTCAAATTTCAGGGACAAATTTTAATATCTTTTAAAGATTTTAAAACAAAAGTCACTTTCGGCTCAAAAAAACGAACTTTTGTTTTTAAATCCTCGCATCGGGAAAAGTTCTGAGTATTTCGACTAATAATTTGCATTTTTAGAAAGCTCAAAGATCAGGGATTCTTACAATCCCAATCTGGTCAAGAAATATGAAAAAGTAGCTCTAGAATCCGGATTTTAAGAATTTCCGAATTTCAATTTCTCGGCCGCAACTGGTAAAATAATTTTTCCTACGATTCCCTTGCAGACGCACTGCAAGCAGCATTTCCATGGCAAGGGTGTTGTTAGTTACTCCAAGCGAAGATTTGGGATCAGACTGACTGAAGTGCACCGCTATTTTGGATGTTTGATGTATAGAATGGAATTTAATCCATGGAAATTTCGGGAGATGATAAATAGTCGAAAAAAGGCGTTTATTTTTTTGTTTGAAAATTTTTGCTAACAATCGTGCATCAGGTTATAAAATTAAGTGATATTTTAAATAGATGAAATTAAGAGCTTAGCATATGATTATTATAAAATTTAAATGATTGAATTATGGTGAATTGATGGATTTTTTAAATGGATATTTTTGGATTTATGGATATTTTAAATGATGGAACGATGGAATGAGGATGATAGAATTAAGAGCTTAGCATATGGTCATTATAAAATTTAAATTAACGCACGAGAATTGCACTTGGTAGGCCTGGGTTTGATTCCCGCCACTGCCAAAACTGCCGCTGTGTTCATGTGGAGTACGATCACGTTAAACATGTGGGTCCGTAAGTCCTTCTGAGTGGTTGGTGGTAGGGGAAGGAGGGTACGGTCCCTGTGGATGCCTCCCCCACTGGGTTCCAGTCTAAATTGGGTGAATAAAAAGAAAGTTATGGAGATTGTCGCATAGGGCACGGTAGCCCAGTGGTTAGCGCTCGGAAATTTGTTAGAAAAACTTTGGTTGTAAACAAGTACGTACGTGAATCGGTCGATGTATGGTGTAAATCCAAAAGATACTTCGTTGTAATTGACTAATCGCTTTCGGATAACTTGTTTAGAAGTTTTACCCCCCATGGTCTGTGGTCCTGCAAATTGAGACGTTAACTTCCAGTTTATGCTAATTTCTACTTCAACCGATTAGAGATTAGTATACTCCGGAAGGAAAACATTAACTACAACTTCAATGACACTGGGCTATTTAAGCTAGTGCTTGCATAAGTTAATTATCTTGATTATCTTGATCTAACTTTGTCTTCGTGATATGTATTCATGATTACGTATGATCGTTATCTTCATGTACGCCAGTTATGGCGATGTTCTTGGCCGATGCTGTTAGGCCTAACTGATGTCTTGTGATTAAATTGACAAGACTTAGTTTGACCAAACTTTACGATGTTACCATTTTCCGAAGTTACGGAAATGGATATGTTTTTGTTCGTTATGATGTTTTAAGTTCACAGAAATAAAGTGAGTTTTTGTACTACTTTCATTTTCTCCACTGTGACACTCTGCTATTCATCTGGTTTTTTGAATTTTTCATCAGTGCAAAAAGAATAAAATTCCAACAGAATTGCACTCGGTAGGCCCAGGTTCGATTCCCGCCACTGCCAAAGCTGTCGTCATGTTCATGCGGGGTACGATCACTTTAAACATGTGGGTTCGTAAGTCCTTCCGAGAGGTTGGTGGTAGTGGAAGGAGGGTACGGTTCCTGTGGATGCCTCTCCCACTGGGTTTTGGTTTAAATTTGGTGAATAAAAAGAAAGTTATGGAGATTGTCGCTGAGGGCGAAGTAGCCCAGTGGTTAGCGTGCCGGAGTTGCACTTGGTAGGCCCGGGTTCGATTCCCACCACAGCCAAAACTGCCGCCATGTTCACACGGAGTACGATCACATTAAACATGTGGGTCCGTAAGTCCTTCCGAGAGATTGGTGGTAGGGGAAGGAAGGTGCAATCCCTGTGGATGTCTCCCCCACTGGGTTCCGGTCTAAATTGGGTGGCACTTACTGGCTGTCCAAATAGTTACCTTACACCTTTCTGGTAGGTCGTGCCAGCAAGTTTGCTATGGTCAGAATTTTCAAGGGTAGCGAACAGGTGGGTTGCCAAAGGCGGCTAGTTATTAATAAAATAAAGGGCTATTTTGTAAGCAGTATCACAAAAAATGGCATTTGTACATGCTTTTCGGTATATCTTGTTAATTTTGTGAAAATATTTTCCATTTTTGCAATCTGTCTGCATCGACTATAATTATTATAAATTGTATACACAAAAGTTGTTTTTCAAATATATTATTAATGAAATGAAAGACTATTTTGTAGTAGTATCACTGAGTAGAAGCATTAATATGTCTGCATCGACTATAATTATTATAAATTGTATACACAAAAGTTGTTTTTCAAATATATTATTAATGAAATGAAAGGCTATTTTGTAGTAGTATCACTGAGTAGAAGCATTAATATCATTTGTATAGAAACTAAATGTTTATAACTACTAGATGTTAGTATTTATTTATATGGAAAAATTGCTGAAGATGCGTTTATGTGAAGATATTTTCATTTTGTATCATAAAAAAATTAAAATTTCGTGAAAAATCTATAAAGATATATTCTGTAGCATTGCATTGCATATATCAATTATTAAAAATGAAGCTGTATATTGGATTCATTTTTAATTTATTCGCAACAATGGATATCATAATACCTCATTTTGTGTTGTAGTTATGCAGACTGTAATTGTCTTTTATTATGGTAGAATATAACATGAATAAAATGTTTTTATTTAAATTACTTATGGGCAAAATGCTCATGGACCATACTAATGTATTTATATGTGAATGTTTCCATTTTGTTAGATTTAATTATTGTACGCACAATAGAGCTGATGCATTTTTAAATCTATTGTACAATAAACAAAATAAAATAAATGGGTATCATCCAGCACTTTCTTGCGTGAATTTGAAATTTAATTTTTTTTTTTTTTTAAATCTTTATGTGTTCACATAATGCAGTTTCATGCCTGTTAAAAACTATTTTAGAAATGTTAAAAAAAATTTCATTATTCCTTTTTTAAAAAAAGAACTACATTTCATGCTTTTTAACAACTATATACAACCTGATAATCTTTTATTGGAGTAGCAATTTGCCATTGCACAGGAAGAAAGACCTTATACTAGCTAACCTATGTTTATTCTTCTATGAAAAAAAATAGTAATCACAGTTTGCATGGTATGCTTATGTGATAGATGATGTTTTATCAGTATCCTATAATACTAAGCAAAATATTATTTTTAATCTTTACCTCAATAATCTATAATTGACTGCAAGTAATAAGAATTTCACTGTTGCTAACATTTTAGATTTAAATCTAACTATATAAAACAAACTAGAATGAATTGCCCATGCCCTTTATAAGTTTCCACTACTTGTAAATAAGATAGTACCCACTACTTAGGTAATAAAGAAGCAAATAACACCATACTTAATTTTCTAAAGTGCCTGTTTTGAACTAAAATAATTTTTACAATAAAAATAAAATATCCAAATCACAAAATGAGACTCTCATTTGACCATATATTCTATTCAGCACACCAACCATGAAAGCACAAAAAGAATATCTCCTGCCCTCCCGTTTATGCACATGTGCAAATGTAGGTGTGGCCACAGTAGGTTAATGAACTTCAATCGCAGGGTCTGGATTTCAGTGGGGAAACGGTTCACTGATTCAAAAACTTTAACAGTTCACTCACTTGAAAAATTTATAATTAATGAACGGATGGCTCCAGGAAATTAATTTTTGCTTGGGAGCAGTCTATGGCATTTAAAATAGCTGGTATTATAATACTATAAACATTGGATTTGCCATCAATTTTTTAAAATCATAATATAAAAGTCAGAGATGTTTTAAGATCATGAAAAGTATATACTTATTTTAAATTTACATAAATTTGCCTATTAATCATATAAATTCTGTTCAAAGTTTGTTTGAAAAATAATTTTTTGATCTTTCCGATGCTGGTGTCAATATGGAAACTTTGATAATATTTTCGGTCGCTAAGGAAACAATTTGTGAGAATATTGCCCAAAATTGCTGTAAATCGAGATAAAACATAAAATGACTCAAAAACTAATTCGAAATTATAAAAAAAAAAAACCAAGGTGCATCTTTCCGGGTCCTTGAAGTACTTTTGTGCCAAATTTCATAGCTGTGCAACACTTAGATTTTCTGCTACAAACCTTACAGATAGACAGACACACCCCCCACAGACATTTTTCTTTATTATGCAAGATAAGTTGGCTATAAATTTATATAATAATATAAAAAAAGAAAAAATCATTGTTGTAAATCGTATCTGCATCTTTCTGTATTTTCATTTTTTTTTTTTTTTTTTTTTTTTTTTTTTGTAAATGTAAAGAAATGAAAGAAAATATTAGTAATATTTTCAACTGTCTTAATGATGTCATTGGGTTGTACAGGTGTGAAACGAGTTGGTGGCATAAAGAGGATAGAAAGAGCTTACTAGTTGTAGAAATTTTTCACTGTATACACATATATATATATATGTGTGTGTGTATAGCTATAAAAATGATTTAATTTGGTATTTATTTATTATTATTATTATCTATTTTTTTTTTCATTCAAATAGGAGTGAGAATTGGAGAAGTTCTGGATACCCGGTACACAGTTTATGGTTATACAGGACAAGGTGTGTTTAGCAATGTTATTAGAGCAAGAGATATGGCTAGGGGAAATCAAGATGTTGCAATCAAAATTATTAGAAATAATGAAATCATGTAAGTGTTATATATTTTACTTGAATCTTTGTAATTTATTTTGTTTTTATTTTTATTTATTTATTTATTTTTTTATTGTTGTTGATTTGAAATTCAAACCATTTTTCTCCATCTGCATTTTAAAGTAAAAGAGAGGCACTTAGGGGGTCAGCCTACCCTGGGACACCATAAATTTAAAATCGGGTTTGAGATTAAAATCTTATTTATATATTACTAGATGGTCATCCTGTGCATTTGCTTGTTCTGTTTTAAAAGCTCTACTGCAATTAGGTTGTAACTTATTTAACTTTAGTTTTCATAAGAGTAAAAAACTTTTACATTTTGTAGACAGTAGCAGTGGGATTAGAATTTAATTTATTTAAATAAAATTGCATAACAAAGAAACAGGCATGTTTATTGGGAAATTGATGTAAAATGTGCATTGTAGAGTTAAGCTTAAAACCATTGGAGCCTTCAGGAAGAATATGTTGATGTACACAGATTGCATGCAATTTTCACTGTTATTTAAACAAATAAAATTATTTTGTTATTTTATATAACTACCCTGTTTCAACTCCTGGGTAATGCCAGGTACATTTTCTAGTATAAAATATTTACTT
The DNA here is from genome assembly GCA_951213105.1 of Amaurobius ferox. Lineage (NCBI taxonomy): Eukaryota > Metazoa > Arthropoda > Arachnida > Araneae > Amaurobiidae > Amaurobius > Amaurobius ferox. The sequence goes on along the minus strand of OX578143.1, from coordinate 54,400,275 downwards.
TTATCTTCTCGCAGTATAGTATAGATAAATCCTCAAAAGCTTTTAAATTCAAGATGTTGCAAGAAATAAATAATTTACATCTTTAGACCTCCGAATATGTTTCATGCACATGAGATATGATTCCCATCTGTGCATGTATTTCTAAAAGATTTGGTAAAGATAATTAAACATCTAGTGTACATATTAGTATGAAATGTTATGCTTGGATAAATTTTATGAAACTGAAAAGATGGGGGGGGGGGGGGGGTCTGTTAGATTTTGATAACATTGTTTCTGTGAAGTGGATTATTTTTAGGAACTGATATTTGCATTTTGTTTGACATAAAAATGTGTTATAACCTATTAGCACCAATTAACCCACCTATTAACACCAATCATTTTTATTCCTAATTCATTGTTCTAACTTGAAGAACTGAAAAAGAGAATAACTGAATAATTGGCTAAATTTTGGTACATTTGATACCAGGGCTTGAAAAACCTAGAAAATTTTACCCATCCTTGAGGACGGCTTATCTAAAAATGTACCCGTTCTCCTTTGAAAATAAGCCGTTGGGCTCTTATTAATGCTATAACTATGTATAACTCTCTCTATATATGTATAATTATATATGGATAGATAATAAATACATTTCTGCTTTACAGCAATTGAATTAAACTTTAAAATTATCAAATTACATCGGTTGGATTTATTTCTTATTCCAGAAACAGCTGAAAATGGTATTTGGTATCTGAGTTGCCACCCTGTTAAATCAAAAACTGCAATTTACAATATAATATACAGAAATTATAAAAAGTTATTTAGTTAATTAGATGAAATATGGCATTTGCATACCTGCCAACTTTTACGCATTTTAATTGCTCTTCACGCTTTTACGCATATATTGCTATATTTTATGCATTTCCGCATTTATTTGAATTTTTTAACATTACTAGGAAATCAATCTCCGGCGAAATTCGCCGGCTTTTTTTGTTTGAAATTTATCAATTAACCAGACATGGTTATAATTCCTCGGAAACACCGATTTTCCGCTTTTTTAGCACTGATATCTACCATTCCCGGGATCGTAGCAAATTCATAATAAAATGCAGGGTAATGCCAATAAAATTAACAGATTTACGGCCGCATGTAATGTAAATTAAGATCTCGATCCCTTATGTTATGAAAGTAATAAATATACTTCTTTAAAGGTTGTCTAATTCAGTATAAATCGCTAAAATGTTATTTTGTTGATTAATTTCGCATAAACACTGTGATTGATTCAGTTTGTTCTCATGAATCGCCAAGAGTACCATATTATCTTTTTCCATCCATCTCAATCCTCTAAATATTGCATTTTTGATTGACTAAACTAGTTTATTTTCAAATTATAATTAATTATTATGCTTAATTTCTTAATTATTTTCGCATAAACAGTGCGATTAAGCAATTCAATTACTTCGCGTGAATTGCCGAGAGTACGTTAGTATCTTTTCCCATCCATCTCCATCATTTAAATGTTGCATATTAGATCGACTAAACTAGCTTATTTTCATATTCTGATTAATTATTATAGTTAATTTCTTAATTATTTTCGCATAAACAGTGCTATTGCGCAATTCAGTTACTTTGCGTGAATTGCCGAGAGTACGTTAGTATCTTTTTCCATCCATCTCTCCATCATTTAAATGTTGCATATTAGATCGACTAAACTAGCTTATTTTCATATTATGGCTAATTATTAAGGTTAATTTTCTAATTATATTTGCATAATATAAATTTTTCTATTTAAAAATTGGGCAGGAACTCTTTGAAGGGATATTTTCCTAAAAGTAGTATTAAAAGTGGTATTTCGAAAAAGTGGTATTTTGGCAAATAAAAAGGAAACCATTTTGGCAGGAATATAATTCAGTGCTATATATTTTTTTGTTTGTTTTCTTATTAAGGATCAATATTTGTTACTCTCTAGTTAGAACCTGTGTTTTACCAAACCTGTATTTTACCAGTAACAAATTCAAAAATGTGAGGGCCATCACAATTAAAACACAAATGGGGGGGGCAACTGATCATAAGCGCGGATGTCGTGTTCGAGAAATTAATCATCGTCATTCGTAGTTTCCACTTTTTTATTACAATTGTTCCCACTAATAAAAAAAAATTAAAATTTTGCTGCCGTATCATCTCTTCACTCGAAATTCAAAATTTTCAAATCAATTGATAATGATAGAAAATAATACACGTGTGAGGACATTATGATCATGAACACCATGAAATATGCCGAGAATGGTAGTGCACGTGGTCACGGAGATGATATTCTGGCGAACACCACACATTTGAGAGGTCAAGGTTAGGTTGTCGGAGAAGGAGAATCTAGCAACTGTTGTTTGACTTTATCCAGTATTAACTAATGGAACAAGACAAGGGATGCCCTTGGTGGAGATCGGGATTGACGGGTAAGAAGGAAAAAGAAGAAACCTTATAAATGTCGCACTTTTCCGTACCTGTTCGGGCAAACAAGAGAAGAAAAAAAACGTAATATATGAAAATATATCGATCGCAATCACAATGCAAATGTGCGGGGGATAAAAGTTATGGCCTTGACATACTGGGCCCATAACCAAATGTCGGCTGCTATTTGCTGTGTTAGCTAAGTGACTTGACTAGAAAATTTGAAAGTCATTTGCAGATTTAGCAGTGTTGGTCATATCCCTATCCGAAGTGCTGGTAGAAAAATTTTGTAGCAGATGATACGCAGTAGTGATGTGTTTTCTCAAGAAAGAAAGCTCGTTAAACACAAACACAATTTATTTGTTGTGAGATCCATTGCATCAGATGAAGTTACAAAATAAAACACTGTAACATTCGTTGCAAAGCAAAACTATATACAATGAGCTAGCAAGCTCATGAAAAAGGTTTTGAATAGTCTATGACTAGGCACACACTCTCAGTTATTATAACATCGGTAAGTAGAAAAAACAGCTACTGTACCACTCATGTCGTGCACGTTAATGAAGCCACCATCATCAGGTCACACGTCATGGCTTTAGAAGTTAGACTACTCTCTACCGATCAAGGTCTGCCTTCCATACAAGGTCTTTCACCGTCGATCACCGTCTGATCGATCTGACTATACGTCGAGTCTTAAGTCTGCATAACTACAAGATCTTAAACTCTGAAAAGTCTCCCACGTCTACTACATGGTCAGTCAAGGTCTGTAAAGTCTCTGAATAACTGAGAATGTGTCCTATCATATATACACTGTGATGGGTACGCTCCGGAACACAACCGTTGACGGCAGCGCCCTCACTATATGCAAATCAGAATGCGCGCGCGGCGAGATGGCGATTTGCATGAATGGCATGTTCTGTTCCCGTCACGAGTCGTTCACGAGAACGGTAGAACCATTCTAAAAATGTAAACACGTTCTCGCGATAACGAGAATCGCGACGAAAACAGAACCAAGTTTCCAACAATCGGCCCCCTCATGCAAAACCCCAAATCTCGGCGCACGTGCTATCAATCAATGAAATTATTCTAAAAAACATAACAGCAAAAATGTCAAGTTCTTTAGTATCCAGCAAAAACATAAAGTATATATATTACTTTTCATGTTAAGCAAAAAAAAATTTATCATTGAAAGAAAAATTTAGATATCATTGAAACACTAAGTTCCAAAAAATTTAATTTAAGTCAAAATTTAAGTTTCAAGAAATTTAAGTATGATAATTTAAATTTAACATTTAAGATTAAAAATTTTACTATAAATATCAAATTCAATTTGTGTAGAAAATTTTATGTATAATTATTAAATTTAACATTTAAGATTAAAAAAATTTCACTATAAATATCAAATTCAATTATGTAGAAAATTTTATGTATAATTATTAAATTTAACATTTAAGATAAAAAAAAAATTTACTATAAATATTAAATTCAATTTGTAGAAAATTTCATGTATAACTATTAAATTTAACATTTAAGATTAAAAAATTTCACTATAAATATCAAATTCAATTATGTAGAAAATTTTATGTATAATTATTAAATTTAACATTTAAGATTAAAAATTTCACTATAAATATCAAATTCAATTATGTAGAAAACTTTATGTATAATTATTAAATTTAACATTTAAGATTAAAAAAAATTTCACTATAAATATCAAATTCAATTTGTGTAGAAAATTTCATGTATAACTATTAAATTTAACATTTAAGATTAAAAATTTACTATAAATATTAAATTCAATTATGGCTGTTCATTATCTCTGTCCAAGACCAGTATACATAATTAATACTAATAGCAATGACACAGATAATGAAAGATTTTTTTTTTCCTTTCTGTGTTGTATTCAAATTTAAATAAGTGGTTTGTCATCAATGAATCATAGCCAAGTGTATGATAACAAGGAGTAAACACACAAAATAATACACATAAGCATAACTGTCTTATGCGGGAATTGAAAACATGGATATATATATACATTCAGTGTAATGTGAAAAATTTTAGAAAGTTCATTGTAAACAATACACATATATATACTCTAGATACAATTATCTGCATCACAGAGGGAGGAGTAAATTATACGATATCCTAACCTTATTTTGTAAAAGAAAGAAAAAAAAATTTAGAAGTTACAAATTTAATCATTTTTGTTTTTGGAAATTTGATTACAAAAATTTAATGCTAAAAATTCCTCAAACATTTGGCAAATCTTATTAATGTACTGCCTATGATGTATAAAAATTTTGTTATTGATTTCAGCAAATTCCACACCTAACAGTTTTTGGACCTTCCCTAGAGATTTGATATCAAATTCTCCCTTTAGCAAAGAAACTACATGATCAATATCACCTATTATTTCTATGTTGCTTGCCTCTGGCCTGGATTTGATATCCCTCTTTTCTCTGAAGTTAAACAAATTTTGGTCATAATGTATGTTAGCCTTAGCACAGAATTTTTTAACATCATTATGACTTCTCAGCCTATGTTTATCACCCCTCACTGAGTAGTAAACATCAGTTCGAGTTCCATCAGGCCTGGGTACAGCTTTCCTTTCCCAATCTATGTTTGAACAGGGGGTCAGATCGGAATCAGCAGGAGAGTCCTCTTCCTCACTAGTATGACTAGTGTCATGGCTCTCACCTGCTTCTTCCTCTGACTCACTATCCAAACATCCCGATCCTGAATCTGATGTTCCAGTAAAACCCGATTTCTTTTGGGTGAAGTTTCTAGGTCGAATGGGGTCCAGGACGCCTTCCGCTGCTTCCATCTCCTCAAAACGGACATTGCTTATTTCTAATATTTTTCCTTCTTTCACAAGAAGAATTCTATAGCCCCTGGTATTTTCTGCATATCCTACCATAACTCCCAGTTGAGCTCTTAGGTCTAGCTTCTTCCTAAGCTGTTTTGCAATACCAGCATAAGCCTTACATCCAAAAACTCTGAGATGGGATACAGCAGGCTTCTTCCCATAGTACAATTCGTGTGGAGTTTTAACTTTAAATTTATGGCAAATCCTGTTCTTTGTATAAGTAAAACATAGGATTGCCTCTGCCCACATTTTGTCACCAACTTTGCTTTGATTAAGCATTGCCTTGACACAATCTAACGCTGTCAGGTTGAATCTTTCAGATACCCCGTTTTGTTCGGGTGTATAAGTGTTAGATCGTTCATGCTTAATCCCTAACTTTTTCAAAAAAGCTTTAAATTGACCGTGACAAAATTCCATGCCGTTATCAGTACGGATGCACAAAATCTTTTTGCCTAATTGTCTCTCCTGACAAGCTTGAAAATCCTGAAAAACTTTGAACACATCTGATTTTTGTTTTAAAATAAAAACAAACACCTTGCGGCTAAAATCGTCTGTAATAGTCAAGAAGTATTTGTTTCCCCCCAATGAAGCTACAGGCATTGGACCACAAACGTCCATGTGCAGTAATTGCAAAGGTTCTGTAGATCTAATCCTGCCTATTGGTTTGTACGAAACTCTTTTAGATTTTGCAAGTTTGCAATGAATGCAATTTACTTTTGCATATTTTAATTTTGGGAGTCCGTTTGCCGCGGAAACTTTACTTGTTTGGTGCAAGTAGTCTGAGTTAATATGGCCATATCTTCTATGCCATAATTCAGTTTTGTTCAGAATTTCAACTGTTGAACCACTAATTTTATTTGACTTTGATTTTAAATCAGATTTGTTTTTCCTTTTATTCAAGTTAGGCCTAATTTTGTTTTGACTTTGACTATTTGTTGCAGGGGTTTTTCTAACCTGTTTAGAATTTTTGTCCCTATCCTGATCTCCTTTACGGCCCTCAACACTACTATTTAAACTTTTAGTTGAGTACTGTGGTTTTAAGAAATACAATCCTTCTTTACGTTTAGCGTAAAAGAAATTTTCTCCCTCAGGAGTCTTAAACCATAGAATACCTTTGGCTGCACTAAAAGAATAGCCCTGCTCTTCTAATACAGATGCGGCCAACAAGTTACGCCGTAATTTTGGTGAATACATAACATTTTGTAGCACAATATTATTTGTATGATCTTTAAATTTAACATACATGTTCACCGTTCCAATAGCCTCAACTGGGCTTTCCATATCACCCACTGCTAGCGACATAGATGTATCCTTACATTTATCAAATTTTGAAAACATTTTAACATCATTACAAAAGTGTCGCGTAGCAGCGGTGTCAATCACCCAGCTGAGCCTATTGTCAGGATTATCAACAATATTAGCTTCTACATTTATATTTGAAAATACTTCAATAATACTAGAGCTAGTCATCTTTTTCAATTTTGGGCATTGTGCCTTTACATGACCATTTTTATTACACATAAAACATGGTCCTATGACCTTAATAGACTTTTTAACTTTGGTGACATTTTTACATTTAGCGTTAACATTTGAAAAATATACAGATGAATTGGAACTTACATTATTATTGTCATGATCCTTCCTCAACTGTCTAATCCTGCCCTCTTCTAGAGACAGTTCTTTCTGAATCTTATCCAGTTTAAAATCCTTATCGCTCCAGCGATAAATGATTTGGATGATACTCTGGTACTGGGCTGGGAGATACCGGATGGCTTGGAATGCCACGTACACATCCTCCACGGGGTGATTCACGTTCTTGAGCTTGGTGACAGCTTTCCTTATCCTCGTACAGAATATGTCGATGGGCTCCTCGATTTCCGGGCGTAGACTGAAAAACTCGTCCAACAGATGAACTAGATTGGCGCGCGTTGGGGCCTCAAAATGCGCCTCCAACTTCTCCCACGCATCCGCCGGGCTGTCGTCGATGTCGAGCAGTTCTCTGTACTCCGCCGAGATATTTCGAAACAGGATGGAAAGTGCGCGGTCGCTACTGCGCATGTACTCCTCTCGCTCGCGGCGTGACGTAGATTCGTCGACTGGTAATGCAGTACGGTTGATGTGGCCGTAACATCCTTCTCCTTTCAGGATAAACGAAATTTCATTACGCCAGGTGACGTAATTGTCCCTGTTTAACGCTTCTATGCCGTTGCTCACCTCCATAGTCTTTAACTGTGACTAGAGTGCGTTGTTTACCTTTCTGCTTGATGCAAATGGCGCCGGTCGCGGCCCCCGTCGATGGAATTCACAACTCTTCACTGCTGCTTTATCACGGATAAAAGTTATGGCCTTGACATACTACGGCCCATAACCAAATGTCGGCTGCTATTGCTGTGTTAGCTGAGCGACTTGACTAGAAAAATTTGAAAGTCATTTGCAGATTTAGCAGTGTTTGGCCATATCCATATCTGAAGTGCTGGTAAAGAAAATTTTGTAGCAGATGATATGCAGTAGTGATGTGTTTTCTCAAGAAAACAAGCTCGTTAAACACAAACACAATTTATTTGTTGTGAGATCCATTGCATCAGATGAAGTTACAAAATAAAACACTGTAACATTCGTTGCAAAGCAAAACTATATACAATGAGCTAGCAAGCTCATGAAAAAGGTTTTGAATAGTCTATGACTAGGCACACACTCTCAGTTATTATAACATCGGTAAGTAGAAAAAACAGCTACTGTACCACTCATGTCGTGCACGTTAATGAAGCCACCATCATCAGGTCACACGTCATGGCTTTAGAAGTTAGACTACTCTCTACCGATCAAGGTCTGCCTTCCATACAAGGTCTTTCACCGTCGATCACCGTCTGATCGATCTGACTATACGTCGAGTCTTAAGTCTGCATAACTACAAGATCTTAAACTCTGAAAAGTCTCCCACGTCTACTACATGGTCAGTCAAGGTCTGTAAAGTCTCTGAATAACTGAGAATGTGTCCTATCATATATACACTGTGATGGGTACGCTCCGGAACACAACCGTTGACGGCAGCGCCCTCACTATATGCAAATCAGAATGCGCGCGCGGCGAGATGGCGATTTGCATGAATGGCATGTTCTGTTCCCGTCACGAGTCGTTCACGAGAACGGTAGAACCATTCTAAAAATGTAAACACGTTCTCGCGATAACGAGAATCGCGACGAAAACAGAACCAAGTTTCCAACAAAAAGTGACCCGTCCGCGCAGACATCATGTTTGAGAAATTAGTCGTCCGCAATGAATTTTTGGCCACCACGGACGGGTGGTTTTTCGAGCCATGTTTGATACCCAATAGGATTACCTATGACCAAACTTAATAATTTGGTATAGAAGTAGAAAAAGAAATGAATGACTTGTGTTTTAATTATCGAATTAAAACTTGCTACTGCTACATGAACAATAACACCAACCATTTATATACATATATTTATTTCTAGACATGTACATGCTTTACAGTTATTTATAATTATTTATTTTGTAGGCATAAAACTGGCTTGAAAGAATTAGAAATGCTTAGACGATTGAATGATGCAGATCCTGATGACAAATTTCATTGCTTGCGTTTATATCGCCATTTCTTCCACAAGCAGCATCTTTGTCTTGTTTTTGAACCATTATGGTAAGTATAACGAATCTTCTCTTTATGATTACTTTTTGATGGAACATTCAGATTTAGTCTTAATTATTCTCATACTAAGCTGAGCAACTATAAAATATTTTGCCTTTAAAAATTTATTTATCTGTTTCTGAATTATGAAAAAGTTATACATGAAAAGAATGATTTCTAGCTTTCATTTATTCCCATTGTGAAAACTTAACTTTAATCCTTTTTAAAATGCTTCCATTCCTTTAATTTTATTATTTTTGACCATTTATTATGTGCCTGATAAGAATGCTTTGCAGGGTGTACACAAGGTTGCTCGCACTTTATGGAAATGATATTGTATTTATGTTTCTGGTTAGCATTTTGATATACAAATTTGACATTTTCAATATAATCGTCAGCTACTGTTTTGTTTTGATTAGAATGTAGAATAAAAAATTTGTTTTGAAAATTGCTCCTGAAATTGATAGATGACTCGAAAGTTACGTAAATGCACTTTCCAAAAAAAAATATTCATATCAAATTGTAAAGCAGTGTAAAAATCAAGGTTATTGCATTTCAAAGAAAGGTATTTTTAATATATTAAATTTGGAAGAGGAAAAGCATCTGGCTGAAAGTAAAAATGAAAAATTGACTGCAAAATTGCATCTTAAGACCATTTGAACACGGGTAAATATCAAGAAAGTGAAGTCTCTGATCCTAAAAGAAAAACCACCGACTCAAAGATCCATTGCATCGAAACTTGGACTGTCTTCTGACACTGTAAGTAAAATCATTTATGAAGATTTGAAGCTAAAAAAGATGTTTAACTCTAAAGTTCATCTATTTTTGCCAAAACATATTGCTGAAAGAAAAACAAATTGTAGAAAATTATATGAAAAACACCTAGCTGCTGATAAATGGAAATTTGTGGTAACATTCCATGAGGCATGGGTGTATTTAAGAAACTAATAAAAAAAGAACAATTTTCTATTGCTCAACTGACGAAAATGACCGTATGAAATGGGTTTGTCAATGTACAGAAAAATTTCCAAAGGGATTCATGCAATTGCAGGATTTTGTTACAACGATAAATTAAAACTCAAAAATTCTCAAGTAAAGCTAAAATTAATTCACTGTACGATTATTAATTCACTCTTGTTTTCCTCAGCAGAATATTTTAAAACCAATTTTTGAAGAAGAAATTCCAGTTTTATATGGAACGGACATCAAAGTTGAGCTTCATATGGACAAAGCCTTTAGTCACGCATCTAAGTCAACTGCATCATATTTAGCAAAGAAAAAATCAGAAACAGGAATAAAATATACCCCATTTAATGAAATACCTGTAAAATCACCTGATCCTTCTCCTATGGACTTTTGCGCTTTTGGTTTGTTAAAATGAGCCTTAGGAAAACAGCATGCAAGAACACTGAACAAACAGACTTTGGAAAATGACCCAAGAGGAGTGATATAAAATTGACATGACTGTGCTAAAAAGTTTACTTTCATAGAAAATTCGAACCGGAGCTATAGTCAAGAATTAAGGCTATCAGATAGAAGCAAATCGCCGCAAGAAATACTCCCTTTATGCATAAAAATTAATTATCAAAATCGTTTCCATAAAGTTCAAATGATCTTCTGTGTAAAGGTGCTTGAAAATCAGGAAAGTACTTGGAATTTTAGATGACCATTTTCAAGGCCTTGAAAATACTTGAAAATTTCTATTTTCTTGATCAAGTCCTTGAAAGTGCTTGATAATGTAAATTCTAAAATTTCTTTTCTTGTTTTCCTCAGCAAGTTCTCTGACTCTGCTAGGCCGATTTTCATAATTCTTTTTTTAAATAAAGTTTCAGCCTGTAGATTTGCACAATATTTTTAACTGACCCAGAGAACACATTTAATTTCAAATTATTATTTCAGATTATTTGCTAAATTTACTTCACATATTTTTTAAAATTATTTTTTAAACTAAGGCCCCCAACCTCTAGATTTGTCCAAAAACACTGAATGACATATTCAAATTCGATTATAATCCCCTTTTTTAATTATGAAATTTATACGTTACGAGATTGTTTATGGAATTTACTTGGTCAGTTTTCATAATCCTTATTTTTAAACAAACGACTTCAACCTATAGATTTATCTTAAAATAATAAGTAACTCAAAAATGCATTCAAATTTAAATTATGATCATTGAAATGTTTTAATGTGTTTTTAAAAAAGTGACTGATAACGAAGTGACCATTTTAAGTATAGTGACCATATCTAGTATTTAAATTTAGCTACTGTAAAACTATCAAACCAGGAGAAATCCACAACCATAACATTGCTAAATACTAAAATGATATGGGCTCCCTGCCAAAAGCATGGAAGCTAGAATGGGATCATTTTGTTATGGCATCTGAGCATTCATTCATCCATCAAGAAGGGCTCTTTCATCATAAACATATTTCTGATGCCCAAGCCACACCTATGAATCATCTTTGTCTGGAGCATAGATTGCAACACTGGAATGCAAATGCATAAAAATAGAAGTTGGGGTGTTTTGAAAATTATAAAAAAAAATATGTTTGAAACTTTTCCCGGTATTTTAGGACCATATCTAGTATTTAAATTTAGCTACTGTAAAACTATCAAACCAGGAGAAATCCACAACCATAACATTGCTAAATACTAAAATGATATGGGCTCCCTGCCAAAAGCATGGAAGCTAGAATGGGATCATTTTGTTATGGCATCTGAGCATTCATTCATCCATCAAGAAGGGCTCTTTTATCATAAACATATTTCTGATGCCCAAGCCACACCTATGAATCATCTTTGTCTGGAGCATAGATTGCAACACTGGAATGCAAATGCATAAAAATAGAAGTTGGGGTGTTTTGAAAATTATAAAAAAAAATATGTTTGAAACTTTTCCCGGTATTTTAGGACCACTATTTTTTGTTTTGACTTAGCGAGAACTTGTAATCATCAAGATTAAATATTTTTTACCAAATTAAATTTTCTCTCACAAAATGAAGAAGCAGTAGTGATCAGCTGTGTGATCCCTGAATTCATCAAAAGGTTTTATTTTTGTATTTGTAACTTATGACATTAAAAAAATGTTTGTTATAATTCTTGCAGGTGCACCTTTCATTTAATGATCACTCTAAAGTACTTTTATCAGAATGTATTATAGCGAAATTTTGATGTATCAGTTAAAAAATACATTCCTTATAGGTAATTTTAAGAATACAACCTTAATTCTGGTTTTTATTCTAGCATGAACCTTAGAGAAGTCCTTAAGAAATATGGTAAAGATGTAGGTTTGCATATTAAAGCTGTGAGGTCTTATAGCCAACAGCTATTTTTAGCATTAAAACTTTTGAAGAGATGCAACATTCTACATGCAGACATCAAGCCTGATAATATATTGGTGAGAAAACTTTAATATATTTTAGTGTGTGTGTGTACTATTTATATAACATTTTCTATTCGACAGTAGTGAATGTATTGTTTGCAAATATTAGTAGTATCACGTTTTAGCATTGTGCAGTATAAATTCAAGTACTAATACTCATCAAATGTTTTTATATGTGTAATGCTCCAATCAAGAATGTTCCCAATCTATAAATTGTACAACTGGAATTCCTGATCTGGGCAAATTTGTGAATTTCAGAAATTGTGCAACAAATATGCAGTTGCATCTAACCTCTTATTTTTAAAGAAATTATATATTTTGCAAAGCATGAAATAATATAGCAATAAACAATTTCCCCTTATTTAAGGAGTCCATGAATTTAACAAATGAAAGAACTGATCTCTTCTTACCATGTTGCCACATGGCAGACAATATAAAGTTTCACTAGGAAACCACTCTTCTGATACAAATTTATAGTTAACAGCGGCTTGCTAGTTTACAGTATTGACGCTTTCAGAAAATTTGCCTTTCTGTGAATTTAAACAAGAGCGTACGCGAGTTTTCTTTAGCGATATACACATATTTAATCAGTTTTTTAAAATAAGCTAACTAAAGGGATTTCCATCACAAAACACAAAGGATCCCAATTTAAATTGTTTTAGAATATTTACTACATTATGGAATTTCCTCGTTTTAACGAATACAAATATGTTCTCTTTCTCGAATCGTTTAAAAAAAAAACATCCGACAGAATTTAGAAAATGAATTTTGATATATGTTCTCCATAGACTTTTTTTTTTTGGCCTTCTACTGCAATACTAAAACAACTTGAAGTCTTAAAAGCATATTCTATTTACTCTTTAAAATAATATTCTGAAATAGCACTAAATGTTTTGCATGATATAATTTGTTAGCACACTTCGAATGTGAAGCTTTGGCTTGAGCGATCGAGAATCATTTCTGCGAATGAGTGGCCTCTGGTTTGAATCCAAGCGACTCTTAAATTTTTGCAAGTGCTGCCATCTGTTGCTAAGATATTCAAATAAAATTTTTCTTTAATAATCTGCAGCATTTCTTGTTTAAAATTATTTAAATTCTATATATAAAAAATAACCTTATATCACTAAATTATTTTTAAGTTTGAATATTTATAAAAATTTATTTCGAAGTTACTTAGAAAAATATCTTGAAGTATATGTTATACCAGCTATAGATGGAATATACATTTTAGGCTATTCTTAATTGAAAAAGTGCTTGTAGAAATAGTAAATATAAAATGGGCATATAAAATTAGACATAAACCATCGAACATCCTTATAGTAGTTATCTTTCAACATGCCATTTTGAACATTTTAGATTAGAATAGAAACAAAAATCAAACTACTTTGAAATTTTAAAGAGGTTGCATCTTAATAATTTGGTGCTAACATTTGAAGAACTTTTTTATTATTTTAAATGTACATAGATAATTAGAAATTTACAATACAGTTGAAAATAATTTATTTTTAATAAAAAAAAAACAAGTTTACATGTAAATATAAATCTGTTTTAAAACATAATTACTTAATTAATATAAATGTAGGTAAAATAATTTTTAAATTTAAAAGTTTACTTTAATGAAATGAGCAAAGAACATATTCGGATATATAATGTAGGTACGTATTTGAAAACTTTTTAAATCAAGTATAAAATGTTAATGAACTTCAATTTGTTTGAGGCATGATATTTTAATAACGGCATTCTTGAATTTAAATACTTTTTTTTACATTTTTTATGTTTGTTTGTTTCATTACAGTCAACATCAGCAATATCGCTTTTTAAACTAATTTTATATCTTAAAATAGAGTGAATAATTTTCAACAAATATTTATTTGATTTTTTATACAGATGTGTGACAAATCCAAGTATTTTTTAATGTTCAATCATCTGCTTAAGCTTCTGGTACCTGAAGTAATCCATATAAAAAAAATCAAACAAAAATTTACTATACAAAATATTAATTTAGCAGATGTTAAACATCATCTGCAATGCTATTGGCTGTTGCATTGCCTTCAACCATGCGGTACGCGTTGAATTCGGTTTCATTTCGAATTTAGCGTTGCGGCCTGTGTTCACTGCAGAAGAGAACTTTCCCTCATTTTTCCATCGTACAGCGCATGCTTGAACTCAACCTTCCGCTGCGTTGCGTTGTGGTGAGTGGGAAGGCACCTTAAATTATACAGGTTTAAAGGCCATTTAGCTTCATTTTAAGCTTTCTTATGTAGCTAGCTCTTCTGTCAATGTAATTTACACGTGGCAATTTGCGGTTTTGTACATGAAAATCGTGATTGACCTTCTGCCTACCATCCTAGAGCACTCACTTATTCCTTATTAGGCTTTCATTGATCTATTATACTGTAAGCATAGTTAGAATGGGTTATTTATGTGTGAAATCGTGATGTCCAGAGACATTGTTCACACTTCAGTCTCATGGGGAGCAATCATTCCAAGAGTTTAGTTCAGTTCTGAATCCTAAACCACACTATTCTTAAGAATTATTCAGCATTTATGCAATAAAAATCTAGCATAGCGTAAACTTTGTTTGCTGTATTTATCGTTTTTCATTGTCATATCCTCGGAAGGTTCAAGAATACCGACATAACATGCCAGGATAAATTGTCTCAAAAGTTATTAGCCACATTGGCTAGTAGGTGATTATCAGCTATTCTCCAAATTTGAAATTTAATCACCAACTGGGGAGTGGCAACCATATAATTTAAGCTATAGTATTTAGGACCCTTATGTGGTGAAAACATTAGATTATATTCAGTCATTTATATATTCATTATGTCTAGCTCATTTAAGGAATCCAACTATAAACAGTTAGTTGGCATGTTGAAAATTATGCTCTTATGAAGTTAAGTGACTAGTTCAAACTCCATAATAATCAATAAACTGCTATATGTAGGCTCGACTGTATTTTATTTTATATGTTATGCTACTTAATATTGTTACTAGACTCTTTCAAGCTGAGGAATTTTTTAAAATGATACTTCATGCTTGATAATCCTTGTGAAATTTTCAGGTTAATGACCGTAAGCTTGTTTTGAAACTTTGTGATTTTGGCTCAGCTTCACATGTTGCTGAAAATGATGTAACACCTTATCTTGTCAGTCGATTTTATAGAGCTCCTGAAATAAGTATGGTTTCCTCTTTTAATCTTAAAAACATTATTCTTTTGTTTAAAATGTGTCTTTGTATTATTTGTTTATTAAATGTTATAAAAATTGAACTACTTCCCATTATTCCTGCAAAATGTTTATACTGTTTAAATGTATTGAGTGGTTTGTTCTGTTTTGTTTTGAACTTTCTTTTAAAATCATAAACAAATGATAGCATGAATAACAGATTAAGTATATTTTTTCCACATGTTTCATACAAAAGAATAATTATTTTCTCTAAATCTGCTTAACATTTTAAACCATTAAATATAGAAAATCTACACGATAAACATTATAATGCTATAAAAGATTTACTATGATTATTGTGCTTAATTTTATAAGTTCTAGTATCTATCATTTTGCACATCATGATCTGTATCTAACTTGAAATCAATTAATTAGCAAAAATCATAGCATGGTTATTTTTTTTATATAAAGCTATTATTTCTATGCAAATGTATCAACTGTTATATAAAAAGTTTATAAATTTGTATCAATAATTGTCAGCACAATGCTAAATATTTATAAAATTAAAAATGTATTAACAAATTTAAAATTACAAAACTTGTGTCTTTGAAAGCTGAAGACTTTATGGCTTTAGTAGTTAGTATGTTTGATAGCTTTAATAGGCCCTTAAGAGTCCTTTCTTTTAGCTATGTGGTGACGAAAGTCCCTGTATTCTTAAAAACAATATTTTTAATTTTTAGTGATAATAATTTTTTGACTAAGTTGTTTATATATGAGATAAAAGGGTGCAGCTGTCTTTACACCTGGAAGTTGGAAACCTGGAAAGTTGGAAAAAAAGGACAGAATGAGAAGTGATGTTTTTGAACTAATAATATCATTATTTTGATGGGAGGATTTCTTGGAGATTCAAAATAAAATGCCTTATAAAGCATAATGGAATACCATTATTGAATATTTTATCAACTTTGTACCTATCCATGCAACTCCACAGACCAAGTCAAAGCATTTTCAATCCATTGTGAAAATGATCACATCTTTTAATATAATGGCACAGATTGGATTTGCTATTATAAATGCTACATTTTTTTCTGGCTATACAAAATATTTTCAAAAAGATGAATGTTCAGTTCATTTGCTATATGATCAAGGAAAAGAACTGTTGTTAAAGCTGAGAAGTGGAGTTTTTATGCCCGAGTTTGCTAGTCTTTTTACAGGTGCTGAAGATTTGTATCCTCTATCTGAAATTCACTGCAATCAAGAGTTGGTTGAAAATTATGAGCATAAAGGATGCATAAGCTTTCTGATTTGGAATGCAAAAGCATTATGTTAATTCATACTTAATAAATCAACTTGATTTTAATAGACCAGGTTACCTTATCAGTATTCAACTAACAGCAAATAAAGTTGTAGCTGTGTTTTTAAACAGCACAGAGCCCAAGTTTTTATGAATAGTGGTGTGCTGATTTGTAGGTTATTATTAAACTGTAAAAATTATTAAACTGCATAACAGGTTATTATTAAACTGCATAACAGTTCTTATGCAGATAGCTGCAGAGTTAAAGTGTATGTTTGATAGCTAATTCTTTTATTGCATAAATTTAACAAAAACAAATAAAATATGTGGTCCTTGAAAAGTGCTTGATTTTTATTAGTGAAAAGCTGGGAACCTTGAGCTAACAAACTGCAAAAAGGAGTCGCAAAATAAGAAATATCACCAATACCCAATTGCAAAATTTTTCCATCTAATCACTAATTTCGAACCAGTTACCAACAAATGTAACTTATATATTGTATGTGTAAAAAATAACTTATAATATGCATACACACTATTTTTTCTGAAGAAAAAATAGTGTATTTGCATGCAAATTCTGATAAGGATAATTCTGTTTTTGAATATTGTATTTTTTTTTTTGTAATCATGTGTTACTAATTGTATGTATTTACAGTTTTAGGTTTGAATTATGATTTTGGTATTGACACATGGAGCGTAGGCTGCACCTTATATGAATTATACACTGGGAAAATTATGTTTCCAGGAAAATCCAATAATCAAATGTTAAAGAATTTTATGGACTTGAAAGGAAAATTTCCCAACAAAATAATAAAAAAAGGAGCTTTCAGGGAACAGCACTTCAACGGCAGCTGTAATTTCCTTTCCCATGAAGTTGACAAAGTAACTGAAAGGGTAAAATACTTTCATATTGTTCATATTCATTGTTATGTTCTATATAATTTTTTTCATTTCCCTAAAATACATAGTATAGTAAAATATATAAAAACATTCCCACATAAAATAGTCATTTAGAGAGGCACATTTTTAAAGAAAAAACACAAAACTGTTGCCATATCTGAGTCATAGATAAAATTAAATAATAGTGTGATGCTTAAGAATTTTATTATATACATTATCTAAACTTAAAAGAATAATTTTTGATAACATTTTTCTTAACACTTAATTGTGCATAAAATGAACAAAAGTAAATGTCTTACAGAAAGAGTACATATCAAATAGGAGGTGGTATAGGTGTGGTGTTTATTTTCACGCCTGTCATTTTCTCACTAATAGCTCATGTTTGTGGGAAAACTTCCCCAATATTCAAGAAAAAAATTTCCGTGTGAAAGGTAGAAACAGTGTCGCTTTGCCAAATGCATCCCTTTAATTTTATTACATTTGGAAAGTATGGCATGCACAGACAATAACTTATACGAGTAAAGATTGGGTTGGCAAATAATGGATTCTTAGAACTACGAGCTTTTTTAAAGTCTAAAATCCAAAGTAGGAAAAAGCTTTTTGTGTTTTTATTAAAAAAGATTTTGTGATTGATTAGCCCATCAAAGCCGGAGTTTCAATTTTGTTTTGTTTTTGGCATAAATTACTCACATGAGACAATTTGATTAGGAACATTTATATTTTGAAGAATTTATTCATTTTAAGTTACAAAGTGTGACCATATTGCCATGCTAGATCAAAGGAGGGTCTTTTCACAGTACAAACATAGTATAATTTCATGTTACCATACGATAATGCTATCCTTTGATGGGTTAGTTAATGAGGGTAAAAATTAATTAACATTGTCTCTGAAGTTTTAAAAAAGTGGTCATTAAGAAAGGTTTTACTGTATATGTATAAGGGAAATTTTAGTGGGATCAAAAAATCCACTCATAACTTTTAAGAATATACATGTTTTGAGCATCTATGAACATGATGGGTGGTGGCCAGTAACTGGAAGGAATCTGGCCAGGTCCGAGGCTAGGGAATTTTCAGATCAGGAAAGTCCAGGTTAGCCAGTTGTTATATGGGTGAAATATTTGTGTTAATATCATAACATGCATTTGCACCACAGTCAGATTATGAGAAAAAGTAGTACAGGACTTTGTTATTGGTCATGAATATGTTTCTTGACATTTCCTGGTTGATAACTTTGGCTAAGCAGAGCATTGAATGAATCTGAACTTGGTGGTACCAGAAACTCAGTACTCCTACCCCCTTCTCAAGAATTTAATTAAAGAAAGTTAAAAAAAAAACTCAAGCGTCATGCTGGCTAAGAATGTCATTGAGCCCTCTTCACGTCACTGTAGTCATCACTTATCATTCTAGTGTGTGTGTGTGTGTGGGGGGGGGGGGACAGGAAGTATCATTCTTGTGTTGTGTATAGAATGGTCAGTGGTGTCACTGTCTATGATCACTTTCATGATTTCACTTGTTTGTTTCAAGTTAATTTTCTCAGCATTTTTTTTTTCTTTTTACTTCTCTTTTGTCACCAGGGTTCATACACTTCAGAGAAAACCTGGAATTTTCACAGAATTTAAATTCAGTGCAAAATTTCAGGGGAAAACTCATGGAAAATTACAATTTTTATTAAAAACCTGGAAATATTTTATTTTAACCTGAAGTCATCCATTGTTTTATCGCCTTAAAATGTTTAAATTATTTTTAAAGGAATTCTTTTACCTTATTGTAATTGAAACCAATGTTTCGACAACAATTTGGGAATTAAAAAAAAAATATATTTGGAAAAAGTAATGAGTACTTTGCTTTTTGAGTACTATTACAGTTACTCAATTTTTGAAGAAAAAAAATGAGTACAGACCTCCTTAATGACACAAAAGTAGATGTTATAGGTAACACCATTACTTTCATTCATTTACTACCTAACTCTTTTAATGGTGTTTATATGACACAGTGATATTTGTGTTTTACAGGAAAAAGTTGTTGTTTTGACCAATATTAATCCTAGTCGTGATCTTCAAGCAGAACTTGTTGGTTCTCAACGTTTACCTGATGATCAGTACCGCAAAGTTTGTCAACTTAAAGATTTGCTTGAGAAAATCTTAATGCTTGATCCTGCCAAGAGGATATCCATTAATCAAGCTCTTACCCATCCTTTTATTCAAGAGAAAATATGAGGTAAAGATTGGCATTTTTCTAAATATGATTAGTATAAAGTGAAATTCTATTGTCTTATTTAATATGCTGCTTAAATACTTCTGATTATTTATCATAAAAGCTGGTGATTATCACAAAGCAAAATTTAACACATTGGACAAACCATCCTATTTTAGTTTCCATTTATACTAGTGTTGTCCAATGTTTGTATGCTACAAGACCACATTATTCTCTTGAAATTTGTTCTATGGGCCTTAAAGTATTTTAATGTTTTCTTATTTCAATTTCCATTGATCTTTTGATTTTTTTTAATTTTATCTTTATTTTTTGTATTACCCACATTTTTTTATTTAAAACTTGCCATTTTATTTATTTCTTACATTTCCTGTTTATTATTAATTCTTCATTATTGTTTTTTTCAGCTCTTCATTATTTGCTCTTTTATTTATTTTTCTCATATTTTGTTTATATTTTTTTATTGCACGAATTTAAAAGTAACTAAATGTGTTGTTTTCAGCAGTAAAGGACATAGCTCTACCCCATTCTAAATGGTCTTGGAACGATACAATATAAGAATTATGCCTATCTGGAAATACCATTTGCTAGAAATGTGAAATTTACTAAGTGCAGGGGTTTATTTTTAAATAAAGTGAAAAGCTCTGTTAAGTCTGACCTATACTTATAAACGGTAGAATTAATGCCCTGCAAACTCATTTTAAACTTTTTGTTTCCCCTGTGACTTCTATTCTGTTTTAGGCTGCTCGTGCATGGGCCTTACAGACGTGCTCGGATTTTGTCCGGAGACTCCGAATTTTTCATTTCTCCTCCAGATTACTAACGAAATTCTCCGGCTTTTTTTGTTTGAAATTTATAAATTAACCAGACATGGTATAATTCCTCGGAAACACCGATTTTTTAACACTCATTTCTACCATTCTTGGGATCGTAGCAAATCCTTATAAAATGCAGAGTAATGCCAATCAAATTAACGGAGATTTACGGCTGCGTGCAATGTAAATTAAGATCTCGATCACTTATTTTATTAAAGTAATAAATATACTTCTTCAAAGATTGTCTGATTCAGCATAAATCGCTAAAATGTTATTTTGCTCATTAATTACGCATAAACACTGCGATTGCGCAAATCAGTTTGTTCTCATGAATCGTGGAGAGTGCAATAGTATCTTTTTCCATCCATCTCAATCTTCTAAATATTGCATTTTTGATTGACTAAACTGGCTTATTTTCATATTCTGATTAATTATTATGGCTAATTTCTTAATTATTTTCGTATAAACAGTGCGATTGTACAATTCAGTTACTTCGTGTGACTTGCTGAGAGTACGTTAGTATCTTTTCCCCTCCATCTCCATCATTTAAATGTTGCATATTAGATCGACTAAACTAGCTTATTTTCATATTATGATTAATTATTATGGGTAATTTCTTAATTATATTTGCATAATACAAATTTTTCTATTTTGAAAAATGGGTATGAACTCTGTGAAGGGATATTTTCCAAAAAGTGGTATTAAAGCAATGATTTAGGCAAATAAAAAGGAAACCATTTTGGCAGGAATATAATTCAGTGCTATATTTTGTTTTTGTTTTATTAAAGATCAATATTTGTTACTCTCTTTAGTGAAAACCTGTGTTTTACGAAACATAAATATTTGTTTTCATTATAAAGTAATTTTCACTGGATAAAACCTTTATATATTTTTTGTTTTATAATTTATTGTCCTGAAATTTTATAAAATTTGTGTCCTGAATTTTCATATTCTACCAGTACTATGCTTGATATTTAATGCAATATTTTTTTTTTTTTTTGGGGGGGGGGGGGGCATTAAAATTTAATAAATTAATCAAGAAGTAATATTATCAAGTTATTTTCTTTTTTCTAATTGTTACTAACACTATTTTAATTCAAAAGATAATTCATGATTTTTTTTTTTTTTTTTTTTTTTTTTCCAGATAAGTTTAAAGCATAATGTACTTAAATGGTACAGTATTTTAATGTTTTAAGTAAATATTAAGTGTCATAAGTAAACAATATATTTGCGACAAAATAGTCTCCTGCCTTTTCTGTTTGGAAAGTTGGCATGTCTGGCCCTAATTTGCTAGAAATGTGAAATTTACTAAGTGCAGGGGTTTATTTTTAAATAAAGTGAAAAGCTCTGTTAAATCTGGCCTATCCTTATAGATAAAGCTTAGAATTATTATATAATATTATCCTTTAGATAAAGCTTAGAATAAATCTAATTATATAATATTATCCTTTAGATAAAGCTTAAAATAAATCTAATCACTTTTTATCAAAACGATCGTAAGCATTGAAAAAATACTCTGTACATATACTGATATGTTGCGACTTGAAATTCGGCACTGCTGCATATCTTTAAATATTTATGCAAATATTTCAAAATTTTGGATGAGTATTCCTGATGCCCACCTGATACGCACAGACTATTTAAACTTTCCCCTAAGGTAGCTTTGACTCCTATTAAATATTGGACCTCAGCTGTTAAACAAATTCTTATTGAAACTAGTTTCACTTTTTTTATGGGATTCCCAGAATTGGAGATAAATTAAAAACATTTCCATGAAATCAAACTTGGAATAGCTGATAGTATGATACAACTTGATTTCCATAAAAGTTGACAGCTGTATTAAACATCCTTAGTATAGATCTATTAAAGCTTCTGTCTTGTCAAGAAAACTATTTAGAAAATCACATTATTCAATTTGTGCATTTTATGACTCAGTTAAAAATATATGTAAATAGTTTATATATTAAAGGTCTCTATGTCAAATTTAATTCTGGTTTGAGCTCATACTATACGACCCAGACAGCACAGCTCGCCAAGAGACTAGATGCTCTAGAGTACCTAGATGTGCAACTGAGAGTTTATGCACATACTGTAAAATGAAAGAAAACCTTGACCTCGTTCCTTCTCTTTGTTTGATTTCTGAAATATGTGGTACTTCTCTTACTGCCAACTTGAACTGTGTTAACTTCAGAAATAATTTTCCCGATTTACGAATCGATAAATGTATTCATTTGTATAATTATTTTGTTTGTTGCATAAAGTTTTATATGCTTTCTTAGATAATTGTTTATATTTTTATACTGTGTGATTAATAATTGCTCTTATTTATTACTGTTGCCATACCTATTGTTTGG
Organism: Amaurobius ferox; assembly: GCA_951213105.1. Taxonomy (NCBI): domain Eukaryota; kingdom Metazoa; phylum Arthropoda; class Arachnida; order Araneae; family Amaurobiidae; genus Amaurobius; species Amaurobius ferox. Next base: position 54,377,218 of record OX578143.1, on the reverse strand, counting down.
GCTAGGCTTATTTACGATAGACATTTTGATTGATTGATTATTTTATTGCTGTCTTCATGCTTGGGTTTTCATTTTCTTCGGTTATTTGATTTGATTTTTGCAATTTTCAATTTGGCAACATTCTTCTTGTGATGTTGTAAATATGCTCTGTTTCTGTATCCTACGTGACAGATGTAGATAATTTTATCGCATTTGTTTCCTGCCTTTGAAGGTGTAACAAGGGTTTGTACAATCTCTAAAAATTCCGTAATTTTCAAAAAGGAGAATTAGAACCTTTTAATAGTCCTTAATTTTACTGTCAAATCCTTAAAAATTCTGATTTTTGTGTTGTATTGTAGCACTTCCCAGTTTGGGTTGGCTTTCAGACATTTTGAATATATATGATGGTATCATAACTTTCTAAAGCATTGCGAATATAATGTTCTTTCTTTAAAATCACATTTTAGTGCTTTTTATAAAAAATTGTTAATGCACTGTTATAAAAAAATTGCAGAATTTTTTTAATTTTAATGCTTTTTAAAAAAGCTTAAATATTTAGGGTTCTTTCATAAAAATTGCTAATTTTAGAGCTTTTTTTGAAAAATATTAATTTTTTGTGCCCTTTCAAAACAAAATAGTTAATATGGCCTTTGAAAAAAAAAGTTGGGAGTCCTTAAAAATTATTCTACTTTCATTTGAGGAAAACTGGGAACCTAGTTATGAGTTTTTATTAAAAATCTATTATAATAAATTTGAAGTAGAGGAATAATTTTTTTATTATTAGAGAGGTTTTTTTCTTGCATATTGAAAATGACTAATCTCGCTTATTGAACTGTCCTGCATGTTTTTAGTTATTCCAAGTATTATTTATATATATTTTTATTCTCATTCTAAATATTTAGCTTGGTAGTGTCTTGAAATGAAAAAAAAAAAATAAGAGTCCTTATAAATTACTTCAATTTTAAGGAAAACTCATACAGCATAATTAAGCACAAACTAATAAAACAAAGCAGCAAATAATGTGACTGTGGTTAATTACATTGAGTTTTCTTTATCCTGTGCATATAGTATTTTCACTTATTAATTATTTGAGTTAACTGAGAACCCAGGAGAAAAAAAAACTGAGAACCCTGTCAAATTTTTATTAAATATCTGTTATAATAAATGTTAAAAAGAATAATAAAATAATATTTTTGTTTTAGGGGGAATTGTGTTTTTACATGCTGAAAATTTCTTTACACAAGTTGATGCTGTCACTGAAAAGCTCCTACGCTATAAACTGTTTTATGCACTGACTTTTTTCTGTGCATTGAATAAATATCAAATTGTGAGAGTGAAACGTATGTTTTAGTTCCTCCTTTTACATTATTTTCTATCATACTGTATATTATGCCACATGTATCACTACCATAATGTTAGATTGTAAAAAAAGTAATTTTTTTAATAATGCACCAATTATACTGTTGTTTCATTGTATATAATAAAAATATCATCATTTTGTTCATATAAAATTGTTTTCAACTCTGTAAAATATCCTGCTATTAAATAAACTTGTTGATCTTAAATTTCGGGTATTTTTCTAGTAACATAATTGCATATTTATAATTTTCATGTTAAATACCCAAAACTATGTGTCAAGTTTCTTTGTTATATTGACCAAATTAGATATAATCTACTTCCATTAATATTATATTAATGCAGCTATATTTGATTAATATATCAGAATATTATTTTTTATATTTCTGCATTTCAAAATGTGATTTATAATTTTTTCTGATTTTGCAAAATATATTTTGTTAATTATCGGCATTATAGTTTGTTTCAGTAAAAACTTGAACTTTGCTCAGTTTCCTAGTGTCATATAAATTAAAACATCCTAATGGCTGTATTTATAAGTTCTCTATATTTTTTTTATAAACCAGTAATTGCAGTTTAGCAAAAAAGTATAGCAGTTTTTTTTAAAAGTATAGCAATTTGCAAACTATTGTTCCATGTTATGTAAATGATGCTTATATCATTACTCTCATAACCTCTTTAACAGTTTTGTGTATATTTCATACAGGTAAACAATTTTGCCAAATTTTGATGCATCTGTATGTGGTATAAGCTGCTTCTGGTTACAGTCTATCTATGTTTTCTCCACATACTTAATCATATGTAGAATATTTACTATATTTAAGTACTAAATTGTCAAGAATGTAACAAAATAAAAAATTATGAATTAAAAGGAACAATTTTTTCACAATTGTTAAATAATAATAAAATGCTGTTAAGGTGTTATTGTTTCATTGTCTATCTCGCAGCTAGGATTTACTGAGAACAACTTGTAAAACAAACTATATTTTGTGTTATTTTTTTTTTTAATGCAGTACATTAAATTGTCTGCATTAACTAATTGATTTTACATTGCAAATACTTAAAAACTTGTAAAATATGTTTAAACCAATGATTCCAGTGTGCTTTATATCATGATTGTGAAAGAAACTTTGTCATGCTTGTTCTCTTTTGATATTTATTAGGTAATTTCTTCTTCCATGGCGTGCTGTTGACTTAATGCTCTGTTCGCTGACAGAAAGCAGTATATTGCTTGTGGTAATTGGTTTTCTGTCATTCATTGGATTCCTTTTAACCGAATAATCAAAACTTCCCTGAAAACATCCTGAGTTACAACTTCTTTGTGTCTCATTACTTATTATTTTATAAATAGTTAATTACCAGAAAAGGAAAACGTAAAATATGGATTCTCAATTTTGAGATCTAATTAGTTTGCACTGAAAATTGCACCTAATGTAGAATAGTAAATGTATATTTAAATTAAATACCTATTTTGAGCCTTTTGTATTATACTTTTATGTAATGTTTAATATTATATCGAGCATAACTAAATATATCAGGCATATTTTTATGGGGATTTTGTAGTTTGGAAAATTTTTCCATGGTCTAACAAAAAAAAAAAAATTAAAATTCAGTGATCAGGATTTTTTTTTTTTAATTATTTCCTCTCTCTTTAATTGTGATGTTCCTTTTAGTTAAACTTTTGAGAAATATTTTCTTACAGCTATTTGAGCATATGAGTTTTTAATGATAAATGTGAAATATCCAAAATGTTCATTAATTTTTCTTTCTCAGTTACAAAAGCTTAATGCTTGTGTTATTTTCTTGATTTGGACCTTAAAATTAGTCATTTTTTGAAAATATCTTAGTTACTCATTTATCAAAATTTGCCCATGTGTATATTTTTATAACACAATTAAAATAATATTTAGTCTTAAATTTTTTCAATATCAAACAAAAATGTTCTGCAGAATAAAATGCATATACTTAATTTCACATTTTATCCTTTTTTAAAGGCTGAGGTTTGCTTGTATTTTAATAGACCCTGAAATACAAACTAGCAGACCCTGCACTTCAAATCAGATTTTCAAAGAATAAGTTGTACAATGTACATTTGCTGTATTATATACGGTGAATAGTTTGAATAGCTAGCCAAATAATTTTGAAAGACATTTTATACACTGTGTAATTAGCAAATATTTTGAAATCATTTATGTAGAGAGATCTATCCATTAAGCCTCTCATATAGAAAAAAGGAGCATATTTCAAATTTTTATACACAGAATTTAATTTAGTGTACTCCTTTCTTTATTATATAATAGGGACACTTCAAACATTTTCTGGACAGAAGTCTCGTAGGGCATGAAACAGTAAAACAAAATATAAAAAATTTAATGAGTTGTAATTAATTTTAAATAAAGTATATCTTCATGTAGTCTAAAAATTTAGAAAGTGGACAAAAAAATCTTAAATTATTAAGAGGAATATTAAATATTAATTTTAGCATGTTAAGCCCTTTCATGCAACTTAAAACTATTAAATAATTCTCGCTTGTATCAACTTAGACTAAATGCTATGTGTATAAAATGGTTTTGAATCCTATATTGTCTTTGATCTGAAAATATTTAATTGATTATTCTCAGGCTGCAAGATGGGCCATAACAAGATGTGGATTCCGTCAACCATGGCTGCCAACCCATAGCTGCCTCATACTGAAGGTAGAAATAGAAAACAAAGAGGGGAGAATTTTATATGAGCTAAAATTTACGTGGCTTTTTTCTTTATTGTTTCCCATAACTTCATTTAACTTTTATTATGCTATTTTAATAAATTAAGTTATTTTACTATTATACTGCTATTATTTTAAGCAGAAGGATTTGATTTATTTTTGGTATTTCAGATATGGTAGTTATATATATTGATTTTCAGTATATCTACCAATCTCTGTCCCCTAAAGGTATCTGGAATAAAACAACCACTGTAGAAATATGTGTACTATTCAAATATATTGTGAACGTGAAATAGGGATGCCTTGTTTCTCAAATTCAAAAAGAACCACTTTTTGGAACAATGTATCTAAAGTTATCTGATTCAGCCAGTTGTTCAGTCCCTCCTCTAGCAACACACCTCTGTAGAATAAGAAACAAAAAACACTCCCTCAAACTGCAACCACTTCTACCTCCCTGTACAAAGCATAACATAAGTTTCAAATACCCTTAGCATTTTTTAATTTATGCAGTTTTATTGATAGCTGTGAGTATGTCTTCTGGAGAAATGTTTAGCAGTATTTATTTTTTTTTTTTGGGGGGGGGGATTATGTGATTACTTTTCTCCCCCAATTCATTAATCTGAGAGTCCTTTAATTTAAATAAATATAATTGGTATGTGTGAGTGTCTTCTGGAGAAATTATTAGCAGCTACATGGTCATTTTGCTTTTTTTGTTAGTTGTTCTGTGACTACATTTCATCCCCCAATACATTAATCAGAGCTCATATATTTAAAAAAAAAAAAATTAAATGTGGAAACTATATGATACCCATTTATCTATGTATTTTCTGTCAGTTCTCTGTTAAATGCTTTATTCATATTGTAATTTTTAGAAATCCCTAGTAAAAAAAATATTTGTAATTTTAGCAGAATAGGTGTATCTTATCAAACTTTTGTTTATTTGTCAATTTGAGCATCCAAATGTCTTTTTAATGTAAAAATGCATATTTTATGAGAATGTAGGAAAATAGAATTTTTAAAAATTGTAACAAAAACTCAACCTAGTTGCGATTCTTAGTTTAGATCATTTAAATTTTATATGTTATAGGATATTTTATAATCAGACTCACATGTTATATTGATTGCTATACTTGGTTTTCTTTTTTTTTAAATCATCAAATATAATTTATCCTAAGTTGTTGACGAATGTGTGTCAGGGGTAGAACAGTACACATATTTTTATTGTTGGTTGTTTCGGAAGATGTTAAAGCAAAGTTTTCAATTTTTATGATCTTGATAATTTTGTAAACTCCAAAATTTTAGCATTGGGAATAAGCATTTTTTTTTTTATTTCATTCTGGTTATGGTAATCATTATTTAACTCATATTTTATATTTGTATTTATTATAATTATTTTTTCTGGTATCTGAAAAACTTTTACTTCGTTGTTCTCAGGATCCCGTGCAAGACTAAGAGAAGCACGGATGTTACAACATCAAGTGTGCTGCTGACTGGCTATTATTCGGTAAAGGTAGACACTAGATAGGTTTAAACATTATTTTCTTGTATTTTAATTTAATATATTAATAAATAGTAGTAGCCAACATACTTGAAATCTAAGTAAAAAAGTATTTAATATTCATATAGAGTTAACTAGTCTCGATTTGATAGAAATATAATTTACTGCTTCATAGATATATTATCGACTTGAGTAACAAATCAAAATTATGTATTTTTAATGAAACTGCTGTCTTGTTAAAACTTTTAATACATTTAATTTTTAATAGTTCTTTTAATATTTTACTATATTTTGACAATTTAAATTAAAGTTTAAATCAATGTTTCCTGTTTTTAAAACTTAGCAGGTTTATTCAGTTGAATATATCAATAAATATATTACTTAAGACATACACTTGATTACAGCTGGTTCCAGTTTTCCTATGTTAATCTATATGGGGAAATTTTTTAAGGTTCATTTAGTTAGTGGATTCCCCCCCCCCCCCCCCCCCACACACACAAAACAAATGCTGAATAAAAAGGTTTCTGCTTTTATTAATTCTGCACAATTAACAGATTTCTGTGTATAGTTTTAAAATTGAAAGCTAATTAGAAGTATTTAAAACAGCAGAAGACTTTCTTGTTTTAGCATCTGCATTTATCCAAAAGGGCAAAGGTAGGAATATCCCAAAACTAAACAAGTTTGACTAACGGTAAAACCACTTCCCATATAACACAAGAGAACAAACACGCTTAAGGGTATGTATGCAGCAAGGGAGTCCAACATGGAAGGCAGTACAATAATATGCTAATACTTTTTATTGTAAAAGAAAAAATATATATAAATACTAGTTTCGCCCCCAGTGAAAATTCTGGTTCAATCATTTAGTCATCATACCTAATATTCTAAAGATTAATTTTGTCTTTAAATGGATGTATATTTTTTTGTCAGTGTTGTATTGCAAGTGGCATTCTACACGAGTTTTGCATTGTCTACCCAATTTGAGGTTATAAATTTTCTAACATATCATTATGATAAGTTACCTTTTAAAATAAATTGATTTTTTTTATTTGTAATTATACAATTAAAATATAATTTCTTGACATTAAATTTGAAATAGTTTTTATAACTTTCATATTTCAGTTAAGAGAAGTTCTTGTGTGCATTTTTCTGTTTAATATTTCAAATTAAGTTGAAATTAACTTTTGTTTATTTTTAATAGATGAACATTATCTGGATTTCTCCTGTCTCATGTATTGTATAAAATGTTTTGTAAAATACTGTTGAAAACAATAAATGTAAATGCCTTCTAAATTAGTTTTGAGTTATTAATTAACCATTTGTATGTACTTCATAATGGGGCATTGTGGTTTGTTTACGTCTCCATGTGTTGGACAGCATAAACATCAATGTGGTAATAGATTCAGCCATGATATGATATGTATAAGATATAATAAAAAAACAAATGTATGCTTTTTAAAAATTGTATCACATTGTGAGCCCAATTTATAATCATTGTAACCTTCTAAAAAATGTGCAATTGTAATAACAGAAACTTCAAAAACACAAGAGCATACTCTAACATGAAACAGAAAAGCAATTTTGCCATCCTATGCAGAAATAATAGAAAGCAGATTTACCGGTTGTGACATCATGTGTAAATATGCAATTGGTGTTGATTTTTTAATATTTAGGGAACAAGCAAGAGTTCCACTTTCTAAACTTTAAAAAACCCCAAATACCATGAATACTTTGTATATGTATTCTATTTTGAAGTATGTATTTATTTTTGCTTTAAAGAGAGCTAAACTTTAGAGGAAATATCTAAATTTGAATATTTAAAGCATATTTGACTTAAATTTCAGATAGAAATCATTTTGATAAATGTGGCTATTATGAAGTTTCTTATGTTATGCAAATTAAATTCCTGCCCTTTTTATTAACTTGTCTATTGAATTTTAAGTACCTTGCACTAGAAATGGATTGCTATATGTACAGAACTTGAAAAGAAACTTGAGTTAAATATTTAATATGGAGATAAAATTTTCAAATATTTATAGCTAATGGAACATGTTACTTTATTAATTTTCTTGTAATATTTAGTACATGTATATTGTTAATGATTAATCAACTTAAAATATCTGAAGCTTAAATAGTTCTGATTCAGTATGGAAAAATAACATTAATACTTTGACGTTAAAATGTGACAAATTACTATTACTACCTGGATCTTAAGGAATATTAAAATCTAGATATTAGAGTAATTTTAAAGCTGTGTTACAGTTTAAGAATGAAATAAGCTGTACAAGTTTTCCAGGATTGCCAAACACCATGAAAGAACTGCTATTAGCTAAGTTTTTGCAGTGCTTTATTTATTTATTAATTTTTTTTATATATATATATATATGTTCTCAATATTGCATAAAGTCCTTTTGCAAAAACTGCTGATATGCCCCAAATAAATTAAAATATATTTAGCATGCAAAGAAATAAATCGAAATTATTGATTTCAAAAACTTGCCAAATAAAATTCAAACTTGCTAGGGCTCAACATACATCTTTTAAAGCACATATTTTATTTACTAGCATTAAACTTTTAATGACTAGCACTGGCTATATCCAGCATCCACTAAATGCTTCACCCAGGCTAGCGGCGGCTATATCTGGCATCCACTAACTGCATTGCATTGGCTAGCAACATTTCCAGTAACAATACGCGAATTGGATGCCACATATTTAACTAGTGCACAAGAAAAAGTTCTTGGCATGAGTAAAGTGTATTTGTTTTCTACCTTTTTGTGGAATATCATAGTTAAAAGTAAAGTAATTAATGTGTATGGTGTGCACTAATGGCATGAAGACCCATTCATCAGTGGCGTACTGATGGCTAGTTCCGCCTTCGCAAAAGCATTTAAGAAATATTTATGATACGCAAGTCTGGTGCAATCATATTTTTTTTTCAGGTAGTTAGTTCACAATATTTTAATTCTAGTACAGTTTTTTCTATTATGGCTGTTTTTAATCTAATTTTTGAGAAATATGTTTCATAAAAAAAACGTTAAAATTACATTAAATAAGTAACAGTTAAATGTTTTTAGTTACATTTAAGTATAATTAGTAATGCTCTTTTTCCTCTCCAAGATAACTTTATAAGTATCTGTTGAAGATAAATAAGGACAAAATTATAGTATTGTTTATCTTTCTAGATTTACAATTCTAAACATAATAAATCTATAACAAAAGAATTTGAAACTAGCTATTGTCTGGAATCCTCTGTGAATAGTTCACATAAGTAGGGCATTTTAATGAACTGTGGTAGAAACAGAAAAATTTAATAGAAAATATCTTGAACGTGAAACAACAAATAACTAAATTTATAGTACTTTCATTCTAATAAACAGAATAAAAGAGAAACAAAAAAAATAATTTTAGAAGTTGCTAAATAGTAAAACCATTTTGTCCACAAGGTAGACGAAAATTGTTCAATGCAATTAAGCACAAATTAAAATTGCAACAAAGCATACAACTGTTTCAAAGATATCTTGGATCTCATTGCACACAAATATAAGAATTAGAAGAATACTCTATTGCAGTGGAAATGGATTTGGGTATATAGTAGTTGCTCGGTTTTAGCAACAATGGATCATAGTATGCATATGTAACTGTCACAAAGGTTCAGAATGCCCCAGACAGACAACTGCTCGAGAGGAAATTGTTCACACCAATGGCGTTGCTATCAGCCATTCGAAGGCATTTGCCATCTTCTGTACATCTTGTAACAAGGAGGACAACCATTCGAAGATGGCTGGTACAAGGTGGGATTAGATGTCGACGTCCATTGAGGCATTACCACTGACCCATTACCAAAGGTAGAGCGTTCTGGTTTGGTGCCATGCTCAGTCAGTCTGGATAGCTACCCTATTGGAGGCATGTTGTCTTTGATGAATCCTGCTTTTCTCTTGGTGCTGATGACCACCACATACATGTATGTAGGGGAACTGGCCAGTGTTCCAATCCTGTATTTGTAGCCGAACACGGCCATCACACAGTGACATTCCAGGAGTGCCATCTGGAGGAACAGCTGATCTCTAGTTCTGCTGCAAATCAATCTGTCGGTTCGCTTATATGCCGACCATATTCTGCCTATGCTGTCAAGCCACCCAGGTTCTGTTTACTAACAAGACAATGCTCAACCACATACTGCATCCATGGCATCCAGATCCCTAGATCTATCACTAATAAAACATGTATGGGACATGCTGCAATGACAATTGTAGCCTTCTCAGAATACCATTGAAATAGCTGACCTGTTGTAACATTTGTGGCGAAATCTTCAGCAGGAACATAAGCAACTTAATTGACAGAGTTTCCCCCAGGCACTTTTGGAAGGGCGCAGTGCCCTGCCTGCCCTTTTTTTACTAGAATAGCGCCTTCCTTGCTCTTTGTACAAGAAAAGCGCCCTCCCTGCCCTTTTGTTAGCAGATCAGATCCCCTGCTTAGCCTTTTGTTAAGAGAGCAATGTCTGTCCTCAAACGAAATTCAACCAGTTCTTGTATGACCTCAGATAAGTCCCAGAGCCCTTTCTCTGCATTCATTACCGTAAATTTTGATCATGTTTATCTCTCTCTCTCTCTCCCACCCCCTGCTCCCTCCTCCTTCAAAGAAAGAAAAAGGGTGATCTAGTGCCAATAAAAAGAAGATTGACAGCCCCATATCACTTCTTTCCTCCACTAAAAGAAACAAAATGGAAAGGAGAATATTAAGCACGTACATTCCTTAAGCCCGTACATGAAAACTTTCAAAGCAGTTTTCTTTTTCAACTTAAATTTTTTTTTTATTATTTCATGTTTGATATGCATTTGAGTTATAAAATTCTGTAAATGTAAATCCTGTACGCATATTTACTCTAAAACAAATATTTAAAAATATAGATTTCCGGACTAGGGTTCTTTGCGCCATTTGCGGGAAGATGTTTACGTTGATTCTGCCGATTCAGTCAAAACCCCAGGATGATAGAAAGTGTGGGGAAGAAAAGTTGCTAGATTAGCGTGGTGATTTTAGCTGGCTTGAATGAAATATGGGAGAACTTATTTTCTTTATATTATTTACTAATTGCCTTTATCTACTAGATCAGACACCACTGAAGTGGTGGGATCTGGACTCCCCAACAATTTTTGAGGGAGAAGACATGAAAAATGCACAAAAGAAGAAAATGAAATATGAAAAGGAACCCAGGAATTTGTATGGGCGGCCCTGATCTGACCACTACGTGTTATACACAATATACTGAAAACTCTGCTCCATGCAATGATACGTGGACATATATAATTCATGTACTGAATTTACTCTCAATGCAGGTCATACAATAGCTTTTGGCTGTGTATCTGACCACGGCCGTCCATAAGGAGGGTCGGACACCACTCAAGTGGTCAGGCCCCAATAATTTTTTGAGGGAGGAGAAGACATGAAGAATGCACAAAAGAAGAAAACGAAATATGAAGGGTAACCCAGAAATTTGTATGAGTGGTCCTGACTCGCAGACGGGTTGTAGTATGCGTTATATATAACATAACGATAACTCTTCTAAATGCAATAGCGATTGGACATATTTAATTCGCGTAGTGGATTTACAAAATTAAGCGCCATCTTTTAACGAGTATGTAATCCGCATACAATGCATGCAATAATGATATATACCTTGTGCAAACGACTGCAAATCGTGTGATATTGTGTTATGAACAATGCGCACTATGCGGGTTTATGGATTAACAGATTAGCCCGTTGCATGACATCCACATAGCAGATTTGAAACACAAAATAACCCCCCTCATATTAGCAGACTCGTCTTTGACCCGCTCCGCGGACGCATGCAATAATAATAATAATCAAGCTCAATTAATAACGATATGCCCACTTTAGGGAGGTATGCAGTAGTTATCGTTCGTGTACTTGCCTGCTATGCGAGTTTACGGCAAAAGATACGGATGCTGCACAGACACACGAACATACGTTGCTTGCACTATTAATAACTGCTCCATGGAATAATGATTAATTTAGCAGCTAAACATTTGTTAATCCATTGTTCAATACTTTCTTTATACGGTGATTTTATGGAACTTTCTAGAATTTTATTTAGTTATTTAAATCAGGTTTTTTTTTTTTGTAATCAATATATAACAACAAACAATTAATAAATATTTTCAACGTTTAAATATATCATATCCCTTAAAATCATCAAACCTCATTGACTAATGAGAAAATAATAAATATCAAAATTTAATATTCTCCTTTTTAAATTTAATAAACTAAATTTATATAAATTCAATAATTGTAATTGCTAATAAACCCAACTGCTCAAGACTATAATTGCATTTGACGTAAAAATAGCATTTATTCAATGATAAATTTGTTCAACAAAAGAAACATTTTCATACCTTAGTGGTGGTGGCTCCAGCCCGATGAAGCCAAAATTGTTTTGAATGAATGACATTTTGTAAAATAAAATTTCAGTAAAGTTCAATAAAGCTATTTGATTTTTTCAGATGCATTTATATTGTTCACAGGATTCCAAAGTGCTACAAATGACTCGCTAACTGTTTATAGCTAGTTAGTACTTTAGTTTTCACAACGATTTTATCTGGATGTTATAGACCATAGACTTCAGATTAAAATATAAAATTATTGTACAAACTTGTTTTTTAGTATATAAATGAAACTTATCTGACCTGAAATCAACCTGACCTATAATCTATAGACTTGCCTGGCGGCACATAAATATGTATTTGAATATGTATATTTTCATTTCTTTTGTTCAAACCTAACCAAGCATTACACATTTTTAGAATCTCCAAGTTCATTTAATGCCCTAATTTTTTAAACAAAATAAGATTATCTCATACTTATGCACAAATATTTCACCAAGGAGTAAGTGACAGATTCAGCTGAAACAATAGTAACATTTTAAGTAAATTAAAGCTTTCCCACACATTGGGAAACCCAGGTTAAAATACTAAAATATCGAAATTATAACCACTATACTTCGCAAACGAAGAGCTAATCCAAAATCCAATTATATACACTTGTAGGGATTTCAAAGAGCTATATTCTTGCATAATTGTTTACAGGTTTAGTTTTTGATATAGCATTACAAACTTGAAAAAGGGGAAATTTTCACTCTTCTTCAACTCGACAAAACGATTACTCGAAAACTATAAGCATTTTTAAAAATATAAATATAGATTTAGCAACTAAGTTTCCTAATATATATTTTTTATCCCTTACTATTTATATCTGTCTGTTACGGTTTCGAAGATATTTCGAGTGAAAATAAGCAAATGAAAAAAAACAAAACACTTGCTCGGACAGATACTTTTTTAAGTTTTTCAAAAAACAAGTTCAAAATATTGAAATTAATTTTATATATTCACTATCTTGACTCTATTTCCTACAAAACAAGAAAATATACTTACATTTTTGTCTATTAGACTTGGAAGTATACGAGACGAAAGTATTTACATTTTTTTTGCAATGCTCTGATTTTCGTCATAAAAATCCCAAGCATAAATGTTATTCAAACATAAAAAATATGTGCCCTTTTTCTGGTACCAGCACCCTGCCCTTTTTTAATCCTGGAGGGAACTCTGTAATTGAATCTATGCCACACCAAATATCAGCTTGTATTTTTATACGACCCCCGTATAAAAACAGTTCCAATGAGTAAAATGTGCTCCATACACTAATAAGGTAATGTACAAAATTTCAGCATTTTATCATAAAAAGTCCCAGAGATATGAAAAGACAAAAATGCTGACTTAACCATTTTTCGACATGGGTTCTCAGAGGGGAAAAATTTTGCGTTTCAGGGATCAAACACAAATTATGAAAGAAAACAATGATTACATAAATAAATAGTAATTTTGCTATTTATTGGTACAAAACTATCTACACTGTGTAGAAATAACTTTACACAAATATTACAAAGCTTGTTCAAAATGTTTTCCATCCATGCCAATACAGAGCTGCATTTGCCTGATAACACTTCTATGCATTCTATCAAGTTCTTGTTCGGTGATGTCACAACAACCATCTTGAATGCGTTGTTGCAACTCTGCTTTATTTAAGGGAGGTGACAAACAATTGTGCGTAAACCCCACACATAAAAATCCATAGGCGTTAAATCAGGTGATCTAGGGGAAATTCGACTGGCCCATCCATGCAAGCCAATCCACTTGTCTGAAAACTTGTTATTTAACCAGTGTTTCACAACTATAGTATGGTGAACTGGAGATCCGTCCTGTTGAAACCATACATGTGGGCATACTGTTAGGGGCAGTTCATAAAATCAGGAATAACCGCATTCAGAATCGCATTAACATATCTGTCACCAGTCGATGTACCATCATACAGTATGGGTCCAAGCAAACTATTTCTGAAAATACTACACCATACATTCACAGAAAATTGCTTCTGATGATGAATATCATGTACCACGAATGGATTTGTGTCAGAACAGAAGTGCTCATTTTGAGGATTTATGCATCCATCTTGTTTAAAACTGATAATATGTTGGCTCCTGTCCATACACACCATGAATGTTAAATGGATGCCATTTATTCCGTCTCAGTATTCGCCACACTGTTGCACATGGTATGTTCATTTCTCACGCAGCGGTATGACCACTTCTGTGTGGATGATTGCAAAAGTAAGCCAAAATATCAATTTCTACATTAGTTCAGTGAAGTCTGGGCCTACCTAGTCGACCTAAACGATGTATGCTGACGTGGTACGTTCATTTCTGAAGCAGCAGTAAGAACACTTCTATGTGCTGCTCGTGCCCTAGGGCGAGTCAAGTGGTCTGGGTTTTCGAACACTTCTATGTGAATGACTGCAAAAGTAAGCCAAAATATAAATTTGAGAATTGGGAAAAGTACATTGATATTCCCGTGCAGTTTCGTTAGCATTGTAATTGCATAAACTGTGCAGCATAAGCATTTCAAAAAGTTCTTCATTGCTGTATTGCGACATACTGGCAGTACAGGCTAACTACACTACCAAAATGTAAAATACTTAAGGGTTGCTCAGACTGCCGGGCTACGCTTGCGTAAGCGAGGCGATTGATCAATGGCAGTGCAAAAACAACTTTTTCATGTGATGATGTGTCTGTTGAGATTGTGTGATGCACCGATCAGAGGCAGATATTTACATATGCATACATTTCTAAGCTGTTCGTTTTGATTGTGCCATTTCCAAGTTTTATTCTGTAATTAATTTTGTAAAATTTTAAGGTATTCAGGAAGCATATTTTTGAAAAATTGTAAATAAATCTAAAAATAAGAGACAGATATTATTTGCCTATGATGCATTTCTGCATTGCGTCATTTGCACTCTTGCTGTAAACTCTTACATTTTTTGCGATTAATCCCTCACCAACTTTGTTTAAACATATCTCAGAGTCTTTTTATGATAAAATGCTGAAATTTTGTGCATCACCTTATTAGTGTATGGGGCATATTTTAGTCATTGGAAATGTTTTTGTACAGGGGCCGTATAAAAATTAAAATTTTGTATTTCTTAAAATTTAATTCTCTTGAAAATTTTAATCGATTTCATAAAAATTCTGTACCAATTTTGGTCGTAAAAGGATGATTTTGTTTTTATTTTGCATGAAATTGTATGAGGATGATTTTCCTAAATATAACTGGTAGGACCGGTGTACCGTATAAAAATTTATATTTCGTATTTCTTTCATAAATGCATCTATTAATTTAATCTGTTTTTAAGATAATAGATTTTAAAATTTAAAACATTTTTGCAATTGGAAGTACAGTGGCCGTCGCTTAATTGGATCACGTTCGTGCCATTGATATTTGATCCAATAAAGCGGCGGCGATGCAGTTTCGTTTTTTTTACTCAGCATAGTAATACATACACAGGAGCGTTGAGGGGGGGTGGGGGAGGCAGAGGGAAAAATTTTCCCTGGACCCAAGTGTCAGCCACACCAGGTAGAAAATTATGTAAAAACATATAGGGGAGGGGCCCGGGGACCCCGGTTCAATGTCTGCCCTAGCATGATCATCTAAGCATCATCTAAGATTTTACTCCTTTGTTTCAAAAGGCAACATAAAGTTGACTGAGGTATGCCGAATTTTAAAGATGTTTATCTCTGATTGCATTTCGGCAGAACATCAAAGTTTTTAAGAAGTTCATATTTTTCAGACAAGCTAAAATCCTTACGATTTGCCATCGAATTCACAAAGAAGGGCTTACTGTAACACGACACACTAATAATGAACAAACAAAGTGACCACCTGTGCCTTTTAACCTCAATCCCAACGTTCTTACCCCTTCCCCTTTCACCCCCCTTTCCTTTCTCAATCCTTCTGCCACACGTGTGTGGGAGTGGCGTCTTATCACAGGCACCCAGGGGATTAATGATTCTAAGAAATATGGGTCTGACTTTGTTGCGCGCCGCATGACACCCTGTTTGTCAGGCTTGGAGAAAGAACTCCAGAAAAAGCTGACGTTGGGAAGAACACATTGGAAAGATCAAACAATGAAAAACGAGCATCGAATCGCGAAAATTTTTGATCCATTTATCCGGCGGTTTTGATCCAAATAGCCGGTGGAGTTTCAATGTAAAAGAGTGATTCTGTTCCGTTTTCCGTGATTTGATTCGATAAAGCGGCGGCCACTGTATATCTCTGTGACTAACGGTTGAGGAACTAGCCATTGGGCACCGATAGCACTGGACACCCTGTATACATATACCAAATTTCATGTTACTGTTATGAATCTAACATGATTAAGTTAAATAAAAGGTTGTAATAATTCAATTAGAGCTCTTTCTGGTAAGTTTTTTATTTTTGTTTTATGGTGTTTATTGCTTTTTCTCAAGCTCATTTTTAATATGAAATGTAAACTTCCCATTAAATTCTATGAATGCTAGTACTCCTCATGCAATGCAGTAATGTCACTACAGAACATTTACAGTTTCAGGGGAAACACACTAAGACCTAACCCTTTACTTCTAGAGCCCTGGGATTTATCGCTTACTAAAATGCCATCTTGTTGCCACCATTTCTTAATAAAATGTTTTTTGGCTTCCAAATTCTAATCATTTGCATATCTCTTCCAACAATACATGCTTGTCAAGTTTCACGGCTGTACCTCAATTTCTTATGGATGTATTTATGCCCATTGACTTTCTTCATCTTTTCAGCACGTATAAAAGAAATCCAAAATGTATCTTCGAAACACCTATATGTTGTATTATTTAATTTAGATTAAATTAGGTTGAATAATATTTTAACATGAGATCTATAAATTAGGATTTTAGTACTTTTAGACATGTTTGTTATTTACACAAAATATATCTTTAGATTATTTTGAAAAAAGAAAATTCATGACATAGGCAACTAATAAAAGATTGTCTAGTAGAGTAAAAACTATAGACATTGTAAAGGTTAATGAGAAACAAGACTTAAATTGCACATTTACTAAGCTTTAAAAATCTGTGTTAAATTTATTTACATGAAAATAAAGAATGAAAATACAGTTTCAACTTCTGAGCAAAAATGTCATTTTGCTGATACTTTTGCAACATACATGGTGTCTTTACTTAATACAAAAATGCATTCTTTACTCACTTGCATTCCCAGTATCCTGTCACATTCTTCCAAACTAATTACATATTGTTTGGCTATATGGGCTATGGACTCGCCAGTTTTTCTATTACGAAGTTCAAAATCTGAATTCAAGCTTTCTGGTTGGCAGTATATATAAATGTGACGTGAACAGTCAGAAATAACAGAGTAACTAAAATCTGGAGAACATGATGTAAATTTTTTATCCTGCTTAGAAGCTTGAACATAACCTAGGGCGGAAAATGTAGCTATGTGATCCATTTTAAAATGTTCTAATTCACCTTCACTGAAGACATTTTTTGGCTGCCATAGTATACCATCAACATCGTGCCGAACACATATTGCAGGAAGTTGTTCTGGTTCTATTTGTCTTGTGAAAAGCCACTGGTGGCCACCCATATTAATCTAGATGATAAAAAAGAAAAAAAAAATTAGATATAAAATTTATTATAATGCTTAACATATATTTCTTCAATGACTTTAACACTAAAAACTTATTTTAACACTGCTGCTTGTAGGACAACCCCCTTGCATTTTCAACAAAACCAACTAGGTTTGTCATCTAACTGACATATAACTACTTTATACAAGAAAATTGTGTAAGTTCTTAACTTATTTTAACTTAAATATGCAATAATATATAATGGATTTCATTTTAAAGATATTACTTGAATAGCTTACACATTTTGATTTAAATATATTCTAAAGCTTGCTCTTTGCTTGTAAAATTAAAGAGTCAAATTGACTCTTACAACTCAAAAGTATGAGTTAAACTTTCAAATTTATGAGTTAATTTTTGCTACTTTTTAACATCTGTAATATTAGTTTTAAAATGGTAAAAAAAAAAAACTTATGTCTGGGTCATATATACCATACAAATTTATACTGAAAACAACAGTGTAATAAATTTAAATTTTAAATCTGATGAACAATTAACTACTATTATTGTACTATAACTATTGCCCTTCATAAAACATAGGTAATAGCCAGACATTGAAAACTTGTGTGAAAGAAAGAAAAAAAAATGTCAATCTTTTTGTGAGTCATCCAGTGGAACCTCAATAGCTCGACACCCCAAGGGTAACAGAAGAAGCAAGTATTGATTTACCATGGTTTCACATTGTAACACCCTAAAAACAGTATTGAAAGATCGTTTATTATATTATTTAAATACACAAGGTAGGATAAAAAAATCGGATACTGGCTTACTTGACTGATATGATTTATTGATATCATGTGTTACACACAACCACCTTCAAAGTACTCCCCCTCTGCAGATATGCATTTTCGCCAGCTGGAGTACAGTTTCTGAAAACATTTCTGGAAGCCTTTGGACCAGATGGCCTTCAGTGCAGCTGTTGCAGCTTCCTCAACCTCAGATGCACTCTTGAAACGGCTTCCTTTGAGTTCCTTTTTGAGATACGGGAACATGTAAAAATCGCATAGGACAAGATTGGGTGTGGAAGGGTTGACGTTCCATGTTTGGCTAGTGCAGACTACAGCATGAAAGACCTATGAGCGGGGGCATTGTCATGTTGTAGCACTCCTTGCTTTTCCAGAGTTCTGGGTGTTTCCGGCAGATAGCATCATGGAGACGAGCCAGGATCTGTGTGTACCTCTCCTTGTTCACTTTTTTTTTTGCCCCTTCCGGTATGAACTCATAATGCATCAAGCCTTTTTGGTCAAAAAACACCTCCAGCATTAGCTTCCCCTTTGGACGGTCCAAACGGAACTTGTGTTGTTCAATGTGTTGACACACACGATGCATGTTCAGTTTGTCCATCAGGATAGCTTGGCAGCTCCTGTACGAAATTCCTGTTTTTTCAGCAATGACGTTGATGTTTTGACATCGGTCAGCACACACAATTTTCATCAACTTTCGAAAGTTGTCCTCCATAATTGATGTTGACGACTGCCCAGTCTGTGGATTGTCTTCTACAGATTCACAGCCGGCCGTGAATCGAGAGTACCATGAAAACATCTTCACATGACACATTGCCCGGCCACAATTAAGCTGCTGTAAACCTCTGGGTCAGTCGTGTGGTCTGGGTCTTCAACACAACACATTGCTCTCTCACCGTACACCTGCTCCAACATGTGCAATGTTTCTGTTGGCGATTTCCCCAAACTCTAGCAGAATCTGATATTCGCACGCTGTTCTTCAAACGCCATTTCTGTTTTTGATGAACACAAACGACTACAGTTCACTGACATGCATTGTCTGGTAAAACCAACGAGTTAGTATGTATGGAGGGAGGGCGGTCGAATCTCCTCCATGCTAGTAGCATGGTCAAACACAGAGCAGGTGTAGTAGGTCGAGGAGGAGAAGGACAGTCATGATTTGGCGATTTATCGCCTAAACTGTGGAGTGTACCTTTTTTTTTTAATTTCTATTAAAGTCGAAGATGAATGGAAAGTTGTTACACATGTTATACGATGGGCGCGGTAGCCCATTGGTTAGCGCGCTGGAGTTGCACTCGGTAGGCCCGGGTTCGATTCCAGCCACTGCCAAAACTGCCGCCGTGTTCATGCGGAGTACGATCACGTTAAACATGTGGGTCCGAAAGTCCTTCCGAGAGGTTGGTGGTAGGGGAAGGAGGGTACGGTCTCTGTGGATGCCTCCCCTACTGGGTTCCGGTCTAAATTGGGTGGCACTTCCCGACCGTCCAAACAGTTACCTTACACCTTTCTGGTAGGTCGGACGGTCTGGGTTTCAACAACAACAACATGTTATACGATATACATATTCTTCAATTTGTATATTTGTAATTATTTCATATCATATTTTATTTGCAATTGTTTCGCAGTTCAATTTGTTTTACGAAATTGACTTCATTAATAAAATTTTTTGGTAATAAAAATATTCTAATCCTATTTCATATTTTTTTAAATCTTATAACGTATAACATGTCAAAAGCCCAGACCATCCGACTCATCCAAAGACATAGAGCAATTTAATGGATGGCCGGAACGTATAACATGGAATACATTCCACATGTTATACGTTCCGGCCATCCATTAAATTGCTCTATGTCTTTGGATGAGTCGGATGGTCTGGGCTTTCGACATGTTATACGTTATAAGATTAAAAAAAATATGAAATAGGATTAGAATATTTTTATTACCAAAAAATTTTATTAATGAAGTCAATTTCGTAAAACAAATTGAACTGCGAAACAATTGCAAATAAAATATGATATGAAATAGATTACAAGTATACAAATTGAAGAATATGTATAATACATTTAAAAACAATTATATAGTATATGAAAAAATTGTGTGCATACTTGCTTAAAATGTAGAATTCTCCACTTTTATCCAGATAAACTTTATCTTTGAAAGTTATGTTAGCAGTATCCATTTCTGCTTTGAGGCGTAATACGACTGAATCATTTTTACATCTAATTTATTTTAATATATTGTATGTGTACCGTTAAATATAAAACAATGTAATATTTGCAATAATAAAATATTTAACTTTATTTGCATTTTTTTGTTTATAAAATAACATTTCAGAATAAAATACAAAATTATGTCTAAATTCTTAAATAGGGGCTCAGATATTGAAACAGCCATGATTCTTAAATCGTCGAAACATGTTCGGAAAGTTCCTCCATGTTTAATCCATATAAAATTTGGAAATTGTTTAAAAATGTTTTTCTATAAAGTATTAGGAAATAAATAAGATTATAGTATATTATGGTACAAAATAGAAAAATTGCATTTCATTATAATAGTTTCAGAGATTTGGTTGCTACTAATTCGTTTGAAAAATGCTTTAAATAAATATTGTGAAATTTGCATCCAGAATTAAAAAAACCATTTTTGATCCCGAGGAAAACTGAAAAATATAAAACTTTATAATATTTCATATATAGGGAAATATATATATAATAGCAAATATATATATATATATTCGCTATTTTATCTCATGCGAATTAAAAAATATTAAAATATGTGTCAGAATTATTGCCTTTTCATCTCTTCCTCCTGACATCTTTATTTAATTCCCATTAACCTCCCCCCCCCCCCCCTACATTTTTTATTTTTCATGTGATATTATTTCATTTTAATCATGTTGTGATGAAGATGATATCATATGAAGATGTAGTCCTATTTCAATATAAAATTATTACTTTTGAATCACCTAAGCTAGGTGCCCCAATAGCCTTATTTTCATCAAATTTCTGTCATTATAATAATTTGGACTTCAATTTATATGCTAGTTGCACTTGAAAGACGCTGAAACACGACTTTGGTACATACAACATGATGTAAGTAAAAATATATTTATATTGGTAGAGCTGTTTCTAGATCCAAAAGCTTATTACTTAAATTATGATGAGGAGAACGTAAGGTTCTTTTAGAGTTAAGATTGCTCATTTAATAGATAGTTAATGCATGATCAAGAAGTCGGTGATTCAAATACTTCTTTGGGCAAGGCATATTTCTTTCTCGATAACTAAACAAGAGTGTAATACCAAAACACTTCTTGAAACTACTGGGAGTTTGATGATGCATCCTTTGATATTTAATTTGTGAACAATTGAGATGTTTATATTAAATTAATTCTAACCAACATCGGTATCTATAAAATTTATCCGGAGGGGGGGGGGGGGGGGGTGCAATCTCAAGGATAAAATTAACAACATCGACTTATTAAGTACGATTTACTCTCAACTAGAAATGAGATTTTGCTCATATTTCAGATCATATATCTTTATATAAAATGCACTGAAAAATTATGATGTAAAATCTGGCTGTCATTGCAAATGAATGTAAACTATTATTATATTTTATTTTGAACATAAAATTTTATCATACGACACGTCTTTATGCTCATTATCTAAACTTCTATTTTTCTTCCCTAGCCACCCAATCTTGCGAGCTGCCAACCGTCGCCAAATTGTACCTCGAAGGGAAAACATAATGAGGATATCGAAAATAACTGTATAACTATCAGAAAAGTACTCCGAATGTTTTTTTAAAGTGTTAGAATGATATTATAAGTCTTCTGCAATATCACAAACACCAAAAAGAGAGCAAAACTTCTAATAATACAGCATTAAAAGCAATGAAATTAATAGCCGAATGGAATGCACCACGCTAAAATCTAGCAAAATTACTTCTTAACTATATTTGTAAGATATATAATGAAAAAAAAATCTTACCCATGAAAAGAAAGTCCTCCTTTTATATTCTTTTTCTTGCAGCCTTAAGCACAACAGTACATAACCATTATTTTACCATTTATATTTCTCAAGTACGCTCTCGGTCAGAAATCTCCATCGAAATGTACAGGGTGAGAGTCAGAAGAAAACGGGTTTGGAGGAAATTCGTCCTGACTACAACTTCCTTTATCTTTGACGACGATTGCAACCCTTAAGCTCTCTCCATATATACTACCTCGATGGGTAAAACCCTGCATTGTGGACCTGATTCTTCCTTTTCACATCTAGCGGTCACATGTACCTCTACGTCACAGTAAAATAGTTCCCCTCTCCTCCAATCAGGGTTGGAGATATCAGCATAGTCTCTGAACTTTTTGATCCTACCTTGTATAATTAAATATGTATAGTTAAATAATTCCATTAATTTAAAAATTTTCCATTTATCAGTTTCTCATACTATTGAATATAGTATTAAAGTATTGTTTTTACAAAAACTTTTTAATTTCGAGATTTTGATGCCGAGATTTATATGTTTATGACTTCCTGAACATGTTTTGACTATTTTTAGGGTGGTGTCTGTCTGTGGTCGATTTATTGTGTACATGATAGCTATCACAAATATTAATGGATTTCTATGAAACTTTATATCTGGCTTTGCTATAAAAAAAAAATTAGAACTAGATAACATTTTTTAAATTTGAGTGAAAACTAAATGTATTCAAAATTTTATACAACATGGCAACATAGGACAAAATTTGACATATTTATAGATAAAAGGGGGTTATTTATGACTCAATGATCATGAAATATAACAGTTTCAGTCATTGTAGTAAAAAATAGTCACAATGCACTTGTAACATTATTAACTCCCCCTCTGGTGGGGGAGTACACTGGGAGTTTTATTTGCCAATTACTGACAGTTTCAATTTTTCAGAACCATTTAGGTTTGCAGCCAAAAGAACTGTCAAACAACCTTTGCTGTTTTTCCTCCCATAACATTTTCCTCTTTGAAGGCAAGAATTTGTTAGGCAAAATATTTAAAAATAAACCAGTTTCATAACAATTGAACACATCTGCATCTTTATACCCTTCCGTTATTGGTTTGAGGACATCTTTTTTCAAATTCTCAACAGTTTCTTGAGAAGCAGATGCACTTTCTCCACATACAGTAGACCATGGTGCTGTTTGAATCATGTCAACCATCCATTGATTGCGGTTAAAACTGTTTTGAACAAGACTTTTTACAAACACGCCAAAATTTATCTCCATCATAAACACTCCTAAATGTATTAATTGCACCAAATCAGCTCCAAACTTGGGGAATCAATGTGCGAGGCAATGCTACTGAATTGCAATTACATACCGTATTCTATTAGAAAAAAAAAATACCCAGCAAATTTTTTTTAGGAAACTAATTTTGGTGATTTGAAGATAAGAACATGGTCTTGTTTTAATCAAAAATAAAAAAGGAGCATATAACGTCCTTTCTTTCATTCAAAATTAGTTGATGCATTTAATAAACTGTCTTATGCTCTTATTAAGTTAATAATATTGACAAAGTATTTCCATTTTCAGATAATTATATTTTATTCAAAATGAAACAAAATTATTGCATAAATTCCAAACTTCTAATTATAAATTTATGAAACATAGCATATCTTAGATAAATAAAATCTAAAGCTAATAAAGTGCTTCCCTAATAAAGTAGCTTTCTTGTGATATAAATTCATATTTAAAATTATTCATATACGTATATTGTGTATTTTAAGCATGTGTGTAATTATTTAACTCTTTAATAACATAATGAGAAACATTTAACAAAACTTTAATTTTTATTATTATTTATATAACCACTGTTCTGTTAACACTTTCTATTTAACAAAGCAAAAGTTACAATTTCCCACTGAAACACACGCTGAAGACTTGTAAATTCATATTTATCTTAAAAGCTAAAGAATGACATAAATTTCATCCACGTACTCAGTGAGTCAATGGGGTAAGTTGGGACAAAAAATACAAAGTAAGTTGGGTGAAAATTATTATTTTGTACATCAATTGATTTGTCACATAACATTCAGAATTTTTTTTTCAATGGAAACTTTTCTAACGGTTGGCAACAAAAGCTTGGACTTTTTTCAGCTACATATCACTAAAATATTTACTTATTGATATTGCTTTTGCTTTTAAATATGTAGTAGGATAACTAAAAAAAAATTTTTTAATTAAAAGTTTTATATTTTATTTTTAATTTAAAATTTTGTTCGGTAGTACAGATGTTTAAAGTTTCAAAATTTTGATTTTTGAGGCATCTGGCATGCAGCCTGCCATCTGGAAAGACTGTCAGACTCATCCGTTAATGGGATGCAAAATCTTATTACTTGACACCAATTTCATCCATGTCAGGGTTCCTTTGGTCCTTAAAAACTCCTTAAGAACTCCTTATTTTTAGCTTTCCTTTTTAAGAGCCCTTAAAACTACTTTACTTAGTTTTCATCACCACTCCTTATTTTCTCCCGAAATTGGAGCATGATCAGGGTTCTAACGCGATTCCAGCAATTTGATGCTAATTCCCACTCAGAAAAAAAAAATTACTTGTGTTAATTTTTAAAATCTCACGTAATTTTGAAGTTAGGGTAGGATAATCCCACCTAATTTTTTTTCCTAGGAAGAACCCTGATGATCAAATTCCCCCAGTGATGCGATCACTTTCCATTTTCTATCTATTTTCAAGCTTCACTGTCCGATATCTCAGTGTAACCAGGTCTTTTCCAAAAATCACGCCCCAAAATTGATGAAAACTAGCCCAATGTTTAGTGCTGTAAGATTTCGCACAATGTTGCCAAAAACTACTAAAATTCATAAATTTACCGAAATTCCAAGATAAAATTTACTAGCCTTCTAAAAGTTCATCAAAATTTGCCCCCAAAATAAATTCATTGAACTTTTCTGAAAGTAGCCCAAAAATCTGCAACCAGAAAAATTTCTGTCATGCTTTACCGCAACTCTTTGAAAAAACTAGCCCAATTGAAAAGGAAAAGCAGAATTTTTTCTATGTTTTGCGACAAGACTTCTTTGTTCTGCATGCAACACATGTAAAAAAATTCTGCTTCCAGGGTTTTTCCTATTTTAAAAAATATATAGGAAATATCAGACAACTTCTAGCTCTGCAAATATGTATATACGTCACATTCCCCAGTGCATTTTCATAGTGCAATGAAGGCCGCAATATGGTTTACGGCCTATCTCAATTTAGTCCTTATAAAATATTAATTGGGTCCTTAGAAACTCCTTATTTTTTATTTTGAAAAAAGAGTGGGAACCCTGCATGTACTTGATAGGGTAAGTAAATGCCAATTTTAGCCTATTTCAAAATTACACCCATAGCAAATGCCGCCTGAGGGGACTGCCAGACTTACGGATTTTCATTGACACCGTGAAGTTCTACCACATGCAATGCTCAAACCTTTTGTACTCGATAGGGTAAGTAAAATCGTTGCTAGCTCTTGGACTATAAAATTGGCAAGACCAGATCTCATGCCCATTCTTTCTACTCTTCTTACTACTGGGTTACATGGTCTGTGTCAGGGTCGAACATTATTGAACTGTAAACATTTAGTAATACAAAATCTGAACAATAAATTATTATAAATCCTCTCTAAAAACTGATTTTATACAATTCTACAAATATTAAGTAAAATGAAAAAAAAAAAAAAAAAAAAAAAAAAAAATACAATGTATTTTTCAATTAAAAATGCAATATATACAATCACAATATCACAATATCACATATTTTGGGCAATTTAGAAAATATAACATTGAATTATTAAAAGTTGGAATTTAATATTGTGAATGGAATGAGCAAGCAACTGGCACAATGACATTGACCCGACCAAGGGCAACAGTTATTTCAGGGAGGTGAGAAACACACCTGAAACAACTATAAAAATGCCACTGTACATGATAAATGTGAAACAGTTTGAGTCAAAAAGAGGCATCAAGTATTCCCATGCCAGACATCAAACAAGATTAGATGTTACCCTGACAATACTCTCTGCAAAATTGAGACCAGCCAAATAGAAATACCAAGGGAATAGAAGAAACGCTCTTTCTTTTTTCATGCCGCTTTCCCACGGACGAAAGAAAAAGGGGAAAAGCATTGACGGCAGATGATACAGACTGGTACGATGCGGAGGGATACAAGAGAGAACTGGGTCAGAGTGAAGCCGAAGTACGGCTGTGTACGTCCGCAGTTTGGAAGTGTACATATAGCCGAAGCTACGAACTTTACAAAATATAGATAGATTTTAAAAGAGTTAGAATTCGAGTTATAGAGAGAGAAGGAACATTCTAATTCACCGGAGTGGGGTGAGGCATCCCATAGCCTCACCTTACAAAATAGAATTTACTTTTGTGTGATGAAGAAGCTCTTCTAAGACGAACGTCGTACATGAAGGATGTGCAAGGCAGCAATGTACAGTATTTCGAGGCTTAAGTGAGAAACTTTATATATTTAGTAACTGCGCTATGGATCGATTGGTTTAATACTATGAGCGCTGTGCCGATTTATTAATTTTGTTGATTAAAATTAATATTGTCAAAAAATGCATTTTACATTAAATTAATTATTTATTAGTATATTAATTATACATGTAATCTGTTCTAAAACTTACTGCTGTGTACATTGCGTTGGTGGCCGCAAAACCCACCTATTTCTGTGCTTAACGGGATACTAAGTTAACAAACTAAAAATTAAGGTTAATAGTAAAGGAACAAACATTTATTTATCACATACTCAATTTACACTCTTTAGTTTTACAAATTAAATAAATATCACAATAGTGGAATACATCTCAATGGTAGTTCGGGGGGTGTAATGCCAGATGAATTGATATTTGGTTGGAGCACGTGGTGGGATGCATTAATTAGCTTTTCCTTAAAAACACAAATTTAGACAAATAGGTTATCCTCATATAGTTTAATTGTACGGTACCTGATCTTCTTTCATATAACTTGGGTAACACCGATGCTTTGTCACACTTTACACTTGCAATACCAGATGAACATGAGCTCTCCTTCGAATTCCTATATCAGAGACGCACACACAACTCTTAACTCTGCTACCGTCGCTTCTTCTTGAC
Source organism: Amaurobius ferox (assembly GCA_951213105.1). Taxonomy (NCBI): domain Eukaryota; kingdom Metazoa; phylum Arthropoda; class Arachnida; order Araneae; family Amaurobiidae; genus Amaurobius; species Amaurobius ferox. Next base: position 54,349,748 of record OX578143.1, on the reverse strand, counting down.
TAGTCTAACTCCAACAGCCTGCCTTGACCAATTCTGACTCCCACTTCGAGCAACTCTCACTTATATCCCTTTTTCGGTCGGCGGTCCACGTGCTGAAACGTAGAGCTGAGGGCTAATCCGTAGACATGGCGTCGCCGTCTCGGTTGCCGCCAAACGGCTTAGCGTGGTATGTAAACATGGGCGTGGTATGTAAGATATGGGGCCACCTGTATATTATCGCCCATCTGCTTAGCGTGGGGATAATCCGCCCGCATTCCTGGTTCCATTATTCTTTAATCCTTCCAAATATTTATTACTTTACATTTCTGGCATTACATTCTCACCCCCCCGCGAAAAAAAAGTCCAAAAGATACTCTCCCACAGTTTCACCCCAGTGGTAAGAAATTAAGTTCACAATGGTTCCTCGCAAACACATAAGTTCATCCATCGTGAGAAAGGCTGAGTTCCACTTTTTAGCCTCGTACAACTCATAGCTTTGATAGTTCTTTGTAGTTTCTTGATAGTTCCCTGTCAAGTTAGTCCATTATTCATAATTGACATAATGTACCATAAATTACATGAGGATTACCAACACTCACATTATTATTAAATTGTAAATTTTGATATATATTATTTGCAATGCATAATTTTCATTTCTCCTTTTACATAATTATTTACATACGACATATCATTACATAACAGCATTCATTACTTTATTATCTTAAAAACACAAATTTAGACAAATAGGTTATCCTCATATAGTTTAATTGTACGGTACCTGATCTTCTTTCATATAACTTGGGTAACACCGATGCTTTGTCACACTTTACACTTGCAATACCAGATGAACATGAGCTCTCCTTCGAATTCCTATATCAGAGACGCACACACAACTCTTAACTCTGCTACCGTCGCTTCTTCTTGACTAGTCTAACTCCAACAGCCTGCCTTGACCAATTCTGACTCCCACTTCGAGCAACTCTCACTTATATCCCTTTTTCGGTCGGCGGTCCACGTGCTGAAACGTAGAGCTGAGGGCTAATCCGTAGACATGGCGTCGCCGTCTCGGTTGCCGCCAAACGGCTTAGCGTGGTATGTAAACATGGGCGTGGTATGTAAGATATGGGGCCACCTGTATATTATCGCCCATCTGCTTAGCGTGGGGATAATCCGCCCGCATTCCTGGTTCCATTATTCTTTAATCCTTCCAAATATTTATTACTTTACATTTCTGGCATTACAAGCGCTTAGCAATGTGAAACAGTTTTATGTGAATCCTGCAATTTTACTAAATTACCATCAAATTAAAGACTCTGATAATTAAATGCAAAAGATTCTTGGAATAACAAATAATTGGCTACAATTTGGATGATGCAATTGATTTCAATAGGGAACTCTGAAGAAGCAGTGAAGGTGCCGCTACTAAAAAAAAAAAAAATAGATGTGCTGAGGTAAAGATAGTGACAACAATTTCTACAAGTAACCCTGCAGAATGAATCCATAGATACTCTGTGATCTACTATTTAGTGCGAACGAACAATAGTGCCTGAACTTAACAAAGAGAAGAAGAAGTATTGAGATATAATGCTCATATATGTCAGAAAGCATAAAACCAATGGTAATTTAATTCAGAAGACACGTAAGTGTAAAATTTATAATTTGATGATTTAAAATAAGGTGTCTATAAAAATTGTCTCGGTCCATGAAATTAAGAAGAGAAAACTCTTACCTGTTTATTGAATATATTTATATAAAGTGTGATAAAATATGATTGTCTTTTAAAATGCAAAAAAAATGATTTAAGATAAATTTGAAATTGATAATATTAATTGTGCATTATGAAAATAGAATAACTTCATTAAAATTTAGTTGCAACATGTATTTATCTAAATGAATATTTAATCAAGAAATTAATATTTTATCTAATAATAATTTAATTGTGCTAATGTTAATAAAAGTCTTTGAATTAATTTAAGATTGTCTTAATTGATACGGCCTAACTTTAAATCTCACGAAACCAGAACTTCTGGTATGCACTCTCAGGAGTGATTTAAATTATTCGACGGTGTGGTAATAGGTATAGATTTAAGAGTAACTTTTTCAAAATTACGAGAATTAGTTTTTTTTAAACTAAAATCTCTGTCTATTTTAAGGACTTGTTTGAAAATAGTAAAATTGGATCTAACTTATATATACTTATTGCCATACTAAGATATGGGGGCTTAACTCACGTAAGAGGTCTCCCCATATATTATGGTGCCGGGACCAGTGGCAGTGCGAATCTGTATAGAAGGTTTTTCAAAATTTAACTGGCAATTATAAAGATAGTAGATTGAAGGAAATTGCTAAATTGACTTGCACTAAGAGAAATATTTAATGATGATTTTGTGGAACAGTACTGAATATGATATAAAAAAAAAAAAGAAAAAGAAAAGAATTTAAAATTTACATGCAAAGTAATAGTGAATGAATATGCACCCATGATTACAGTTGGTGCTGGTGAATATATTTGAAAGTAAAAAAATGTTTTTAGGCAAATAGTAAAAATAATGTTGCACCCATGATAATATTTGGTGCTATTTTGAAATGCATTTCGAAATCAATGTGAACCTTTGATAACAGTTGGTGTAACTTGATATAGTCATTGAAACTGGAATTGATCTGAAATATTTAAGTAAAAAAAAAAAAAAAAAAAAAAAAAATTTAATAGAGGGATTCAGATTAAGAGATAATGTCAAAAAGGTTCTGAAAGTAAAGCGAATGAGTATAAATTGCATTTTCGACTAATTTGTGATACACTAATTTTAAATAAAAAGAACTAAATATTAACAAATTTTTTGCAAAAGATCAAAAATTGTTTCAAAATTTTCAAACAATAAAGCCAAATAAGGATTAAAAAGAATTTTGCAATAGGTTAATAAAAACTTAGGGAATTTTACAAAAAAATGGGTATCTGAATAGTATGGAAGAAATATTGAAACTCAAAATTAAAATAATGAGAAATAAAATAATAAAATTGAAGGTGACATAGAAATTAAATTGAGAATTAAAATAGAGTGTCAAAGGTACATAGAACTTGTATAATTAAATTATGAAATATGTTGATTCAAAAATCTGAAATTTAGACTTTACCCAAAATCCACGCCAAAATTTTCAAAAGTACAAGGTATTGGAAATTTAAAAGCCACTGATTTTTTTTGTTTAACTGAACAAGCTGAAGTATAGATAACGTGTTAGTAAAAGATAGAAATTTTTTAGATGCACTTTTGATTTATTGAATGTACATGCATTATGGCAAATAATATGAATGAGAGAGAGAATTCTACAATGAATTCGGAAACAGACAAATTGAGAAAAATTGTGAAGAGATTGGTTACATCCATGAATGAGCAATCTAACTTGGCAAACATGCCCGCTTTACAACTGATTCCAAAATTTGAAGGAAGTGAACATGAAAATATCATTGTATTTCTGAATCAATTTGAAGAAATAGCAATTTTATCAAAATGGGATGAAGCCCAAAAGCAAATTTTAATTAAGACCTTATTAAAAGGCAAAGTTTTAAAATATATTACTGTACATAAAATTTGAACTTGTGGAATAATAGTGAAAGATGGTAAAAAAAAAAAAAAAAAAAAAAAAAAAAAAGTAAAACTGGAGAAATTATTTATAGTTATAAATTAAGAACTCACTTACAACAGTAATGGAATTAACAAGACAAAGTGCAAATGAAGCAAATTAATTGTTTTCGTATCAAAACTTGCAGTATGAAGGAAAGGTAGATGCTATGAAAGCTGGTAAATAAAATTTTTCTACGCAACTAGAGCCAAAAATGGAATTTGTTTATTAACTCGAGGTAATAGATACGCCACATTCCTAGTCAGGAATATTCAAAAGAATTGATATTCACATGGTTTTTATACATTTAGACATTGGGGAACAGGAGCTTTGCTCTTGGCTCGTTTTGATTAACAGCTGAGGCTATTGTTATGTGCCGATAGTAGAGTTTAATAAGACAAGGTTGCACATCTTTTAAGGATTTATTCGAAAATTTTCAAAAAGCTAGCTGGAGGAATCATCAAATTTGTTTGCAATTCTTAATATCTGCAGTAATGAGAGAATGCAAGGGTATTATTAACGCTGGCGTAAATAAAACATCAATTCAAAATTGAAATTTAAAATTTGCTAAAACACATAAAACTGTCTAAACAAGAAAATTCTAACTTAGAGGTGAACTTAGATCTAAACTTGAGTAATTTAGCAGCTGTAAAATTTAATAATTTGTAAAATAATGAGTTAATAATAATGACTAAAAGTTAAAATTTTTCTTTAATGCATTTAAAATTTAAGGTGAAGGATTGTAGGAGTATTGTTTGTGACTATGTATAGTGATGAGGGACTGTTTTTTTTTAAAGTATTATAGTGGTTAAGGATAACATGGTGATATTTACATTTTGAATTACAAAAAAAAAAAAAAGCAAATGGAGGAGTCAATGATAGCTATTTAAAAAGGAAAATAAAAGTAAAATCATTAAAGTAAATGGTGATACATGATGGTAAAAATTAATTTAAAATAACTGAATGAACATAGAATCAAATCAAAATTGAACTGGTGGATATAATTTGTTAAAATTGGTGAAATAAATTGACACAAAAGGTAAAAGTGATTTAAGAACTGATAGACAATGGTAAAATTCAAATTTTATTGAAAACAGACAAACTGAAAGAATATGCAAAATTTAAGGACATGGATACAGTAATATCAAAAAATAAATAAATTTTGGTTGAAAATGATTGAGTACTAAAGGCAAATTGAAATAGACAATCTGAACATGTATAAATATTGTATGACAGTGTATATGTATAATATGTAAAAAGGTGAAATGTTGATAATAATATGCAATTGACGTAATGATATAATGATAATGTACTGTGAATATAATGTGTGATTAATAGATGAAGTAGGATTATTAAATGATTGGATAAATTGTGTCGACAAAAAGGATTTGAGAAATTTTTTGAAAATGAAGTAAAAAAAATTGAAAGAATTGAGGAAAATTCAAAAATTTAACTGACGAGTTAAAAAGGAAATGAGTTTGAGGATAACTTAAAATGAGTATAGATAAAATAACTTAGTAAACATATAAGATAACTCAAGACATTACAAGTAAATTAATATTCATAACTGAGTAATTTTATGAAAATTAATCATGGAATGAAGTTAACTGAATAATATTAATGATTGAATGAAAACTTAGATTTACATTGTTGATAAGTATTGAATCTAAAGCAAACTCAATGATAAACGTTTAAATATCAATAATAATGGAGTAGTTAGCCTAAATAAGGGAATGAAAACTTAACTCTAGTGTTAGAGATATGATAACGAGGAAGGAACTCAATAACACAAATGGTTAAAGTAAAAATTTTTGCGAAAATGTGAAAATTTAAAATTTGAACAAATTGAGAGGATATTGGAATAAATTGAGGAAATGAATTAAAGATGAATAAGGATACAAAAATGGATAATGAAAAAATTGAATTGAATAACGACACTTGTAAAAGAAAATTTTTTTGAAATGAATTGGAAAATTGTAATGTGGAATTTGTGAATTAGTGATGAATTTTGAATTGAATGGTAACATTAATAGAAGATGAGTATTGTATGGAAAATGATATGAATAAGATGAAATAATTGGTAATATGGAAATGGATTGTTTTACGAATATGATATTGAAATTAATGAAAATTGTACAAAAGTTGAAAAGTGAATATTAGTGATGAATTTTATATTTTGTGAATTTATGTTGTGGATAAATTGAATATGTGTATAATATATGACATTAATGCTTGTCTTACAATTGAGAGTAGATTGGACAAAAATGAAACTTGAATAATGGACGATCAGGAATTGACCATTTCTGGAATAATGATGGATGTTGTGTTCACATCAATGGGTGAGTTTTTTGTCTTCTTTTCTTTTGTGGACCAGAGGGATTATGTCGCAGTATGATAGACATACTGGACATATTTTGGGCAATTTAGAAAATATAACATTGAATTATTAAAAGTTGGAATTTAATATTGTGAATGGAATGAGCAAGCAACTGGCACAATGACATTGACCCGACCAAGGGCAACAGTTATTTCAGGGAGGTGAGAAACACACCTGAAACAACTATAAAAATGCCACTGTACATGATAAATGTGAAACAGTTTGAGTCAAAAAGAGGCATCAAGTATTCCCATGCCAGACATCAAACAAGATTAGATGTTACCCTGACAATACTCTCTGCAAAATTGAGACCAGCCAAATAGAAATACCAAGGGAATAGAAGAAACGCTCTTTCTTTTTTCATGCCGCTTTCCCACGGACGAAAGAAAAAGGGGAAAAGCATTGACGGCAGATGATACAGACTGGTACAACGCGGAGGGATACAAGAGAGAACTGGGTCAGAGTGAAGCCGAAGTACGGCTGTGTACGTCCGCAGTTTGGAAGTGTACATATAGCCGAAGCTACGAACTTTACAAAATATAGATAGATTTTAAAAGAGTTAGAATTCGAGTTATAGAGAGAGAAGGAACATTCTAATTCACCGGAGTGGGGTGAGGCATCCCATAGCCTCACCTTACAAAATAGAATTTACTTTTGTGTGATGAAGAAGCTCTTCTAAGACGAACGTCGTACATGAAGGATGTGCAAGGCAGCAATGTACAGTATTTCGAGGCTTAAGTGAGAAACTTTATATATTTAGTAACTGCGCTATGGATCGATTGGTTTAATACTATGAGCGCTTAGCAATATGAAACAGTTTTATGTGAATCCTGCAATTTTACTAAATTACCATCAAATTAAAGACTCTGATAATTAAATGCAAAAGATTCTTGGAATAACAAATAATTGGCTACAATTTGGATGATGCAATTGATTTCAATAGGGAACTCTGAAGAAGCAGTGAAGGTGCCGCTACTAAAAAAAAAAAAATAGATGTGCTGAGGTAAAGATAGTGACAACAATTTCTACAAGTAACCCTGCAGAATGAATCCATAGATACTCTGTGATCTACTATTTAGTGCGAACGAACAATAGTGCCTGAACTTAACAAAGAGAAGAAGAAGTATTGAGATATAATGCTCATATATGTCAGAAAGCATAAAACCAATGGTAATTTAATTCAGAAGACACGTAAGTGTAAAATTTATAATTTGATGATTTAAAATAAGGTGTCTATAAAAATTGTCTTGGTCCATGAAATTAAGAAGAGAAAACTCTTACCTGTTTATTGAATATATTTATATAAAGTGTGATAAAATATGATTGTCTTTTAAAATGCAAAAAAAAATGATTTAAGATAAATTTGAAATTGATAATATTAATTGTGCATTATGAAAATAGAATAACTTCATTAAAATTTAGTTGCAACATGTATTTATCTAAATGAATATTTAATCAAGAAATTAATATTTTATCTAATAATAATTTAATTGTGCTAATGTTAATAAAAGTCTTTGAATTAATTTAAGATTGTCTTAATTGATACGGCCTAACTTTAAATCTCACGAAACCAGAACTTCTGGTATGCACTCTCAGGAGTGATTTAAATTATTCGACGGTGTGGTAATAGGTATAGATTTAAGAGTAACTTTTTCAAAATTACGAGAATTAGTTTTTTTTAAACTAAAATCTCTGTTTATTTTAAGGACTTGTTTGAAAATAGTAAAATTGGATCTAACTTATATATACTTATTGCCATACTAAGATATGGGGGCTTAACTCACGTAAGAGGTCTCCCCATAATTGGCAAGACCAGATCTCATGCCCATTCTTTCTACTCTTCTTACTACTGGGTTACATGGTCTGTGTCAGGGTCGAACATTATTGAACTGTAAACATTTAGTAATACAAAATCTGAACAATAAATTATTATAAATCCTCTCTAAAAACTGATTTTATACAATTCTACAAATATTAAGTAAAATGAAAAAAAAAAAAAAAAAATACAATGTATTTTTCAATTAAAAATGCAATATATACAATCACAATATCAAACTCTTCCATATAAAAAATATTGTATTCAAAATATAAATGTTATATACAGAAATATAGTGACATTATCATACCAAAATTTACAATAAAAATTAATATTGTGCACTAGTATAAACTTTCATATACTATACTATGGGGCTCTGCCCCTGCTCATTAGGCTTTGTCAAACCCTGTAAATTACTTTGTGTGTCAGAAGACTTCATCTCTTACTCTCTGGTGCTCGATTCACAAGTTATTTTATGCTTAACTGAAGTTTAAAACTGAAAACAGTTTATTTTACCATGTTCCCCTATTACTTCTCTAAAAATATACCAAATTTCATATTTTTGTATGCTATAATTTTTTGCGATACAAGACAGAAAAACTCAAGGGACATACCGATTTTCACATCCTACCTGCTGGTGCTCGCTTCATGAGCTGTTTCAAGCCAAACTACAGTTTAAAACAACAAACAGTTTATTTCAGCGTGTTTCCATATCATATCTCTACAAAGGTACCAAATTTTATATTCCTGTATGCTATAGTGTTTGCAGTACGAGACATAAAAACTCGATGGACTTGCCGATATGCAAGAAAATTTTTCACTTCAGAAGTGCATAAAAAGTAAAATATCTCGTAAACTATATCAAAATTTTATAAAAAGGGGGCTGCATCTTGCAAAAATTCAACTATGTAGGTGCCTGCCAGCAAAAATTCATGGTCTTGCTATTGTTAGTCTGTCTAGGACGCAAACACAAAGTATTTTAACTTTGACATTAAATATTTCTTAAACTAAAATTTAAATCGAAAAACGGTTTATTTCAGCATGTTCTTCAAGCATTTCTTTACAAGTGTACCAAATCTTATATTTTTGTATGCTATTAGTTTTTGCAGTATGAAGCACAGAAACTCGAGGAATGAGAAATTTGTCAAACAATGTTTGCTACTTTTTTTTTAATGTAGAGATTTATGTATAACTTTGTTTACCGTAAGACAAGATTTGTAGTGAACAATATTTTGAAATTTGCACAAAAATGTGCCATCCTTTAGGAGCAATTCGGAAGCGAAACGCTCAGTCCTTTGAACCATGGCAATTCCAGAATGCCACAGTCCACAAAGGGTTAAGTGCCTTTGATTTTTTTTAAATGCCCGTTTTCTCATAGCAATACACCTTTTTTTTAATCCTGTTGGAAAACTCTTATCATTCATCACTAGATCAAATATACATAAAAAAAATTGGATAATGTATAATATACTTCTCTTTTATATCAAACTTTTAAAAATATTGGAAAAAATTTTTAGATACATTTCTTACTTACTCTGTGAGTTTCTTGATGATTATTACCATCAATTCGCTGGAATGTGAGAGGCTCACTAGATGAGTCACACTCTTCTAGTTGCTCCATATTGAATGGAACTCTACTGCCTACAGTTTCCTTTAAAATAAAATAAAATTACAATTCATAGCACAGTAGTGTATCTAATTCATCTTGAATTTTAATACAAGACTTAGAATGTTAATTAAAAGCAACATTCAAGTTTTAAATTTTTAAAAGCAATGTATTAACTGCAACTGCAACTGATTCCAATAGTTTTCAAAGATTTTAAGTTTGATATAAAAAAAATTGACAGTTGCTCAAGTCCAATGGAGCCAAAATGGTTTTGCATTAATAACATTTTGTAAAATAAAACTCCAATAAAGTTCAATTTTTTTTTCGAACTTTTCAGACTCATTTGTTTTAGTTACAAGCTTTCAATGTCCAACATGTTACTCGCCAACTGTTTATAACTATCTAGCACTTTTAATTTCACCCAGATTTCATCTAGATAATCCTAACATAGACTTCAAGTCAGAATATCAAAATATTTTACTAACTTTATATAAATTAAACTTATACATTATACATGATGAAATTTTAGATTCAAGTTAATCTATCAACTTACCTAGTATATAAATGCATACTTGAATATGTCACGCTAAAAAATATCGTAATCCTATTTTTCTAGCTTTATAATTTGTCAGCATAAATGGAGTAATTGTCACTACAAAATGAGTAATGTGGCAAGTTCAACTTTATTTCAATTGAAATTGCACAATTTTTATGATAGATATGAAATCTGGAACGTCATTGGTCCGAAGGTTTCTGTATAATCGACCATACTATACTTGCTTTATAGCAAATGACAAACTGAGGAAACAAGTTAATACAACAAAAATAAAAACACCATAAGAAAGTTATTATTGATGGAAATCATGTTACTCCTAACGTGTGCAGCATAATAGGAAAAATGGTCAAAATGAGTATCAGAACAACAATGAAAAATTTTTAATATGGATTTTTTTTTAAATGACTGCAAAAATACAAAAGTGTTATAATATAGACTTTAAGTACTTAGCAAAAATATAGACCTTTATAGGCTAACGTTAAAATGCATAGACTAGTGGGGAGCCAGGTGTATGGCATATTTTCTCAATATTGGGCATATGTAAAGGGGATGTTAATGTGTATAATTTGTTGCTTACACTACTATACAGGGTGTCCAGTGCCATTGGTGCCCAATGGCTATTTCCTCAACCGTTAGTCACAGAGATACACTTCCAATTGCAAAAATGTTTTAAATTTTAAAATCTATTATCTTAGAAAAGTTTAAATCAATAAATGCATTTCTGAAAGAAATATAAATTTTTATACAGTTCCCCGGTCCTACCAATTATATTTAGGAAAATCATTCTTATACAATTTTATGCAAAAAAAAAAAAAAACCATCCTTTTACGACCAAAATTGACCGACTTATATCTGTTTAAAGTTGGAGCACTTTTTGTGCTGAGAAATGGTCAATACGGTCCCTGATTGGTTGGTTGCCTGACACGGGACATTTTTATGCATGGAAAAGCGACTTAAGTCATAAAGTTTAATGCTTCATAACTCTGTGAATTTTGGTCGTAAAAGTATTTTTTTTTTATTTTGCATGAATTTGTATGAGGATGATTTTCCTAAATATAATTGGTAGGACTGGGGGACAGTATAAAAATTTATATTTCGTATTTTTTTCAGAAATGTATTTATTGATTTAAACTGTTTCTAAGATAATAGATTTTAAAATTTAAAACATTTTTGCAGTTGGAAGTATATCTCTGTCACTAACGGTTGAGGAAATGGCCATCGGGCACCGATAACACCGGACACCCTGTATATTATTATTAAAGATATGATTAATGAGGCCTTATATTAAATATTTAAAGACTTACATACATGTATGAAATATTCTCTATTTACGAGTATTTTATTGTGTATTTAATGGAAAAAAATAACTTATACACCTTTTCCCTCTCCTCGTATTTATGTAATAAAATTTATGATATAAATGCCTTTTCATAAAAATGGATAATTTCATATAATTTAAATACCATACCCTATGATGGACTTCAAGCATTAAGAAGTATTATTCTTTGTGATTTCTATGATCAATAAAGCATTTCAATATATATATATATATATATATATATATATATATATATATATATATATATATATATATATATATATATACATATATATATATATATACATATATATATATATATATATATATATATATATATATATATATTTCATAGAAAATGTCTAGCCTAAAATGTATGCTAAAAATATCTCAACATTTCAGATCATATGAAAACATTTAAAATTATTCAAATAAAATCAGTTTGAAGGTGCTTCTCCCATTCTAATGACTTTCCCCAAGAGACCTCTTTCCAATATGAGCAAAAATCAGCATTTTCTGAACTTATAATATGAGTAATGCATAAGAAATCCTTATAAAACAGCAAAATAAATATTTTACCACAGAACTTTCTTTGGTTTAACAATAAATCGGTATCACAGAATAATCCCTGTGCTTGTTATCTCACTGGGTTGGGAAGTATATTCAAAATTTAATTTAATTGTACATTTTATATTTTTCAAACCAGTTTCCAACAGTGATTAGTAGGACTAAGATTTTTATAACCCAAATAGTGCTAGAAAATGCAAAAAAAAAAAAAAAAAAAAAAAAAAGTATTTATAACCCACCACCATCATAAGAAAAATGACCTGAATAAATCCAATTTTATTTTTTATTTTTTTTTTCAAAATTAATTAAAAAAGAGACAAGGTAAATGAAACAAAATAAATCCAAAAATATAATTTAATCTGTTGCTACATTAACTGCTTTTTACTTTTCCTGCAATACGTGGTAATGTATAGGGAAAGTATTGGAATCATGGCGAAAATCGCAACTCTAGTTTTCGACGGATCTACACGTTTCAAGACCTCTAGAATACAAAAAAACTATTTTTAACGTGACATCTGTGTGTGTGTGTGTCTGTCTGTCTGTCCAGATTTTGTATCCACTCTAACTAAAAAACTAAAGGACCGAATTTCATAAACTTTGATAGGTAAGTCACTTGTGGGCGAATCTGGTGCTGATAAGTTTTGGGTACGATTCGAGATAAAAGAACCCGCCTTTTTCTGCGAAATGGCCCTCAAAAGCTTGTATCCACTCTAGCTGAAAAACTAATGGACCGAATTTCACAAAATTGTGTATGGCATATTTTCTCAATATTGGGCATATGTAAAGGGGATATGTGTAATGGGGTATGGGTAATGTGTATAATTTGTTGCTTACACTACTATACAGGGTGTCCAGTGGCATTGGTGCCCAATGGCTATTTCCTCAACCGTTCGTCACAGAGATACATTTCCAATTGCAAAAATGTTTTAAATTTTAAAATCTATTATCTTAGAAAAGTTTAAATCAATAAATGCATTTCTGAAAGAAATATAAATTTTTATACAGTTCCCCGGTCCTACCAATTATATTTAGGAAAATCATTCTTATACAATTTTATGAAAAAAAAACATCCTTTTACGACCAAAATTAACCAACTTATATCTGTTTAAAGTTGGAGCACTTTTTGTGCTGAGAAATGGTCAATACGGTCCCTGATTGGTTGGTTGCCTGAAACGGGACATTTTTATGCATGGAAAAGCGACTTAAGTCTAAAGTTTAATGCTTCATAACTCTGTGAATTTTGGTCGTAAAAGTATTTTTTTTTTATTTTGCATGAAATTGTATGAGGATGATTTTCCTAAATATAATTGGTAGGACTGGGGGACAGTATAAAAATTTATATTTCGTATTTTTTTCAGAAATGTATTTATTGATTTAAACTGTTTCTAAGATAATAGATTTTAAAATTTAAAACATTTTTGCAATTGGAAGTATATCTCTGTCACTAACGGTTGAGGAAATGGCCATTGGGCACCGATAACACTGGACACCCTGTATATTATTATTAAAGATATGATTAATGAGGCCTTATATTAAATATTTAAAGATTTACATACATGTATGAAATATTCTCTATTTACGAGTATTTTATTGTGTATTTAATGGAAAAAAATAACTTATACACCTTTTCTCTCTCCTCGTATTTATGTAATAAAATTTATGATATAAATGCCTTTTCATAAAAATGGATAATTTCATATAATTTAAATACCATACCCTATGATGGACTTCAAGCATTAAGAAATAAATATTCTTTGTGATTTCTATGATCAATAAAGCATTTCAATATATATATATATATTTCATAGAAAATGTCTAGCCTAAAATGTATGCTAAAAATATCTCACCATTTCAGATCATATGAAAACATTTAAAATTATTCAAATAAAATCAGTTTGAAGGTGCTTCTCCCATTCTAATGATTTTCCCCAAGAGACTCCCTCTTTCCAATCTGAGCAAAAATCAGCATTTTCTGAACTTATAATATGAGTAATGCACAAGAAATCCTTATAAAACAGCAAAATAAATATTTTACCACAGAACTTTCTTTGGTTTAACAATAAATCAGTATCACAGAATAATTCCTGTGCTTGTTATCTCACTGGGTTGGGAAGTATATTCAAAATTTAACTTAATTGTACATTTTATATTTTTCAAACCAGTTTCCAACAGTGATTAGTAGGACTAAGATTTTTATAACCCAAATAGTGCTAGAAAATGAAAAAAAAAAAAAAAAAAAAAATTCTTTATAACCCACCACCATCATAAGAAAAATGACCTGAATAAATCCAATTTATTTTTTTTATTTTTTTTCAAAATTAATTAAAAAAGAGACAAGGTAAATGAAACAAAATAAATCCAAAAATATAATTTAATCTGTTGCTACATTAACTGCTTTTTACTTTTCCTGCAATACGTGGTAATGTATAGGGAAAGTATTGGAATCATGACGAAAATCGCAACTCTAGTTTTCGACGGATCTACACGTTTCAAGACCTCTAGAATACAAAAAACTATTTTTAACGTGACATCTGTGTGTGTGTTTGTGTGTCTGTGCAGATTTTGTATCCACTCTAACTAAAAAACTAATGGACCGAATTTCATAAAATTTGATAGGTAAGTCACTTGTAGGCGAATCTGGTGCTGATAAGTTTTGGATACGATTCGAGATAAAAGAACCTGCCTTTTTCTGCGAAATGGCCCGCAAAAGCTTGTATCCACTCTAGCTGAAAAATTAATGGACCGAATTTCACAAAATTCAGTAGATAAGTCACTTGTGGGTCACCCTGGTGCTGATTAGATTTTGGTATGATTCGGAAAAAAATAACCTGTCTTTTTTTGCAAAATGGCCCACAAAAATCTAAAATAAAAAACTATGTATGCTCAAATACATTAAATGCTTGTTCAATATGTAAATTTTAACGAGTTAAAGAATAAGACCAACCCCATTACACTAGGACTAGCCGTTCTCGAGATATTTTAGTTTTTCCATATTTTCTTTATGCCACCTTTGAAAATAAGTCCAGTTATCCAATGAGAACAAAAATTGAATTAAAAGTGAATTAAACTTAATTAAAATAAAGAGAACGTGAATATAAGTCAGCAGAGAAAGTCATGTGCTGTCCACATCAGATTTTTAGTTTCCCTGCAATACATAGTAATTAGTGTATAGGGAAAGTATTGGAATCATGCCGAAAATCGCAACTCGATTTTTCGATGGATCTACACATTTCGAGACCTGTGGAATACGAAAAACTATTTTTAGCATGACGTCTGTGTGTGTGTCTGTCAATCTGTCTGTGCGAGCAGATTTTGTATCCACTCTAACTAAAAAACTAATGGACTGAATTTCATAAAATTTGGTAGGTAAGTCACTTTTGGGTGACTCTGGTGCTGACATAGTTTTGGGTACAATTCAAGATAAAAGAATGTGTCTTTTTTTGCGAAATGACCTGCAAAAATTACCTGTATCCACTCTAAATTAAATCTAATGGACCGAATTTCACAAAAATAGGTTGATAAGTCGTGTGTAAGTTACCCTGGTGCTGATTAGATTTTGGTATGATTTGGAAAAAAATAACCTACCTTTTTTTGCGAAACGGCCACAAAAAGTGTCAAAATCTAAACTGAAAAACTAAGTATGCTCGAATATATCCATTAAATGCTTGTTTTATACGTAATTTTTAATGATGAAAAGAATAAGACCAACCCCATTACACTAGGATTAGCCATTCTCGAGATATTTTGCTTTTTTCGTATTTTCTCTATGCCACCTTTAAAAATAAGTCCAGTTACCAAATGAGAAGAAAAATTAAATTCAAAGTGAATTAAATTTAATTAAAATAAAGAGAACATGAATATAAGTCTACAGAGAAAGTCTACAGAGAAAGTCATGTGCCGTCCACATCAGATTTTTACATTCCCAGCAATACATGGTATAAGGAAAGTATTGGAATCATACCGAAAATCACAACTCGAGTTTTCGACAGATCTACACGTTTCGAGATCTCTAGAATACGAAAAAACTATTTTTAGCATGGCATTTGTATATGTCTGTCAGTCTGTACAATGTATGTATCCACTCTAACTAAAAAACTAATGGACCAAATTTCATAAAATTTGGTCGGTAAGTCACTTGGGAGAGACCCTGGTGACTAGTTTTTGGTAGAATTCGTAAAAACAAAAACCCACCTTTTTTTGTGAAATGGACCATAAAAATTTCATGTATCCACTCTAGCTAAAATACTAATTGACCAAATTTCACAATATGGTATATAGTTACTTGTAGGATACTCTGGTGCCATACCTGCCAACCTGGGAAAATTGGAATGTGTAAAATTTTGCGAGAATGACATTTATAATGATTTTTTTTAAACTACACGTACAAACGACATTTCTAATGAATTTAACAATGTACAAGTACCTGCATTAAAAAAAATACTGCATTGAATATCAGGCATAGTACTGGTAGAATAGGAAAATTCAAGCACCAATTTTATAAAATTTCAGGACAATAAATTATAAAACAAAAAATATATAAAGGTTTTATCCAGTGAAAATTACTTTATAATGAAAACAAATATTTATGTTTCGTAAAACACCGGTTTTCACTAAAGAGAGTAACAAATATTGATATTTAATAAAACAAAAACAAAATATAGCACTGCCATATTCCTGCCAAAATGGTTTCCTTTTTATTTGCCTAAAACATTGCTTTAATACCACTTTTTGGAAAATATCCCTTCACAGAGTTCATACCCATTTTTCAAAATAGAAAAACTTGTATTATACAAAATAATTAAGAAATTACCCATAATAATTAATTAGAATATGAAAATAAGCTAGTTTAGTCGATCTAATATGCAACATTTAAATGATGGAGATGGATGGGAAAAGATACTAGCATACTCTCGGCAATTCAAGTGAAGTAACTGAATTGCGTAATCGAACTGTTTATGCGAAAATAATTAAGAAATTAACCGTAATAATTAATTAGACTATGAAAATATGCTAGTTTAGTCAATCAAAAATGCAATATTTAGAAGATTGAGATGGATGGAAAAAGATACTATTGTACTCGGCGATTCATGAGAACAAACTGAATTGCGCAATCACAGTGTTTATGTGAAATTAATGAACAAAATAACATTTTAGCAATTTATACTGAATTAGACAACCTTTGAAGAAGTATATTTATTACTTACATAAAATAAAGGATCGAGAACTTAATTTACATTACACGCGGCCGTAAATCTGTTAATTTGATTGGCATTACTATGCATTCTATTATGGATTTGCTACGATCCCGGGAATGGTATATATCAGTGCTAAAAAAGTGGAAAATCAGTGTTTCCGAGGAATTATACCATGTCTAGTTAATTATAAATTTCAAACAAAAAAAGCTGGCAAATTTTGCCAGAGATTGATTTCCTAGTAATGTTAAAAAATTCAAATAAATGTGGAAATGCGTAAAATATAGAAATATATGCGTAAAAGCGTAAAGAGCAGTTAAAATGCGTAAATTTTACGCATAATGCGTAAAAGTTGGCAGGTATGGTTTCTGACGGATCTCGTTTTGAGACCTCTAGAACATGAAAAAAACATTTTTAGCATGACGTCTGTCTGTGCAATGTATGTATCCACTCTAACTAAAAAACTAATGGTTCGAATTTCATAAAATTTGGTAGGTAAGTCACTTGTGTGTGATCCTGGTGCTGATTAGTTTTTAGTACGATTTAAGATGAAAGAACCCACCTTTTTTGCGAAATGGTCCGAAAAAATTGCCTGTATCCACTCTAGCTGAAAAACTAATGGACCGAATTTCACAAAATTTGGTAGATAAGTCACTTGTGGGTTACCCTGGTGCTGATTAGATTTTGGTACGATTCGGAAAAAAATAGCCTGCCTTTTTTTGCGAAAAGGCCCGCAAAAATCATCAAAATCTAAAATAAAAACCTATGTGTGCTCAAATATATTCATTAAATGCTTGTTTTATACGTAATTTTTAACGAAGAAAAAAAGACCAACCCCATTACACTAGGGCTAGCCGTTCTCGAGATATTTTAGTTTTTTCGTATTTCATCTGCGTCACCTTTGAAAACAAGCCCAGTTACCAAATGCGAATGAAAATTGAATTACATGTGAATTAAATTTCATTAAAATAAAGGGAACGTGGATCTAAGTCTGCAGGGAAAATGGTGCTGCTCACCTCAAATTTTTTTTATTGTAATTTGCTTTTTTTTTTGTTGCACAGCCTTACTATTTCTTTCACCCACTTTTCTCAGGAAAAAATGGGGTTTCAGAGAAAATCAAGCAAAAATGCGCTTTTTATTAAAAATACCAAAATATGCAAAAAATCTGATGTGAGCAGCACATGGCTTTCCCTACCTAATGCAAGTACTTTACTTCTTTCAATACGAAATAATGATGGACAAAATCCACGGCACAACGTTTTTAATATTAAAATGCATACCAACATTTGGCACTTTTCTGGATGACAAAATGCAAAACTATTTTGATGTACCAATTTAACTTATGTTTCATGCAAAGATAACTTCCCAATTGGAAATATTGCCAACATCTGCTGAGAAATATACTCCATTATATTAAAATATTTTAATTATTAATTCAACAAATTGGCATAATTTTCATAACTTTAGCATTATTTTTGCAAATTTGGCAACATTTTTGTCACTTTAGCACCAAGTTAGCAATACTTCACCAAGAGTTGTATATTTGATGATACTTAACACTGTTTATTTTTATGTAATTTTTAAAATACATTTATATAAAATGTGTGCAATAGCTCGAGAACATCAAGCTAGTGTTTTAAAGTTTGTGTCCTTCATTTTAGACTAAAAAATTATATATAAAATTATTATTTTTAAACAATATTGCATGTCCTGAATTTTGATGATTTTTCAAAAATTGATTTGAAAATATGGGTCTTCTGACCATTTGATCACATTTAAAATCAATAGGGTCAATATTCATTGATCGTAATAATCATACCAAATTACATTCGAAATGCTCTATTCGTTCGTGAGGTATCAAACACACAGACATCGCTTCAAAAACATTTGATTGAGTTCAGAGATGCTTGAAACAAGCAATTCCATCGAAAACTCAAAATCAAATTTTTGACACCATCACATTACTTTCCCTATATATTATACTAAGTAACTAACAGAAACCAGGGCTTTGAATGGACTCGCACGAATGAAGTATGTGAGCTGTGAAAGATTTCAAATTAAAACATAATTTGATAATAATTTTGAAATGAGAGGTATAAAAAATTAATTTCAATATTTGAGAATCCTAATACAAAAAAAAATGTATTTCTATAGATTTATGTTTTGTTATTGTATGTATTATGGATGTAATGGGTAAATAAGTTCATGGTATTGTATTATGTTTAGTCACGTTTTTCTAGTATCCATGTAAAAAAATGGGTTAGTGAAGTTTATTGTTACTCTTTTATTTAGGCTTGTTTCTTTGAGTCAAATCTTGAAATTAATTTTTGGCCTATTTCTACTGAGCCGATTTTCTTGAAATTTTACACACATACATATTTGTGATGACAATACAACATTTCTTCAAATTTGAGTTGATTCCCTCCCTGGATTCTGGTCCCATGCCCAGGAATCATGTGAAGAATGGCCCGTAAAAATCCCATTGTTGAATGATAGTTTTAAAATTTTTTCTCTTTTTTATATACAGGGTGTCCCAAAAAGATTGAAACATGCTTTAATTCTTTACCTGTTGAGATAAGTAGGCAATGCAAATTGCAAAAATATTGAAAGTAAGATAGAAAATAAGACTACGTTAATGAAATAGTCCTCCTATTAATTTTCAAAAAGTTACACTTTTTGAATTTCTATACAAGCCCTTTAGACAAATTGGGTCAATCAGAAAAATTTTATTTTTACTGCAACAAGATCCTTAAAAAAACCACATATCTGTATCTTTCAAATTGAGCAAGTTATATTTAATTGAAAATTGAACACTGTGAATGGGGACCATATATCAAATTAGAAATGTAAATTTGTGACATATCACAAAAAATATAAAACTGGATGACAATACATAAGAAACATTTTTGCGAATTCTGCGTAGGCTCACGATGCAATCACGGATTCTTAAGTACTTTTCAATAACTAAGTACTTTTTCAATAATTAAGTACATTTAAGTTCTTTTTACTTTTTTTTATCTAAACAATTTCTATCGTCAATTTGTTTATGATCCCTATTTTCACTGATGAAACAGCCTTTCACATGGTACGGAAAAGTGGCATAAGTCAGATTTTTTCCTTTATCATAATTCAGTTGATTTTAAAGATACAAATATGTGGGTTTTTTTAATGCTCTTATTGCACTACAAATAAAAATTTTCTGATTGACCAAATTTGTCTAAGGGGGTCGTATAAAAATTTAAAAAGTGTAACTTTTTGAAAATTAATGGGAGGATTATTTCATTAATGTAGTCTTATTTCCTACCTTACTTTCAACATTTTTGCAATCTACATTGCCCACTTAACAGGTAAAGAATTAAAGTGTGTTTCAATCTTTTTGGGACACCCTGTATATATATATATGCATATTGAACTCCTTTTAACTATCTTATAACAATGGGATTATGTATAATGAAGGAGATTTTTTGCGAGCTATTTCACAAAAAAATGCCAGTTCTATTTTTGGAGAATCTGCCAAATTTTAATAGATTAAAATGTTCTACTGGACTAAGCTGTGTACCAAATTTCAAATCTTTAGGACGCAAGAAAGTATATTAAAAATGCCATTAAAGAAGGTAAAACAGATATCCAGACAGATAACCATTGGTCATGATGAATTCAATAAAATATTTTACAAAGGTTTGACTGGATATCTATTGAAAAATTGATTACAAAATCGCAAAAGACTAAAAAGTATAAAATAAAATATTGTAAAAAAACTTTTAAGTTACACAGTTTTAGTAAAATGCACTAACAAGCAAAATATTATTTTTATCTATCACAACATTCTTGGTCATATGCGACTAAAAATAGAACCATGGGGTGCCTATAAAAGAATTGTATTTGAATATTAACATAATTTTAAGGAACAATAGACGTGATAACATAGAAATGATATATATAAGAATGACGGATTGTTAAATCAAAAGGGTCAAAGAAATATTTAAATGAATTGAATGTAATCATTCCATATGTAATATTCTATTGTTCTGTTAATGTCAAAATACAATTCTATTATGGGAACCCCATGGTTTTATTTTTAGTTGCATATGACCAAGAATGTTATGATAGCTAAAAAAAAATTTTTTTCTTTTGCTTATTAGTGCATTTTTCTAAAACAGTGTAACTTAAAAAGTTTTATTTTACAATATCTTTTTAACTTTTGTATAACAATGATTATTCATATCCGAAGTGCCCCTAGGCCTATATTTTATTTTTACATGCTATTTGTAGGAAACATAGTGAGCAGGCAGAGTTTTAAAATGGGCATTTCAACCCATTACAGTTTATTTTAATAATTAAAATTGTGATTCTGCAACCTGATAACAATTATACGTATGTATGTAAAATTTCATTTTATTTTAGTTTTCGAGTAAAAGGGATAACAAAATTCAGGCAAATGTTGATTTCTCTTCATTAGAAATGGAGAATGGTCTTCACCTTGCTTGTCCATAATAAGGACTCAAAATCAACAAAAAATGTCTCAATTTGACTAAGAAACCTAAAAAATGCTACATCGCATAAAAATCATGAAAAAAGGCTTTAACAAAAGTACATAAATCAGCTTAGTTTTTTATGAAAAATATATCTGAAAAACATTTCAGCATTGCCAAAAAATATATGCAAAATCATAATAATCCTAACCGAAGTGTTACAAATGTTGAAATAATTACTTGAGTATCAGATGTAAGATGAGCCAGTTGTGCATGGATTTCGTCTACAAGCGCATGGTCCATCAATTCTTCTCCTTGTTTATCTCCTTTCACAAGTTCTTGCCACATTAAGCCAACTTCTGCTTTTGATAGTATAACCCCTAACCTTAAAATTAAATGTTATTAACTTTTAATTAACTTTATTAACATTTTTAAAGATCAAAATGTAAAATCTATATCAGAAACATGTAGATCTATAGGTATTGTCCATATCAATTCAGGCCAAGGGAGTTACCTTCATAGTCTCAGATGTTTTTGAATTTAACATATGCTAAAATTCAGGAAAAAGTAAGAAACCCATATTTTTCTGTTTTGTTGAAAAAAATTCCTGGTCTGAGATACAAGCCCCCAAAGATGGTGCCATTTCTCATTTGTGATATTCGGCAAAATTTTAAAACGCTCTTATCTATGGAACGGTTCAAGATATTTTGCTGCGGTTTTTTTAATTTGAAATATAATATTTTTTTGATTAAAATGATATCTCCCATTTGGAAATATGTGTCCAAGTTCTCTTGCTGTAGCCTTCTGAAATTTTTTTGAAATATCAAAAATAATTTTTTTTTTTTCAAAAGTGCCAATCCCAAAAATTTTGATTTTTTGACTGTTGATCAGTACCATAGTGTACTACATTCCCTGAAAAGGAGAACTTCCACTTTTAAGTTTAACAAGTTTTATAAACAATATTCATGTTTTAGCTTCCGTGGCTAATTTCTTTATGCATTTTTTTTTAAACTTTTTTTTCTCAAAAGCACCTTTCTGAAAAGGAGAACACACCACTTAGGTTCTGGAATTTTTCATAATTTTGTTTTTTAAGAAATCCATTTTCGGACCAATGTGCTCAATGTGATGGAATAAAAATGATAAATTAAACAAAGTTGGAACTAGTGAAATGTTTTTATTCTTCTGGATTTTTTTTTATATAGAACCTTCCAAATCATTAAAGGTCTTCTGGAACAATGTGGAAGCTTCCAGATAATCCCAGAATGTAACAGAACCTTCTAGAACAATCTGGAACTACCCAAATAATTCCAGAATGTAACAGAACCTTCTAGAACAAGCTGGAAGCTTCCAGATAATTCCAGAATGTAACAGAACAATCTGGAACCATCTAGATAATTCCACCAACATCTGAAGAAATTGCAACAACAACACATTACAGAAGTGAAGGGACATGTAGAGGCTGAACAACTATGTTTAGTGCTTCACTGTGATTTTGCTGAGAACCGATTTGTGATTCTGTCACAAGAAGTACAAGGGTATCACTGGAGTAATAACCAAGTTTCAATTTTTACAGAAGTCACATATTCTCAAACAAGACCACAAGTGTTGCAGTTATAAGTGATGACAGAGGACATGACTCAGCATGTGTAATACTGGCAATACAGAAAATTCAACAACAGCTGCAATCACAGCCAGAAAATATCATTATTTCTGATGGTGCCCCTAGTCACTTCAAAAATTGTTACCAACTGTTTGAAGTGACTAAGTTGCTTGTATCAATGGAGTGGGTATACAGCATTACTGGTCATGGGAAGGGGCCTTGCGATAGTGTAGGAGGCCTGCTGAAGCACAAAGCTACAAAACATAATCTTTCCAGTCCAAGTACAGCTGCAATTCAGAATGCCGAGGATTTTACAAGAGTGGTGAAGTCATATACATCAACAGCCCTCATCCTGTTACCCGAAGAGGAAGTTGAAGAATTCCGCCTGCAGAAAAAAGAAGAATGGTCAAACCAAACTACCCGTGAAAGGAATTCAGAAGACACATGTATGGACTCACAGTGATGGGTGAACCTATATTGCATGAACTTTAAAGAGCAAGAAACCCCTGTGAAAGGAATTCAGAAGACACATGTGTGGACTCATAGTGATGGGCGAATGTATATTGCACGAACTTTAAAGAGCAAGAAAGAAGAAATTTCATTTGTCCAACCAAGATCTCAGAAATGACAGGAGAATATTCAGATTCACAACCTACAAAGAGGGATGTTTGTGGGATGTGTGTATAACTGTGACGGGTGGATTGCAGAGGTTATGACAGCAACACCACCAAGGTCAAGCTGCAAAACAGCAACACCACCACCAGTGCTCACTTCCAATTCACGATGTTTTAAAGAATGTGGGGGCCCCTGTTCCTATTGGTTCAACAGAAAGGCATCACTCAATATTAAAGGAAGATACTAATGCAGTTGAACAAATTTTTAGTTCATTGAATTGCTAATTTCAGTTCTAAGCAGAGTGCACAGAAGCGGTATAGTACTGTAGAACCTGTAATATGTTTTGGAACTTGCACATATATTTTGGAAGCTTTAATATGGTTTGAAAGCTGTGTCTGTTACTTATCTTTATTAAGAATTAAAATTCCATGTCTAATAAGACTAGATTTTGATTTCATGAGACCAATATGTGACGAGTATGTGGTAATGGAAACTGGTTTCATGTATCGCAAAATTTTCAATTGTTTATAAAACCTGTTAAACTCAAAAGTGGAAGTTCTCCTCTTCAGGGAATGTAGTACTCTATGGTACTGATCAACAGTCAGAAAATCAAAATTTTTGGGATTGGCATTTTTGAAAAAAAAATTATTTTTGATTTTTCAAAAAAAATTCAGAAGGCTACAACAAGAGAACTTGGACACATATTTCCAAACAAAAGATATCATTTTAATCAGAAAAATATTATCTCTCAAATAAAAGAAACCATAACAAAATAGCTTGAACCATTCCAGAGATAAAGCATTTTAAAATTTTGCCGAAAATCACAAGTGAGAAATAGTGCCCGAGGTGCCATCTTTGGCGGCTTGTATCTCGAACCAGGAATTTTTTTTGGAAAAAACAAAAAAATACGGGTTTCTTACTTTTTCCCGAATTTTAACATATGTTAAATTCAAAAACATCTGAGACTATGAAGGTAAGATTTTTTCTTTGCCTGCCTGAATTGATATGGACTTAGCCTATAATAAATTATTTAATCCTTGATTTTATAAAACGTGCAAGGTTTTTTCAATCTATATAACTTTAATTTACTGTGGTTTTGATTTATTTAATATAATTGCTGGAAACTTCCAATTTGTTAAATTAAAATCTGACCCATGGTTGTCACATGTGACTTTTTTTATTCAAGGTAATTATTTTAAGCTAAAAAGAACAATAAAAATGCAACTGTAACGAGTGAGCTGCTAGCGCAGCGACACCTAGGAAAAATAAAATAAAGAAAAAGAGGGAGAGAGAGACGGAGGATTCACGACATCGCCTGAAGCCCACCAATTTTGTTGTGTGAAACTTATTAACTTTGTAATGTTTGTGTTGTATCTGTGAATAGTTTAATACTGTCATTAAACTTCAAAATGTGTACAAGTTTATCCGTGTCAATCCTGTACAACTAGCGGATATAATTTGGCGCCCAACGTGGGGCCGGTGTTTGTGTGTTCTCAAAACGACGGACAAAAAGAACTCTTGGGATAACCCCATCCTGATGTGTTCGTGTGAATGCGGTGTTGGAATATCCCTTCCATGCCAAGGATGTTAACAGATAAGTGTTCAACCTGTTTAAACTATTTTAAGTAGTTGTACTTCTGTTTTCGCCTATATATTTCGCAGTAGTGAAACCTATCGTACAAAAACATTCTTTTGTAAAACGAAGTGCTTGCCGCTCTCGTCTGAGCGTCGCTTTAATTTTCATTTGATCGGCGCGCGACGGAATGTCTGCGATCGGTCTAGTGGATTAACGAATGTGCTGCAACTGTTTTCTTTATCTTTCTCGCTTTTGATCAGAATTATTTATTACGTTTTAAAGAGAAAAAAAGACTGTTCTGTGTTAAATTGAAGAATTTAGAGAGTTTACGATAGAAATGGCTTATCTTGGTAAGGGACGTAAAGAAGATCTATGATTACTTGTTCAAGAGTTGGGATTAGATGGAGCAGACACTCTTAAGGTGGTGGAGTTAAAAAATTTGATCACGAGTTCTGAAGGCTATAGTGAAGAGTTGACAAAATATATGTTGGACAATATTATTGAAAATCGAATAGCAAGGGAACAGGAAGTCAAATTGGAAAAGGAAAGAATGTTTGAAGTTGCAACTTGAATCTCAGAGGGTCTCGCAATCCGTAACCGCAAACCCGGTTTTGGAGACGGAGCAACCCAAGTGGGATGTGAGGAGAATTCTCTCTAAATACGACTCTAAAGACGATGATATGGCATTATTTCTTAATTTATTTGAACGACAACTTAAGTTCTTAAAGATTCCAAAAGCGACATGGGTCCCATATTTAATTGGATCTTTACCATCTGAGATCGGACAACTTATTGCTAGAGAACCAGAGGAGGAATGTTAGGATTACAATAAAGTGAAGGCAATGCTGTTGAAAAGATATAAGCTTACTGCCGATAAATACAGACCATTGTTTTCCCTGCATCGTAAGAGCCAAAACAGTATTTGGCGTGATTTTTGTTTTGAATTGACCAGTTATCTTGACGGCTGGCTTACTGAACTGAATGTCAAGACATTTGAACAATTAAAGGAACTCGTCCTGGCTGACCAAATGAAGAAACGAGTACCTCAGGAAACCAAAGACCATTTCCTTGATATTTGGCCAGAGCTAACCAAGCCGTTAGACTTGGTGGAAAGGTTGGATACGTATGACTGTTTAAGGACTAATCAGAAGAAAAGTACGATTCCGCCGTTTCCGAGGAGGACTAACATGGTCAGAGATGAGGTTACGAAACCTGTTATGCCCAAGAGGTGCTCTCAGGAAGGCAGAACCAATCGAACAGATGCTGGGTCCAACCAGGAACGACCAACGTTAATCTGTTATGGCTGTGGTAAAGTCGGATTTATAAAATCAAAATGCCCAACTTGTAACCCTCGGGCAGCAGCTCGTTTTGAAAAGATCCAAATCCATAGTCCAGGGGTGGGGTACTGGAGCGGGCTGCAGTCGTGAATGTCACAATAAATGGTATACCAGGTACAGCGTGCGCGGATAGCGGAGCGACACACTCTATTGCGGGTGAGACCCTGTACCATTTGCTGAAAGATGAAGGAGTTGAGTTTGAGAAAACATTTATTACGATGATGCTTGCTGATGGTAACCAAACTGAGAGGGGCGCTTTTACCATGTGTGTGACGGTATGTCTGGAGGGACGTTCCTTCCCAGTAACTCTTTTCGTGCTACCAGAAGCCAAAGGAAATCATACTCTATTGGGAGCAGATTTTCTGAAGAAATCCGGAGTCATGTTGAATCTTCAAAACCATACCTGGTTCTACAGTGATAACCCAAATGAATACTTTCCATTCGTTGAAAACCCTACTGTCCAGTCCTGTGACATTAAGGAAGGTACGATAGCAGCGAATTCTTGTTTACTCCGACCCAACGAAGGTGAATATCTAACGGAGGACCAACGCTGAAGACTCAATGCGTTGCTTACCTAGTGTGAAGATACCTTTAGTACGGGGGAAGAGCCAACGCCGTATATGGAACATCGGATCGACACAGGTGATTTTTCCCCAGTTGCCATCAGTCCCTATAAGTTCTCTCCTGCTAGAAAGGAAATTCTAAAAGAACAGATCGACACCCTTCTCAAATTGGGCGTAATCGAAGAATGTGACTCTCTGGATGCTGCCCCGGTGGTGTTAATACCAAAACAGAATGGGGATTCCCGCCCTGCATGTACTACATACGAGAGGCCTACCTGCGACATCTGTACTGTCACCATAAACTTACCGACCAGAAAAGCGAATGATATTCGGGATGAGCAGTTGAGAGATGATGACTTAAAGAAAATTATTGACTGTTTTGAGGGTGACCACAGAACTGAAAAATTCACAAATTGGACCAGCCGTGGTTATCTTATGTCCCAAGGAATCCTGTATCGTTACTCCCCGGTTACTGAATCCGAAGAAGCCCAGTTAGTGGTTTCGATCCAAGAGCGCAAAAGAGTCTTGCAGGAGTACCACGATACTCCGACCAGCGGACATTATGGTGCTGAGGGTACTTACTACAGGATTGCCTCTCGCTATGACTTTCCTGGAATGAGAAAATACATTGCGGACTACGTGAAGAACTGTGTTGATTGTAATAGATATAAGCCCAGTAACCAAAAACCTGCTGGACTTTTAAGGACACCCGTGTACTCCCAACGTTTCGAAACGTTTGCGATAGACCTCTTCGGCCCCCTGCCGAAAACACCAGATGGGAAGAAATGGATTTTCATAGTGGAAGACACTTCTACCAAGTGGGTGGAGCTTTTTTCCCTCCAACACACCACTGCAAAAGAATGTGCGGTAATTCTACTGGAGGAGGTGTTTTTGAGATATGGATTGCCTCGCCGGCTTATCACCGACAACGGCACCCAATTTGTTAGCGCTGTCCTTCAGCAAGTGTGCAACGTGCTCGGAGTCAAACAAGTACTGACTCCTGTCTATTGGCCTCAGGCGAATCCTGTGGAATGGAAAAATAGAGATCTAAAACCAAGACTGGCCATCCTCGTGGGAAACGATCACACCTTGTGGTCCGAAAAACTTCCAGCTATACGTTTTGCCCTCAACACCGCAAGATGTGACACTACTGCTCATACTGTAGCCTTCTTACAGTTCGGAAGAGAACTTAGGACTCTGGACAACGTCCAGCATGACATAGAACCGTGATCCTTAATGACAACTTCGTTGCCGAAATTACGCCATATCTGCGAAGATTTGCAGATATGAGCGCCGAGATAAAGGATTTGGTAGAACAGAAACAGGATCGGAGGAAGAAATATGCTGATAAAGGTAAAAGAGGAGCTCCGTTGTATGCGCCTGGAGACGAAGTGTGGGTAACCACCCACCCGATAGCAATAAAGCCAGCCAGAAAACCACGAAGTTTGCACCTCGGCGAGACAGGCCCTTTGTCATACTAACTCAGCGTTCTCCAACGAGTTATGAAGTGGCTGATCCAAGTTCCCCAGATATACCAGTTGGGACTTACCACACCTCTGCCCTTGCTCCTTGCCTCTCGACACTGTAGCCACGCCATCACCCCCTTGCGTAAGAGGGGCCGACCCCGAAAGACTAAAATATACCAGAACAGCCCTAGTTCCCTATCTACCACTTCTGGCTACTCATCGAGTCGACTTCGTGGCCAGGGGGGGAGACTGTAACGAGTGAGCTGCCAGCGCAGCGACACCTAGGAAAAATAAAATAAAGAAAAAGAGGGAGAGAGAGACGGAGGATTCACGACATCGGCTGAAGGCTGAAGCCCACCAGTTTTGTTGTGTGATAACTTATTAACTTTGTAATGTTTGTGTTGTATCTGTGAATAGTTTAATACTGTCATTAAACTTCAAAATGTGTACAAGTGTATCCGTGTCAATCCTGTGCAACTAGCGGATATACAACTAATTTTACAAAAGAGGTTATTTTTTTATTTATTTTGGTAGCTATTCTTAAGGAAAGTTCAGAAAAAAACTGTATTTAATTTCCCAGTTTGAGTTAAAAGCTTGTTCAGCCAATAGAATCAATGTCTGCTACATGGCATTATAAGTTTAGAGTATAGTTGTAAGCAAGGTTCTTATATAAGATCATTGGTCATGCCAGCCAATCAAAAGACATATCACATGCAACATCATCCAGAAGAAACAGAGTTTACTCCTCCATGGCAAAGAAAGCAGTTCTATAATGCATTGAGATAACTTTAAAGGAAGTCTAATTGTTGACTACCTATTATATATTTCACTTAGGTGCATAGTGCAAAAAAAAGGACCTAATTATTTGCCAAATGTAATGATTGTACGACAAACACAACTAAATGCTATAGAATATTAAAGTTTGGATAAGTTGAATGGAGACTAACACTCCAGAGGTTGCGTAGTAAGTTACTAACAGATACTTAGCAATAAAAGAAAAACACTAGAGCAGAGATGCTCTGTGCTAGTTTTTACAAAAAATGCTGAAATTCAGAATTTTTTATGAAAAGTGCTAAAATTGGCAATTGAAAAATACACAGTATAGTAGTATAAAGCAATATTTCCCAACTTGAGATACAAGTAAACTATTTCAGTAATTGAGGACATTAGCAAATTGATGATTTTTTTTCATCAATATTTTATTCTTTAATATTTCAGACTAAACAAATTAAAAATTGTATTTCAAACCAAATCCATATTCTAAACATAAAGTCAAATAGTTACAAATGATTCAGTCTTTTGCGACCTATTCTGGTTTAAAGTATCTTATTCCATGAAATTTTGCCAAATGTGGAAAAATATGGGTCTCTTCGACGCTTTTTAAACAGGCTCTATTTCAGCAATATTTGGGTACTTACAGATCCCAACAAAAAGCACTTATTACACTTCAAAAAATAATAATATTGCTCTCAACATTTTCTGGGGTCATTTGTAATAATGTATTTTTCTTTTCAGACACTTCATTAGTTCTTTGTATATACACTGCTGGTCAATTGCTAATTGTGGATGACACTATCACTCATAGCAACCACAAAATGAAAGGAAGCAAAATGTGGAAAATTAGAATAAGTGCAGGATACAGTGAAAAGAGGTGTATGTATGCAAATTTTTCATTTCCACGCCTGTTCATCACCTGATAGCGCTGATAAGAGATTTAAAAAATTTGACGCATGTGGACAGTTGTTCCAAGTGAAAGATTTAATTCACAAACTTGAAATTTTTGGTATGTCTTCCCGATATCACTTAGATGATTATACGCGTGGCTGTATTATTGGAAAGAATGAAGAAGGGCGAAAAATAACAGATGTTGCCAGGGAGTTAAACATCGCTCACAGCATTTTTTCACGGCTGTGGCAAGCAATTAAAACAACTGGAAAGTGTAACAAGCATCACGGGGGAGGTCATGTTAGAAGTACAATGCCTGCAGGAAACAGGTACATTGTTATATCGGCAAAATGGGACCGGCACACCACAGCTCAGCAGGTGGCAAATCAGTTTCTTGCTACCACAGGACAGCTTCTACACCAGTGGAAGCACTTTTGCTGAATACTCTTTCCGAAGTATTTCCTGTTTTCGTATTCTGTATAGTTAGTACCCTTTTGAACTAGTTTTGGATGGCTATGTTTGAGATGATTGGGCTTTTCACTTTGTGATTCGGCTTTTCACTTAAGAGGCTGCTCCTTAGTTACCTTAGGAATTTTAAATGCAGTAATATGTGGTGAAAATAGCTGTTTCACATTCAAACTTTTTGCAGATTCTTCTTTGAAATAAAATAAAACTCCATCCCATTGGTCACGAAGATGCCCAAGACACTTGCCCAAAGAAAGCCAGTGTGTCACACAGTGCTTGAGAATTTTTTTAGACTCAGCATTGTGCAAATCTTGAAAAACCTTTAAGCATTGTTTATGCTTTGAACTTTTCTTCAAGTAATAGAATATATCTACTAGAAGTTCATCAAAAGAAATTGGCATAGCTGCTGATCCCTTTTCAGCAGCTAAGTTTAATAGGTGGCACATGCAGCCCCAAACTATCAAATTTGGCTGTTTTTCTTTCAAAAATGACCCAACACCTTTCTTTTTACCAATCATCACATTTGCATTATCACAGGCAGGGCCCTCGCTAAGACTTATCATTGGGGGGGGGGGGGAGAGCCGATAAAATTGCCAAGTCAAGTAATGATTTTTACCAACTTAAGTAAAGTCTAGGGAGGTTTTTTTTTTTTTTTTTTGCACCGATAACACATTTTATATCGATATTTCATTCATCGATATATCAGTATGATTAATGTATCCATAATGTCTCTCAATACTCAAATATCTTAAAGGGTTTTTTTTTGCATAATTCTGTATCATGAAATTGCCAAAAGAGAAAAAAAATTACTGTAACCCTAATTTGATCCTCAGATTTGACAGATAATCAGAAAAACTATTTGATCAAATTAGGGCCTTATCAACCAATTTTGGCATCCTTTCCAAGTGATGGTAAAGACAGATTCAATCCCCATTGGTATAAAGAATTTCAGTACTTAGAATACAGTACAATTAAAGATTGTGCATACTGCTTTGTGTGCTTTCTGTTTCCTCATGGAGTAGGTCAAGAGAAGAGTGAAGATGCATGGTCGAAGATTGGAGTGAGAAATTGGGGGCAAATGAGAAGCAAAAGCTGGGAAAGTTACAAACTCACTTTTCATCTATTGCACAAAGATCAGCACTCCACAACTATTGTAACTTTTTAATAAAGGAGCGGCACATTGATGTACTTCTTGATCAAACCAAGAGATTAGCTCTGATAGAAAATGAAAGAGTACAGTTTCAAAACAGACAAGTAGTGAGAATCTTGCTCGACACATGCAGGACCCTAGGACGTCAAGGGATAGCATTTCAAGGATCAGGATCAAATGATGGTAATTTTGTACAAATAATATCGCTGATCTCAAGATATAACCACATCTTGAAAACGTGGTTTGATGAAAGAGAATTATGGCGGTACCACGTGAGTTACATGAGTCCTGAGTTACAAAATGAGCTCGTTGCTGAAGAAATAGAAAAAAAAATTGTTAAGGAGATTAAGAGCTGTGATTTTTTCTCAGTGATGGCTGATACCACACCTGACAGTTCACAAAAGGATATGCTTTCGATTGTTGTCCGTACTGTCGATGAAAACTGCAAACCAAGAGAACGCTTGCTAGACGTTTCTGAATGTGCTGAAAAACAGGTATTGGAATGACAAAGTAAATTTATGAGACTTTAAGAAAGAAAGAAATTGACACACCCTCATTGGCTTTTCAGTCGTAGGATTTTGCAAGTTCAATGTCAGGACAGTTTAATGGAGCACAAAAGAAACTCTCAGAAATCATAGGGCATAATATACCATACATTCCATGCCAAGATCACAGACGTAGAACACAGCTGCAGTATCAGCATTATTATTAGAGACTTATTCGACGCACTTGAAGCATTGTATGTTTTCTTCAATTCAAGTACTAACCGTTTCCGACAGTTGAGGAATAAGATCAAAGAAGTGAAGTATGCCCTTCTTTTGAGAAATATGTCTAGTACTAGGTGGACAGCCAGAGCAGAGACTAGAAAAGCTGTAAACACATCATTTGCACCTATCCTATCTGTATTAGAAGAAATTTCCACACAACAGGAATTAGATTGTGCTACAAAAGCAAAAGCGCATGGGTTATGCAAAAAGATGAAATCATTTGATTTCATTGTTATCTTGTTTTTTATGAAAAACATTATGTATAAAATGAAGAATTTGACAGAAACTTTGAAAAGCCCTGATCTGAATTTGATTGATTGTATTACAGTTGAACAGTCGAAAACACCGTAATAATTTTGGAGAAGATTAATATTAACACCACAGAAATGGACAACTTGATCACAAGTGCGGAAACATGTGTTGGAAACATTAAAGTTGATCCTGTACATGACTTTCAACTGCACCATAGAAGACGAATGAGGCCGAGAAGGATTGAAGAGTATGCTGAAAATGAAGTAAACATAGACCTAAAACAATGCTATAGAAAAGAGTTCAAGGCTGTCCTTGATACACTATGAAGAGACCTTAAAGACAACGTGGTTGCTATGAAGACAACTATTTCTCCACTATATTCAATTTTCAACTTTCTCTTGAACAAGGATAATCTGACAATCGAAGCAATTGAAGAGGCTGTTACGATGTTCCCTCCAGCTACTAGGTCTCATATGCAGGCTCTACAAAGTGAGTTAGAAGTCTTCGTTAACATATGCAAGGAGGAACATACATATACTATCAATGGAAACATTGAAGAACGTAATGGTTCAATGCAAAAATGCTTTAAAGCTGGCTTTCAAAATGCGCCAATTGACTTTAACAGCCGGTTATGGAGTCAGTACAAATGAAAGAGCCTTCATTTAGCTAAATATTGTGAAATATTCCTTGAGAACAACAATGACAAACATGAAGCTTAACAGCTTCATGCTTTTGAAGTGCGAAGCAGACTTTGGAAACGAAATCAACTTGGAAGATGCTGTAGAAAGGTGGTCTTGCCTGAAGCAAAGACGAATACGTGTCTATGTAAAATAAGTTAAACACAATAAAGCCTTTTTTTATCCATATTCCATTTATAT
This sequence comes from Amaurobius ferox, assembly GCA_951213105.1. Classification (NCBI taxonomy): domain Eukaryota; kingdom Metazoa; phylum Arthropoda; class Arachnida; order Araneae; family Amaurobiidae; genus Amaurobius; species Amaurobius ferox. The sequence goes on along the minus strand of OX578143.1, from coordinate 54,315,913 downwards.
GGATCTTTGGAGTGTATATCATGATAAAATATCATCCATCATTTTATCTAAAATGTACCAAGTCTGCCAACTTGAATCTTGATTTTGCCAACTGTACAGGGATTTCTCAACATTCGGAGGGGAGACTCCCCCCCTGTCCCCCCCCCCCCCTTAGCGAGGGCCCTGATCACAGGATAATGCCAAGCAATTCTGCCATAGAATGGTAAAACAATCAAGTTCACCAACAATCTTTCACCAACTTAGCAATATTCTCCCCTGTGCTATCACCTACCAAACATGGCAACGATAAAAGTTTGCAGCACACTTGTTCAGTTTCTTTAACGAAAATATTCAACGATGGGATATAGCTGATTATCTGCATCATTGCTACCATCAGTAGCAATTGTAAAAGGGCCAGTTTTTAAAGCATTTATCATGCCTCTGGTGCTTTCTGAAGCTATTTCTTTAATTATGTGGGATGTTTTAGTTCTTCCACAGGAATAATTTTTAGCTTCCAAAGAATTTGGGAACATTGCTGAAAATAGCTTGGAAGCATGGTCGGCAGCGACAATAGGAACATAATGTTCTAGCAAGAAACTTGTAAACAGCACTTCTGCATGAATTGTCTGTATATCATTACTTGAAGCAGGCATAAAGTTCAACTTTGAAGCTTGCTTCAGAACTTTAATATGTGAACTATGCTTCATACCTTTAACATGGACGACGATGTCTGTTTTACCACCATGAGCTATGTTTATATCCATGTTGCATATGAAGCAAAAAGCAAATGCTTCACCTTTTCGAGATTTTGTTATAAAATCGAATTCTGTTGAATATCGTTCGAGATATTTTTGAGTCCGACGATTTTTTGCCATTATGAATGTCAATAAAATGTAAGTATTAATAAGAAGATTAAACACACATACCTTAATTCCATTTAATTTATACACGATGGCGGAAAAAAATATTCAAAACGCATAAAGAAAAAACGTGATTAAGTAGCAAACTAAAAATACACTTTCCGGAGATTGTAAAAACTAAACAAAGGCCAATAGCTCGGACGAAAAAATGTGGTCGCTAATAGCATCAATAACAGAGCTAAAAAGTGCGTCATAAAAACTATGCAGTCAGTATTTCCAGTCACGTTCGTAGTTCAAAACTAGAGAGCTTATTTTAAACAACGATCAGCATTGTTGACAATTTTGTAGATTGCACACTAAAATGAGCTATTTTTCATGATAAATAGCCGTTTTCTTTGTTTAGTTTTTCTGACGTCACAAACCAGTTGTTCGGTATGTTTTAACTTTTATGGTCGCAGAGGGGGAAAAATGGGGTAAAACAAGACTATTTTCAAAAATTCAGATTTTGTGGAAAAAATTCGGATTTTCGGAACAGACGTAAAACTTCAAAACGAATCCGGAAAATCCAGAACGGTTGGCAATGATATATACCAATTTCGTTACTAAAATTATTAACTCAGTGTATCAACTTCCAATCGATAACATTCAAGACAACTTTCCCAATTATAGCGGCTAATAATAATAATAATAATAAAAAATTATTATAATTATTTATTAATTATATAATTAAATGAATAATAATAAAATAAACTAAAAAAATTGGAAAAATAAAAAATTAGAAAATAAAATACAATATTAATGTTTTGAATTTTATTTTTGTTAAAAAATTGTTACTTTAGCCAGTTTGATACTACGATTTGAGTGCCCTTATAATGGTGTATAGTGGCATTCTCGTTTATCCATTTCTTCTTTGAATCACTCGTTTAGTAAGTATTTTCATGTATGTTTCATGTTCATATTCTGTTTTACGTATATGGGGACTTATACTCACTGGATGGGTCTGGGAGGGTCGCTGTGAACGTATATTCTGCCTCCTAGGTTGTATTTCGTCATGTTCATTCCAGTGCTTCTCGATTTTTTTCATACTACTGTGGTGGATCGCACTTACACGTGGTAAAAGAAGGAGGATTCCTACCTCATGGTAATAAAAGATTTCCTAATTTTTTTTTATCTTCAATTTTTCATCTTTTGGTGCATGTAGTCTGAGTTTGGGCATATATAGTAATGTACTATTGTCCAATCTGAAACAGGCATTTGTGTGGGTTAATTAGAATTAAATACTCAGACCTGAAGATTAATTTAATTCTGGTTAATCTTCGAATTTGGGCTGGTGCTGTTCTTTTCTATTATCTGGCATTATGGCCGTGGTTTTGCTTCTATGATGTTAATATATCATGATTAATTGAATTGATTATTTTTATTATTACATTTTTCTAATATACATATATGTATATGTGTGTGTGTGTGTATTTTATTACTAATTTTGAAAGTTTTATATTTTTTGTATCTGTTCTAAAAATTATCAAAGTAAATATCTAAAATACAGTGCATATTTTATTCCCAAAACATTTTAAATCCTTGTGTTATTTTTAAAACTTGTAAAGTGAATTTTCATTTTCCAGTTGAAATATATGAACAGGTCAATTAAGGTACTTAATTGAAAGAAATAAAAATAATGGGGTACAGTTCAAAAAAATTTACAATCAGGGAATGCAATTGAAAGATTGACAATCAGGAGTACTCAGGTGAAAAAAGGTTGAGAACTGCTGATATAGACCTTTAAGACCATGCAATCTACAAATATAGTGACATAGTTAAGTACATAAGTTTTATCATGGAACTCCAGTTGCTTTCAGGTTGCGAATGAATGTGTTATCGAAATTTAGCGGGGTGCACATAGATGTTCTGCATCAAAAATATTGTATAAAAACTTAACACTGAAAATATTTCTTAAATGATACAGGACTCATAGTACTCAAACTTAGAAATGAAATTTCTAAAGGTTCTCCAGAAAAATTTTTGTAAGTCTGAACCAGGACATTTTGTGTGTGTAACATATAATCATTTCACTGAGTAAATAATTAAAAATTCAGTAACTACTGAAGAATGTAACATGAAAAATTAGCCAACTTGATGATAAAAACACAACGAGATTTATTCTTAAAAATCAAAATGTCAATAGAATAGGAAAGGAAATTATGTTAAAATAGTTTGAATTTTTCAAGATGGCAAAACAAGAGCTCTTTCCAAGTTCTAATTAAATGTTTCCATTTTTTTTTTTTTTTTTTTTTAGAATAAAATGCATGTTTCCATGAGTTATAGAAACTTATGCAAAAAGATATGGAAGATTTTGAGTTGAATTTAAATTCCCAGATAATTCTAGATTTTGCCTGTTCCGCTTGATATGTATGAACTCTGTGATAGTTCAATTTATTATAAAATGTAGAATATAAAATAAAATTTACTTTTCTCCTTCTAAAATCCAAGTACTTCCACTTATGTCTATACAGTTGGCAAGATGGCCAGCTAAGACACAGTTTCCTTGCAATAACACTTCCATCTGCATTGGAAAAAAATTCACTTGGATATCAGTCTTCTTGGTACCCTCGGGTACTCGAAAAAACACTGTAATATCTTCAGGATTCTGAATATAGGTATATTTTGGTTGTTTAGGAGCTAAAAAATAATAATATTAAATAAAATTTCACATTTACACAATACAAAGAAATTGATAACATCAATGAATACAAGTTTTAGAGTAATTTAAAGATTACTTAAATGATTATAAATTTTTATATTGAGTCAAAAATGAATTTCATTCATAAAATTAATATTTGCCTGTTTATTTTAAAACTTTAACTACCCAAGAAAAAAGAAAATTCTTACTTTAAAAATTGCGTAAAGAATGTCATAATTCCAAATTTATGATTTTAAACAATATAACACACACTGTGTTAAAAAAAAAAATCAAAAGATAAAAGTCTATGATAAAGTGGCAATTTTTTCTCTTTATTTTTATCAATTTGCATTTTAACATTTAAAAAATTCTAGAAAAAACTACTTTATATCAATCAAACTGTAATAATCTCACTCTATATGAAACTCAATTTAACCCTTCATTGTATAGTGTAGCATTTTTCAAACTTTTTTGGTCATGGAACCCTTTCAAAATTTAATTTGATGGCAAAACCATAAAATGAGAGAAGACCTTGTGATCCATGCATTCAAATTTTACTTATTTTTCATTTTTAAGAAAGTTTACAAGAAACTACCATGTTGCGAAACCCTTGGGGTTCCATAGAACAGATTTTGAAAAATACTGGTGCAGTGTACCAATTTTGATACATAAATTACTTTACTGTGCAACTTGTTCACATTGCATCACTTTTGAAACACTAAAGAAGCAAAATAATTATTATTAGTAGTGGTCATTGCAAGCATTATTAGCAGTGACAAAATAAGACTTTTAATAACTTTAACAATTTTTTTTTTTTCATACCATATAGTTAAGCTGTAACACATTCGTCTCATATTGAGCATATTTAATAGTTATAAGGCTTTTTCTGGTGTAGAAGTTAGGAAAACACTCACACACCATTTAAGACTTCACAAAACATCACAACATTTAATAATACAAAAAAAATTACAAATATGTTAGAAAGCATATCTAGGATTAGCTTTATATTATAAACACGTCTGCTGTGTGCTTCGATTGCCATTTCGAACTCGAATAATTTGTAAGCAAAATAAATGTTCTTAAGTCTGGTTGAGTGCTGCCATCTAGTGTCCTTTTGGGAATTACAGAATGTCTCTTACAATCTCCCCCTCTGGTTCTGACGTCCAGGCAACCGTCTCGGTGAGGAACCAGCACTTGAAGTTTATCGTGGGCGTTTAAGTTGAAGATTCATGGGTTGTGCACTGTCCTCTTGGGAATAAGCCTTCAAGGCAGATGAGTGATAAACTCAAACTGGTACTTGAGGGTTCTCTAAGCTAGCTACTTCGTATGAGGATGGGAATCGCTGTGCAAGTATAACATTCGATTCATCCCATCACAGCATAAACTTTGAACCTCTTCCTTTGGCTGCATTACTAACAGGGTATAAAGTTACGTACACTCGATCTCCTGTCTTGAACTGTTGAGCAGGTCGTCGTCTTTGATTAGCATAATGTTTCCTCTTATCTTGCTGCTGCTCCACAACTTCTTTGATCTGTACGGTAAATTTGGCGAAATTTTTAAGATAAGGAGTAATTTCCGGAACAAAGTTATTGTTTTCAATTACACTACGAATATCATTGGCCACATCATCTGTAGTGCGAGGTTCCCTACCAACGTTTAGGAAAGCTGCTGTTTGTCCAGTGGACTGGCACTTTGCAGTATTTAGAGCAAAACGGATTGCTAGTAGCTTCTCAGACCAAGAATCATGCTTATCTTGAACTAAAATTGCAAGTTGTGGCTTTAGATCACAGTTCTTTCTCTTTACTGGGTTGGCTTGTGGGTGATAAACAGGAATTAATGACTGTTTAATGTTCAACAGGCAACAAAGTTGTTGCATCACAGCTGAAACTAACTGAGTTCCATTGTCACTGATGGTCCCACGAGGAATGCCATACCCCATCAAGACTTCTTCTAGCAGCCTTATTGCACATTCTTTCACAGTGGCATTGG